>JAXFYN010000026.1:0-241737 GCA_036172215.1 Camellia granthamiana
TGGTTCGCAAACCGAGACAAGGTAGAGAAGAAAGTTCGGAAGTCTGGAGGCAGGGCGCACGGCCGCAACTCTGAGACTTCTGAACGAGCACAGCATGCAACATCACCGAGTGCTCAATCGGTGACGTCTGAGTCTTAAGGTCGGTCAAAAATGGGGTGTCTACATAGGGGTAATCTCCAAAATCATTCAGCTCGGCTCATTTGAACTTGTGACAATATGTCCCAAGCCAAGATCTACATGACCATGCCAACATTGAAGAAGTTCCAATAGTAAAAAGTGATGAGGATTGGACTTTCATGGCATCAAATAAGTCAAGCAAAGGTAAACCCAATACCCAGTCTCCTCAAATGAAGAAGAAGCATTCTCATCAGCAACCCAAATAGAATATGGCAAGAAGAAAGGACAATGGAATGCTTCAAGTAAACAAGGTGCTTGAGCGAAACTCACCTGCACCAGTCACCTTAGAAAACTTATTTCCAAAAGACTACTTCAATGAGGACTTGGTTGAGATAGTTTACATGTTTTCAGCTAATGAAGAAATAAAAGCCGACCAAAGTCAAAATTCTGTCACTCGAGTCTCAGTCTTTGATCGCATTGAAGCACATTCACCTTGCGGTTTAGTTTTCAATAGGTTAAGTATTGCTAACCAAGACGAAGAAAGAGCAACATTTTGGCCACGCAAGATAGTCTTTTCTTGACTTCAAAGGGTAAGTGCAAAATTTGAAAAAAGAAGAATAAAATACAAACACAACGAAAGTTAGAGCCATTTCTACCAAAAATGATAAAGATATGCAAAGCTTGATTCCTTCTTGGTTGCAACGTTGACAACAGTTGAAGTTAGTAAAGATGGTCATCTCAAAGCCAAACGTTGCACCATTATATTGATTGGACAAAGAAAAATTCAATTGAAAGACAACAAGGAAGCCATACATGTCACTTCTTGAAGTCAACAAAAGTCTAAGACACTCCTTGATACGAGTCTAAACTATCTATAAGGAAAGAAAAAAAAAAAAAAAAAAAACCAAACCAAAACAAACAAACAAACATTTGTACCTTGTACTACATTTTGGCTTGATCCCTTCCAAGGGTATGTAGGTAACTTGGGACATGTCTCAAGTTCAGTCCACAACCAAAAAAAAAAAAAATCATTGTCAAAATAAATAAACCAAAAAAATGAAGAATACAACTGATAAAAGTTTGAAGTTAGCCCATAAACTCAAAATTTGATGATGCTGACAAGAGCTTGAAATAGGCAATATTAATTTTGATTGTTGAAACTTTCCATCGTGACAAGACACAAAGTTGAGGCTACCTTGGAACAACATGCAATTGCAACAACTCTCTTGCAATAAAAAAAACATTGGGATGGCATGCGAGTGTAGTGGCTCTCCCGTCGTTCAAACATTGGGGGCGATATGTAAGTATAGCGGCTCTCCTGCCATTCAAACACATTGAGTCGACATGCAAGTGAAACAGCTTTCCCGCCGTTCAAACACATTGGGACGTAATGCAAGTGTGGCGGCTCTCTCGCCGTTCAAATATTAGGACGGCATGCAAGTGCATTGGCTCTCCCACTATTCAAACACATTAGGACAGCATGCAAGTGCAGTTCCCTCCATTGAAACATTGGGATGACATGTTGTGGACAATGTGCCTTTTTTGAGTCTAAGGTCTGTTCCCAAACAAATGTTGTACCAACTTGCCTTAACAACAAAGAGTCACCACTTAATTTTTAAAGGGAAATTAAAAAACCTTTAATAATAAAAACTAACTTAAGGATCGATCCGTCATAACTAGAAAATTCTAGGTTTGGGCGCTTAGGTACAAAAGGAGAAGGTAATTGAATGATAGCACCCCATTTTGTCCAATTTGAAGATTGACCTCTACTAACTTTCTATTTTATGATTTTAGTAGTTAATTATTTATATGAATTCATTTTAAGCCTAAAACCCTAAAGTATTCTCAAACTATGTGATTTTAATAAAATGAACATCATTTATTTTAGATTAAAGGAATAAATTCACATTCTTAAAAAATAATAATTTTCAATAAAAAAAAAAAAGTGGATTTTATTAATCCATGGCTATAAGCCTAACCTAAAATAAATAATATATTCACAAAAACATTCAAAACAAACAATTCTGCATAGAAAGAGCATTTAACTTGGATCATTTAAAAGATAATTCAAATAGCAAGCACATGCAATAGAGAACTTACTTGGATACCCACTTTCAACATCTTTCATGCATTACGTAAATTAAATATGACCTAATATGCAACTACTCATACAAAAGATGATCCTAGGTCTAGTTTGAAACTACTAAAATGATGTTTATACATAAAAAGCAAATAACAAATAAAAGTAAAAATATAAACTAACTACATAATAATTCAAACTGGGCCTAATATGTGATATCTACACAATTAAACAACCCTAAACATGTTGTTCAAATCAAAATAGAGAAATCATGCTAAGATAGGCAAGAAAGCGAGAAAAATCGACAACTACATGATGAGATGATGAATGGATATCCTAATGATGATTAATTATTAAAATAAAGATCAAAAGAAGTACTGAAATACAAAAAGGGAGAGGGTTTACCTATTGGTTTGATTAAACTAAAGAGTACGTGAAGAAAAATGCAAAGAAACTCAAATTTTTTGCTTGTAAGCCTCCCTCAAGCAAAAGTTTCTTATTATGTTCAAGTTCTTCAAGCTTTAGCGGATTTTCAGAAGTTAGGAGTTGTTGTTTAGGGGTGGTATTTTCGTAGCTAAGGCAAGGATGGCGAGAAGAGGGTGTTTTGCTCTCAAAACTCACAAAATGGCTCTAAGAAATCTAACCCTTTGAAAAAAAGGGTGACGCGTTCCTTTTATAGGCAGAAGAGAAGCTTCTGGAGCCCTCCTAGGGTTTCCATTGCTTCCTCTTGCTGCCTCCCTCCAGCATTGCACTAAGATTATATTACCAAAACTGGCTCTGCCACGCATGGAAATGCACACGCACAAAGCTTATGCGTATGCACAACCAATGTGTGCATGCACAAACCACATGTGTGCGCACCATTTGCCTTGGTACACGTGTCATCCATGCATGCACATGTGCGGGGTCCTATGCCCTTGGCTTGTTTGTGGTCCAAGTAAGCCTGAATTGCTTTCTGATTAATATTTTTGATAAAACCGGCCACTAATTTTAAAAAATTTCTTTGATCAAAGCATAACTGAACTTTCCTCTCTTCCTCAGGATTAAATAGTTTATTTTTGACTAAAAATGAGTCCAAGAATAAGACGGTCGTTTTTACAAAAAGTTAATTTTTTTTTTTTGGCTAAAACATGTTAATACAACAACTCTAAACAACCTTAAACATTCCAAAGATGAAATAGTTACCTTTTCATCATCGGAAGGCTTACAAATACCTGAAGGCTTGTAATTGGTCAAAATGGGATGTCTACACATGTAAGTGCAGCGGCTTTTCCGCAGCCAATAACATTGGGACAACATGCAAGTGTAGCGACTCTCCCGCCATTGAGAAGTCTTGATACGACGTTGTGGTAATATAGTGACAAAAGGCAAAAGCAATAAATTCCCCACCATTGTGAAGTCAGAGATTCAAAAGCATCTATTCCTTACCCCATCTGTCAATAATGATAAAAATAAATAAATAAATAAATAAATAATACCTTTACAGTTATGGTGGCCTTTGAAGAAGATGAAGAGATCTTTGTCCAGACTCTTTAGACAAAAATCTTGCTTGATTAGCAACACTGAAAAAAAAAATTAAAAAAAATGCACATGCAAGTAAAACAACTCACCATTATAGTCCACCTTGTGGATGCATATTTGTGTGGATGACATCATGTCAGGTTGACCCTTTAAAGTGCCAAACAACTAGTTGGAAGCCAATAAAGTGGTAGACATAAAGAGTAAAATGTTAGATTAAATGTGACCACATCATAATATGATGTGCCTCTCCATACTTGATCATTTCCAATTGGCAGGTGTATATCTTCCTGCAAAGAAAACGGAATGATCTGGTAAGTCAAATTTAAACTCAATGGGTGCATTGTTTCCAAAGGTTGCGACCTTTAGCAAATGGGTGCCATTGTGGTTATAAATACATTGGCAAAATGTTTTCATTTTACACATTCAAAACCATTGGAAAACCAAGCATATCTAGACACAACTTTGCTTCTGGATTATTCGGTCTTACGTGATAAATACCCTCACGGGATCACCGATCACTTAGCCATTGATTGTTCATCTTTCAGTGGTATCAGAGTAGTGTTAAACTGAGTACGCAAGTATTGAATTATAATCCGTAGGAAAGAAATTTTTTCAGAATTTATTTTGTTCAAATTTAGAGAACAAATTGAAAACTTGTGTTTTGCTTTGGTGACTTTCATTCGGTTGTTCGAACACCACGAACGCATAATCAATCCAACAGTGCACCCGAAAGAAGTTATTGTGGGAAAAAACGACGGTAGAACACTTGCCGAAGTTGAATTTGTATATCATCGGTGGGACAAATTCTACAAATCATTTTTTGGTTGTCAATCTACCTCTATATCACCGGTGTCTTGTTCATCATAGAATTTCGAGCATTATGGTGATTTTCATTGTGAAATTTGACAACGAATTGATTCCGCAAAAGTCGATTTCAAGTTTTGGTCTCCGTCTCTCCTTGCCAAAGAAGACAACCGGAATACTATTATTACTGCTGGTTTGAAATTTTGAAACAAGAATACATTATTCTCCTGCTTTTAGGCCTAAATTAATTTTGAGTTCTCTTTCTTTTGGGCCTAAATTAATTTTGAGTTCTGTTTCTTTTGGGCCTAATTTAATTTTGAGTTCTCTTGCTTTTGGGCCTGTTTCAAAGCCAAGCCTAGCCCAAGGATTAAAGTAAGGCCAGAAAATATATAAATCCCTCTTGAAAAAGAAGTTGCTTTTCACTGAACAAACATAATTATTATTATTATTATTAATCTTGGGTCCATAATTGTATTTTATTTTATTTTATATTATTTAAAAGTACACATTTTTATTTATTTATTTTTAATGGCAATTAAAAATGCCATGGATTCTTCAAGAATTGAGATGCTTAATGGAAATAATTTCCGAGCATGGAAGCGTCATATTTCTTATCTTCTTACACAAGAAAAAACATTGCTCACTTTATTCACTTCTAAACCAAATGATGATTCTAATTGGTTCCAAAATAAATGGATAGAAGATGATGCAATGGCAAAGGCAACTATGTTACATAATATGAAAGATAACATCATTCCGCTTTTTGAATAACATGAAATTGCAAGACAATTAATGGAAGCACTAGAAAGTGAGTATGGAGTTCGATCGGATACTCAAATTCAATTGCTCTTGGACAAATATAATAACACTCGTATGAGTGATAATGATAGTGTTGGTGATCATGTTAATCAAATGGAATTAATTGCTAAAGAATTATCCAACGTTGGTCACTCTTTGTCGGACAAGATGCAAGTAACTACCATACTTAATAGTCTTCCATTGTCTTGGGATCATGTTATCACATTTCTAACTCATAGCGGATGAGAGATTTCAATGGTAACATTGCCTGTACTCTTAGTTTTGGAAGAAGAAAGAATGAAGCGAAGGCATAAAGAAGGATTGTCTTCTAACTTGTTGATGGCACAATCTTCAACACAACAACAGAATAATACCCACACACCATTCAACAGAAAAAGACAACTTCTTTCAAGAAAAAATGGAAGAAGGGATTTCAGAAAGGATGGAAGAAATAGCAAGAATGGCAAAAACAACAACATCATAAGCATCAAATTGGCCCATGTTACAAGTGCGGTCAAAAAGGTCATATCAAAGCCAATTGTCCTCAGAAGAAGCAGCAAAAGGATCATAACCCTGTTGCCATGATAGTTTCTGAAGCAATGATGCTTGAACCTTCATCAAATTCATGGTGGATTGATTCTGCTGCAACTAGAAATATTGTGCAAAATAAAGACATGTTTGTAGAGTTTACTGAAAAGAAGGTTGGTGAACACAGAATCTACATGGGCAACAACTCCTATAGTGATGTTTTGGGCATCGACAACTGTCAATTCTCTGTTATTGGAACTTCTATTGTGCTTTATGATGTGCTTTATGTACCCAACATTCAGCGAAATTTAATTTCAGTTCCAGTGTTGACTCAAAAAGGTTTTGAGGTTAATTTTAGGTTTAACACAGTATTGATTAAAAAATGGAGTGTATTAGTGAAAGGTGTAAGAGTGAATGACATGTACTCTCTTCCTATTGATAATAAAGTATGTATTTCTGATTATTTGCATGTTTCTACTAGTAATAGTTCTTATTTGTGGCATTTAAGGTTAGGTCACATTAATAAAAATAAAATGTCTCGAATGTTTAAAAGTGGCTTATTGCCTAAAGTATGTTCCGATGATTTTGATATATGTAAACCATGTATCAAAGGCAAAATGACTAGCAAGCCATTTTTCAAACATTGGAAATCATCGGAATTACTCGAAATAATTCATTCGGACATTTGTGGCCCTTTAAGAACTAAAACTCATCGAGGCATCGAATACTTTATTACTTTCACTGATGATTATTCAAGATATAGACATATCTACCTTCTTAAACACAATCAGAAGCAATTGACAAGTTTAAGGAATATAAATTAGAGGTAGAAAAACAACTTGGTCGGTCCATTAAACACTTGAATAATGATAAAGGTGGCGAATATGAAGCTATGGATTCTTTCTGCAAGGACAATGGCATAAAACATTTGTTTACAATGCCATACACACCACAACAAAATGGGGTCGCAGAAAGACAAAATCGTACTCTCATGGAAATGACACGGTCTATGATGGCTCATGCTGATCTTCCTATTCATTTTTGGGGAGAAACCTTGTCCACCGCTGCGTACATATTAAATAGAGTCGAAACAAAAGCCAAACCTCTAACTCCTTACGAATGCTGGCATGGAACTAAACCTAATGTTCAAAATCTCAAAGTTTGGGGATGTAAGGCACATATACTTATTTCCAAACCTTTAAGGGATAAATTAGAAAGCAAAACTTGGGAATGCAAGTTTATTGGTTATGTCGAAAATGGGAGTGGTTATCGTTTTTACCATCCCGAACGTGGATTAATAGAAAGAAGAGATGTTATTTTTCTTGAATCCACTGATCTTGTTACTCCTATTGAACAAATTGAATTACTCTCTGAAGTATCTCAGGATTCTTCTCTTCCTTTTTTGTCACACAGTCCACATGTTCTTCCCGAACCATCTAATAATGGGAGCAAACACAAATTACATGACGTTGTTTTACCTACTTCGAATCTTGAGATAAGTGGGAGTAAGAGAGCAAGACGTCCATCTACGTTTTTGAAAGATCATTATATTTTTCAAGTTGAAGAACTTAATAACTTAGTGGATGATCCTACTACTTATAATGAAGTAATGAGTAGCAGCGATGCTACTCAATGGCTTGAGGCAATGAATGAAGAACTTGACTCGATCAAGAAAAATGATGTTTGAGAATTAACCGATCTCCCGAATGGAAGAAAAGCCATTGGTTGCAAATGGGTTCTTAGAAAGAAATTCAAAGTAGATGGAAGTTTGGAGAAATATAAGGCCAGGTTAGTAGCCAAGGGATTCACTCAACAACCTAGAATAGACTTCGTAGATACATATTCTCCTGTTGCAAAATTTGCCTCTATAAGAATTCTAATGGCGGTAGTAGCCAGGATGGATTTAGAATTGCATCAATTAGATGTTAAAACTGCTTTGCTCAATGGAGAATTAAAAAAGGAAATTTATATGATTCAACCTGATGGTTTCCAGAACCAAGGAAACGAGGATAAAGTCTACAAGTTGAAGAAATCTCTATATGGACTTAAACAATCTTCAAGACAATGGTACTTGAAATTCCACCAAGCCATTTTAGAAATGAGCTATGTTGTGAGTCCATTAGATCACTGTATTTATATCTGGAAAAATGATGACAAGTTAACAATATTATCTTTATACGTTGATGACATATTATTAGCAGGAAATTGTCCAGATATGATTATAAAAACCAAAACTTTCTTGGCATCTAAATTTGAAATGAAAGACATGGGTCTTGCAACCTATGTTCTAGGAATTAGAATTTCAAGAGATAGAAATTCAAAATTATTATATCTAGATCAAGAGGAATATCTAGACAAGGTGCTCAAAAGATTTAATATGGATAACTGTAATTCTTTAAATACGCCTGTTTGCAAGGGACAAAGTCTTAGTAAAAGTATGAGTCCTCAAACTAAGTTTGGCATTGAAGAAATGAGAAATGTCCTGTATACTCAGGCAGTAGGCAGCCTAATGTATGCTATGACAAGCACTAGACCTGACATCTGTCATGCAGTCGGATTGGTAAGTCGGTTTCAATCCAATCTAGGTAAGGAACATTGGCAAGCAGTCAAAAGAATATTTAGATATTTAAAAGGCACTAAAAATTTGAAGTTATGTTTTGGTTTGTGTGATCTAGACATAAAAGGATACACTGACGCGGATTTTGCAGGAGATGTAGATGATAGAAAATCTACTAGTGGTCATGTGTTCTTGTTTGGTGGAACAGCAGTTTCTTGGTTAAGTAAGAAACATAGTTGTGTTGCAAAGTATACTATGGAAGCTGAATACATAGCTAGCAGCACAGCCATTAGTAATGCGGTCTGGATAAAACGATTTGTTGACAGTTTACAATTAGGTATACCTGTCAGACCGGTCAATATGTTTTGTGACAATCAGTCTGCCATCTCATTAATAAAAAGTGGAGCAAATAGCTCTAAGGGAAAACATATTGATGTAAGTTACCACTATATTCAGGACATAGTGGAGAGAGGTGAAATTAAAGTCAACTATATATCCTCAAAAGAGATGGTGGCTGACCCTATGACCAAAGGGTTGTCTCTGGAAAAATTCAGAGAACATATAGCTAATATGGGATTGAAAAATACTTAGCTAGGTGGTTTAGCTACTTATATAAGAGCATAGTCGGATGACTCTGGGGACGCCTAGATAACCAATGTTTTGCGACTCTATCTTACATGGAAACATGTGTTTGGTCAGGTAACAAGATAGAAGAACTGACAAGGTACGGATATCATAGTTAGCATGAGATGTAAAGTCCATAATATGCAACGTGCTAACTAGATGATATTGTCTGCTTGATCAACAAAAAGTCATTGATAAGGTGTGTTAAGAAAAACCTTCAGGAATGGGTCTTAAAGGAAGTACTTAACAATAATTTCAGTGCAGGTCGACACATGAAAAATGTGTACGGCTGAAGTCGTCAATGGTGATTGGGTATGGACTATGAACCCATCACTGAAAATTGATGTCGTTCACTTGTTATATAGTGAATTGAAGTCATCTGGAATCTGTTGTTAGTGGGAGAACACATTTGTACGGGTGCAATCAGATTGGTGACAAAAACGTGCGCACGTATGGCTAAGTCACAATCAGACGTCAATTTATGAGGTAATTTCATAGATGAAAGTTGACATGAGGCAAAATTTTGGTACCAAGGTAAACATGCTCAACTTAGGATTTTTCACCTCATTATAATGTGATCAAGTGGGAAATGTTAGATTAAATGTGACCACATCATAATATGCTGTGCCTCTCCATACTTGATCATTTCCAATTGGCAGGTGTATATCTTCTTGCAAGAAAACAGAATGATTTGGTAAGTCAAATTTAAACTCAATGGGTGTGTTGTTTCCAAAGGTTGTGACCTTTAGCAAATGGGTGCCATTGTGGTTATAAATACATTGGCAGAATGTTTTCATTTTACACATTCAAAACCATTGGAAAACCCAGCATATCTAGACACAACTTTGCTTCCGGATTATTCGGTCTTGCGTGATAAATACCCTCACGAGATCACCGATCACTTAGCCATTGATTGTTCATCTTTCATAAAAGACATGACGTGATGTATTGTGTATGAATCATGTAAAGATCAAATCAGCAAAGAACCAAGGTGCAACAAAACAAAGCTGAAAAAGATGAGAAGAAACAAAACTGCATTGTGTGCAAACAAAACCACAATTGAAGAATGGCTGCACACACCAAATGAACGAAGGATTGATGAATTTTGGCCTTGGATGCATTTGAATGGGAGCGACTCTGCCATTCTTTATATTAAAATAAATAAATAAATAATTGTAATGGGTGAATTTTGGAGAGATATATTTCTCTTTGGAAACTTTCCTTAGACAAGGATGGCAATAATATATTCAAGAATCAAGGGTGCCAACCAAGTTGGGATCCTTGTGTTCGCTTTGATGTTTTTTGCACTCATTTTCTTCCATCCTCTTTTTTATTGATGTAATCAAATTATTATTATCAATAAAGTTTCTTCTTTTGCCGATCAAGAAATAATAATAATCAAGGGTCAATTGATTTCCTGCAGAAAAGGCAATAAGAAAATAAATTTGGTCCAAATTAAAGTTATTCCGAGAAAAGCTTTGACTACGCCGACTTATTTGGAATTCTATATGCTGGAAGACGAAAAATAGAAGATGGAAAGGAATATGTTGCAAAGTTTTCGATATGATTAAGGTGCAATGTAACAACACACCCCATTGCGTAACATTTAGTTCGTTAAAAAATTGGAGGCAGACAAGGTTTCATGCAATAATGTAGTATCATTCTCGTTCAAGTAGCAAAATGTATGGCTATTGTGCACTTTCACGGGTTGGCAAGTCATCTCCCATACTCACGTGTACCCAAAAAAAAAAAAATTACTACAAGCATTGTCTTTAAAGGTGTAAATGAACCAAATTGTTCACGAACAAGTTTAGCTCGATTCGTTAAGGGCTCAGTTCGCGTTTAGTAAACGATCCGAGTTTGAATTTAAATATTAAGCTCGTTTAGTAAACGAACTGAGGTCAAATTTGAATAAGCTCGATTCATTTATCTTTATTTAAATTATATATTAAATAATATAAATAATATTAAAAAAATCTTATCGAGCCGGGCTCGAGCCCAGTTAGTTATCGAGTTGAGTTTAAACTCAATAAACGAGCTCAATAAGTTAACTAGCCGAGCTCGAGCTCAGCAAAACTCGACTCGGCTCGGCTTGACTCTTTTGTAGCCCTAATCATCTTTATGCTAGCAAGCAAGCAAGCATGTCAACATAATCTTGAAGTGGGAGCAATTTATAAACACTAAAATATTGAGATAGTTTAATCACCATTCAATTTATCAAGACAAATTAAATTATTTTGATTGATCAAAGTTAAAATGGTCAAAATATTCAAAACAATGTGGGTCATACCAAAATTATGAAAGTTTAACCCATTTAAATTATAACCCAAATGGACAATTGGATCAAGTGGTCGGGTCAGTCCAAGATGCGGGTGCCACAGAGATACTTGTCAAAATCTCCAAATAAATAAGAAATTGTGAAGTATCTAAAATCAAATATTCAAAATTGAATCATTTCCATAAAATAGGAAACAAACTACTCTCATTTTGAAAATTAAAATCAATTAAATATTGATTGAAGAGGGTTTCCAAAGCAAACCCGTCATTCTTTGAGCTTATGAATAGTGCCTCTCATTCATAGAAAAGTGGACTCTTAGTTGAAGACTCTACAGAAACTCTGGAGCATTACGCACAAGCCCTCAACCTTTCAAGCATTTTTCAAGAGGTGTAGAAGATCACCAACCACATCGACGATGTGCCGCATCTCCTATGTATTCAAGCATCAAACTGGCCAAAAGATTGATTCATTGTTTGTTCGAGACCAAGCCATTCAAACCCTCCATCAAGGTTCATTCCCCAAGCTTGTTTGTGTGAAGACTTCAAGAAAGTCATTAACTCGTTCAGTTTAACAACAAGTTTCTACCATTGATGGATTACAACTATACCAGGAGATTGAATCAAAGGATCACCATTGTAATTAATGTAACCCACAAAGACTCGTACCCATTTTTATTCAAATTAATAAAATTTATTATTTATGCATTTATTTCTTGTCTTAAGTGCAGGACACAAAATTTGTGTTTACACCAAGTTTCTTGGGTAAATTATTGTAAGAGAAGATAATTTGAGGCTCGGAATCAAGTGGGACCAATCGGAATCCAGTTAGAAAGTCCAAAATCAATGGGTCCAAAGAAATTATTACCAAATGGGCCTAAACAAATCCTATCAAAATGGGCCTGGAGGAGAGTTAAACCAATTGGGCCAAGGGGGACCTAATAAATTTATCTCTAAGAAAATCCCAACAAGACCATCTGAGAAGGCATAGATCATACGGGCGTCCAAGAGAATTAATCATTGCTTTCAGAAGAGATGAAACCCTGGAGGTAAGGCTGTGCAAAATACCGCCCAATCTGCTAAAACCACACTGATTCGCATCAATCAGCATTACTCTAACCGCTAATCGCGGTTTAAACTTTAAAATTTATAATCCGCCAATCGAACCGCTCTACTCCGCTATAGTTAATACATATATATTTTTTAACCTCCAATGAAATATCAATGTAAAAATGAGTGTGAGAGAGATTTAAGATATGAAATTTATTACAAATTAGTGGTTATCTATATGCAACATATTATGTAAAATTACTTTGTGTTATATATTTAAAAATGTAATGACTCGGATTCTAGTTCAAATTGGTATTGATGGGCTGGCAAGTGAACTTTAAATATTATAATTGAGGATTCTTGGGTGATGTTTGGAATCTTGATTGAAGCCTTAACAAAGTGTTTAGGCAAGATTAGATCAAAAGCCCCAAGTTTGAGTTTTCGTTTTTGACCAACCTTCACTCTTTTGCCTTTTTCTCCTTCCATACTTTGAATTTAAATGTGAGGCTAGAACCATTGGAAAGCTTGTTTCCGGGGCTTCGATTTGGACACAAGAACGACCTAAAACGGAGTCCGAACAAGAGTGTTATACTTGTTTGAATTTTGAGTTTCTGTGTTGGAAGCATGCTCGCTCGAGCGAACAGTGCGTTTTTTAGAGATTCTGGGAGCTTCTTTTCTCTACTCGAGTGAAGGGTACGAATTCAGCATGTTTAAAAATCATTTTTGGTCCACTTTTTCTTGGTTATCTCTTGCTCTTTCTCTCTCTTCTCCCTATTTTCCACCATTGTTATGGGTTTCAAGCTTTCAAGCTTGAGTTTTATCCCCTTCCTTTCACTTTTCACCCCATGTTTCTTATATCAAAATGAAGAGCACGCCTAGGGCTTTCTATCTATCCAAGCGAATCGTGTTTCATTGAAGTCGAAATTTCGGATTTCTCTCTCTCTCTCTCTCTCTCCTTGCTTAAGGTAGGGATTTTCCTTACTTCTCTTCAAATATTATCTTGTGGATAGATGGGTGATGATTTCTGTTGTATAAAACCCTCATTTTGAGGAGAATTTTTAAAATGATATGTGAAGGAAGCTAGGGTTTTTAATTTATGGAAGTTGAATTGATGATTTTAGTGAGGATGTGGTTTTGTGTCAAATAGTAAAAAGTCCTAATTTATGTTTAACCCTAGTTATGAAATCTATATTGGGAATGAAGAAAGCTTCAATTGGCATTTAATTTATGAAATTAAGTTTATGTTTTGTAGAGATGAGAATAAACAATGATGAATAATGGTTGGAAAATGACTATTGGAAAATAATTATTGTATAGAAAGGTTATGTTGAAGAAATTAAGATGAGTAATTAAATTAATTAATCGGGGATAATTTATGATGATTATTGTGTTGTGAAATTGAGTAGGAGGACTTGATAATAATGTGGAAAAGTAAAGAGACCATTGGGCTACAAGAATTGAGAATGTTTCTAAAAATGCGCCATATGCTCTTAGTGGATGTGTTATTGGATAAATTTTGTGACGAAAATAATGACTATTGTTATTGGTTTTGTCGAGATGGTAACAACGAATGACTTAATGAATATTAAAGAATGTTGTGGAACATAATGAGTACGTGTTATTAAACTAATAAGTAATGGAAATGATGAATGAATGTGTTGGCTTTGGCCACAAATCATAATGAGCAATGACTTAAGAAATTGATGGATTGTGATGTTGCTTTGGGGTTCATTTCCCGCCGTATTTGAGCCGGCAAAGCGTGGCGCTTAATAAAGGTTCCACTTTTCTTTCGGAGTAGCGCTCGGTAAAGTGTGTGGGTCAATGAAACATGTAAAAGTTCCACGTTCTTTCCGGCTTGTGAGCAGTAAAGCGTGAGGTTCCGCATTCCTTCTGACTTGTGACCGGTAAAGCATGTGGTGTGATGATGAGGCTTGGTAATTGAGCCAATGTCCAATTTGGATTGCATGGAATTATTATAATGAGATTTGTACATGTGTTTAAGATAATAGAAAATGAATAATCTTGATTGGGTAAAGTCGAATATATGGAATTGTATGGGTTCTTTTTATGTGGATTATAATGGGTTATGATGTGTTGTGACATGTAGGAGAATGACTCGTTGTTATGTTTATACTTCTAGGTAAAGTTAGCAAGGGATTCTTGAAAAGACTCTTTTTTTTTTTTGAAAAATATATTTGACTGATACAGAAACAAATGAAATGGTTTTTCTTTGAAAAGTTTTCATGAATTTCTTTATGAGAATGGTATTACCTATATGTAATGTAATTTGAGTATGAAAAGAGCACAATGAATTTATGTTTATATTACTCTTTAGCATTTCATGACCACATGTATCTAGGGATCTTATTGTTTAGAATCAAGGAAGATTTCTACTGGACTTCGTGTTCATCCCAATTATTTTAACCATTTTTCAGGAACAAAGTTTGGGACACCGGATTGAGGATTGAAGAGTTTATTTTCTAAATGAGAGATGCTTGTTGTAATGAGAGATTCATGTGTACTTCAATATGAATTTTGACATATATTATTGTTGTATTTATTTGAGGGAGAAGAATATTATTGTTACTCCATGTAATGAGTATTTGTAATTATAATTGTAGTTAATAAAATGGACTTGTAATGAAGGTTTTGGTTATATTTTCGGGGAATAAAATCTGGGGCGTGAAAAAAAAATATTATACAAATTAATATTATATATTATGCAAATGTATGATAATTAGTTAGAATATTCTTCAATCCACCAATCCGCCAAAAACCACCCAAATCACAATTTGTCAATCCGCTAATCCGCCAACCCACCATTCGGTTTGTAATTTTACTCTTAACTCGCTCGAACCGCACCGCGCACACCCCTACCTGGAGGAGATCTATTCTCCAAGGTATTTGTTTTTTCTCAAAAGGGTTCGGATCCACAGATTTAGAGATGTATTGAGGTCGGACTTGAAAGGGTTCTAAGAAAACCTAGAGATCTAAAGTATTTAGCTTCGAACAGATTTAAAAGTAATCTAGAAGTCACTCCGTTATTGAATCCCAGAACACTTGTGAGCTCAGAGCTTGTGAAATCCCATATTTTTTACATATTAATTACTTTAATGAGAGAATTGGTGTTATTTTAGATAGTGGTTTGGTGGTGAAATTTTTATATGTGAACCTAACTTATTTTCTTTATTTATTTTCTCTCTTTTTATCTCTACTTCATTATTATTATTCATTTTTTAATTTTTTTTTTAGTTTACGTGGGATCCAAGCAAATGTTCTTTTATTTCCCTCCAAGCAAATTTTCTTTGCCTTTAAGTAAATTATCTTTTCTTTTCCTCCAAGTTTACTTAGAGGCTACTTTTTCTTTTGTCTATAAATTTGGGCTCACCCTCTTAACTTCTTTCTATTCTTCTTCTTCTTGGTCCATCTATCTGTTTATTTGTCTGTCTGACTGTCTGTCTGTCTCTCTGTGATCAAAATTTAGAGTTTAGATTAGGAGTGTTTAGAGTAAGAGTTAGCATTTTTACATAAGAGGAGAGTTGTAGATTTTGTCAAACTTTACATACCTTATGTCTTAGAATTTTGATTCGTCATTTTTGGAGATCTATGGTTAAATATCAGATGATTAAAGTGTTGGTGATTGAGGGATTTAGCATCAGCGGTCATGGAATTGTTTTGAGATAATTTGGATGGTATATAATATGCTTCATATAAATTTCTTTGCAAAGATTGTTATTTAAATAACATTCAATTTGTAATCCATTTGTTTATACTTATTGTTTGATAAATTCTATGAAATTATTCTTTGCTAATTCATTTGATTACTCTGATCATTTGATTAAATTCTATGAAGTTATTCTGTGTTAACAGTGTTGAATTGTCTAGCTAAATGACGTGAAAATGCTCCTTACATGGATCGAGTGAACCCTGCTAATAGTTTGCACCAATATGTACGGATAAACGGTTATACTTGGGTAAGGTTGGTCATTGCTGAGTAGGACAGGGTATTTAGTCCTAGATAAGTTATCATGTGTTGAGTGAATTTGTCTGTGCAATTTGATAAATTACTTGATTATCATACTATTTGTGCAATGTTGTAATTTGTTGGATCCCCGTGATTTACTCTCTATCCGAGCATTGTTATTCTTGTCGTATTGTATACTTCCCGAGTTAATTTATTTTTCAAGTATGGAGAAATTTGGCAGCGATCGGATTTGAAGTACTACGAGGTTATTTGAGTTAGATATTTTGGGTCCGATCATCATATTATTATTTTTGGAAACAATTGTATATATTATTTTGGACATATTTGTGTAATTATTTTTAGAGGCGATTTGTAAATTTGAGGTTATGAGTTATCTGGAATTGTAAATTTGAGGTTGATTTATTTTTATTAACGGTCCAGAAGTTAGGGCGTTACAAAGCTTTCCGGGATCGACATACCAAAACTATGAGTATGACAGAGTCCGAACTAAGGGACCGATCTTGTAATAACCCTGCCCTGTACTATGTTAATTAATCGTGATTATGTTTCTAATTATGTACTTAATTTGAATTTGGGTGTTAAGTGCATGATTATATGTGATTTTGGCTTTGTATCTGTTCACCGTAGGAAAATCTGTTAGAATCTGTGCTTTGAACTAAAAATTAAAAGCCTTATCGGCCACAGAAATCGAAATTGACTACACCATTGTGATTGGCGTAATTTTTATAGCCTACGGTGAATTTTAATTAGAAATTGATTTGGATCAAAATAATTAGATTAAACTGATTGAGTTGGGTACAATTAATTAGCCTTAATCAATTTGATTAAGAGAGCCTATAAATAGGCCTCTATTCACACATAATTTCTCTCTTTTGAGTTCATTTTGCTGAGATAACACTCTAGAGAGAGAGTGTGCCGGTTAGAGAGAGAGAGAGGGAGCTCAAGTTGAAGAATTAATCAAGAAGCTTGAAGATCTTGAAGATCAATTCAAGAATTAACCAAAATTTGGGTGATTAGAGCTCCTAGGGTCGAGCTCAAGGGCAAATCCATCAGCAGAACACTGTAAGTAATATCTTAGTAAAGATATTTTCAAGTATATTACTTTCCAAATGCTACTTCTGTGTAAGCTTCATGGTTTTGTTGATTTGAAATATGAATGAGTATTCTATATGCCTAATTTGGTATAAGGCCGTTTGATACGTTTGATATATCTGAATTGGGCCTAAGGCCGTTGAACATGATTGTTTGGGCCAAAGGCCGTCGGACATGAATAATTGGGCCAAAGGGCATCGGACATGAATAATTGGGCCAAAGGTCGTCGGACATGAATGATTGGGCCAAAGGCCGTCGGACATGAATGAATTGGGCTTAAGGCTGTTTGCCATTTGATATGTTTGAATATAAGGATGGGCCAAAGGCCGTTGAATGAAAAGGGATCATGATCATGAATATGAAATACGCATAGATATGAGTATAAAGAGAATGGGCCCGAGGCCGTCTGATACGCCTGATATGTTTGAATTGGGGCCGAGGCCGATTGACATGTTGGGCCCGAGGCCGTTTGATATGTTTGAATTGGACTAAGGGTCTTTGAATTGGACCAAGGGTCGTTTTGAATGAAGAGTTGGTTGGACCAAAGGTCGTTTTGTATAGATGGACCCAAGGTCGTCTTGTTCCATATAAGAATTAGACCTGAGGTCGTTTTGCTTTGTTGAGATTTGTAAATCTGATGTGAATGAGAATAGTGGTTCAAATGTTTACATTATAACTATGACTTATTTATGAACGAATCTCATTCATTAACCTCTTTATTTTGCTATTATTCACTAGGCGTTAGCTCACTCTTATTTATATGTATGTATGTAGGTAAGCAAAGGGACGTTCAACCCCAGCCTTAGTGGAATTTAAGAAACGAACCCGAGTTTTGTGAAGTCAGCCCAGGTGCCTCACGCAAGAGGCTTTGTTTATGATCTTTTATATTCCTTTTGCTATTTCCATTGGTCATGATAGACCGTTTATGTGTATAAGCTTTTGGTTTAGCTGACTATGTGTTTGAATGATCCTGGGTATACAAGATGTTTACTACTGATATGTGGTGTGAGTTATTATTAAGTATATGTGAAATGTTTTGATATGCCATGTAAGCATAGTTCATTGGACAAAATGTTTAAGTTTGCTTCCGCATCTGGCCCCATATTATTAATTATTAATTGATATCAGGTTTGAGGCCGTAGGTAATCTCATGATTACTGGCCGATTATGACCTTAATCTATAGGGGCGGGTTCGGGTCATGACAAATCTCAAGGATAGTGGGTGAAGATAAATTCTCTCTTCGATTAAACTAGCCTATACCAGGGTCTAGGTGGCATGACTCGGGGGTCGATGAGACTTGGCTTTATTTGCGACAGGATGTCCCCTCGGACTTTCCCTGACTCTTGTTTGCGACAGGGCGTTCCCTTGGACTTCCATTGTTCCTTTGGACTTCCCCTGACTCTTTTAGGATGATTGGGGACAATTAGTTAGGTGTGGATAAGAAGAAGGTTTACCGAGGAGTTGATCTCACCCTCAGGATTTTTTTTATCCTTAGAAGTGTCACTCCCTCAAATAAGGTGGTTAGAGAGAATATTGCCCTCATGTGCAAACACATAGGGCTTAACCTTGATCAGTTACCACCTCCTCGAAGGGGTAGCTTTTGAGTTGCCTATAAATAGCACTCACCCATACCTAAGGGACATCAATGGAACAGGCCGAGCTTATCGAGCCCACAACTATTGTGTTCAAATCCCATATTTCAACGAATTTTTCAAATTTTGACCAGTTAATGGGTTGGTACAGGCCAAGCGTATTTAAAAACTAAAACCACATCCCACCCATAAGCCCAAATCTTATAGGCCAAAATCAAATCGAACCAGGATGCACATTTTTTATTATTCTTATATTATTAAGTTCTACACATTTTTCATTCACAAATTTTTAATATTCTTGTTAGTTATTTTTCTTGTTTGCTTTCCAACATAATTCAAATATGTTGATTTTTTTTATTTACCTTTTTATATCTCATATAATCAAAAAAATAATCAAGTAACATATAATATCTACAAGTAGAATGGGGAAAAAGAGGAAAGAAAAAAAAAATAAAAGAAATAAACATTAAACAAGAGGAAAAAAAAAATCAAACTAAACATTAGATTAAAAATAAATAAAAAAAACTAAACATTATACAGGTTCTTACGAACTGGATTTATCGGTGGATTCGGATTATAAACCTTTGTCAAAAACCTTAAATCATTTTTTACGGGTTGGGACAGATTGAGCACTTAAGTGGGCTAGGACGAGTGGGTAAAATCAGATTTTTTGTCCGTGGGCCATTTGAGGACCCCTTCTACCTATAGGTAGGGGTGTGCGCGGTGCGGTTTGGACGATTTGAGAGTAGAATTATAAACCAAATAGTAGATTAGCGGATTGACAGATTGACAATTACAATTTGAGCAGTTTTCATAATCGAGACATTGAATTCATGCACTCTCTTTTCTTGCTTTTTTTTTTTCTTTTTTTTTTTCCCTTTCATTTGCTTTACTTTATTTTTTTCAATATAATTTCTTTTATTTTTTTACTAAGAGTTGTTGTCTTTTATATAAATAGAAGGTTTGTAAAATAAGACTATTTACTATAGGAGTGAAAATATAATTTTCAGAACATCAAAGGATGGGATATAATTGGATCAAATTTCAAGAAGTATGCGTGTAATTTACCCTAATATTTATGAAGTCCAACTGCTAATTAAGTCTTAAGTAAATAATAATTTGACTGAGGATAAAGTCTTTTTTTACCTTTGAGTGATGCTACATGTACAAATTAGTGTATCAACACTAGTTGTAACCTTATTATTGACCTCACTCATTATACAAATTATAAATACCAAAAATATCTTAAATTATGTCACATCATCAATTGATACTTTAATTAGTACATTAGTTGATGCATATAACATTACTCTTTACCTTTTCAATAACAAAAATGCTAGAGATCTCAAAATTTTTATCAAAATTTCTACCAAATGTCTCACATGAGTGTGGGACCTATATAAGACCCACATGATGTGGGTCCCACATCCATATGAGACATTTGATAAAAATTTTAATAAAATTTTTAAAATTTCTAACATTACTCTTTCAATAATTCAATATGAACCAAAACAATTAAAGTTTCACATGGGTTCAATATCTGAATTCCATGAATAAATAAAGCACTAGAAAGGAAAGGTGAGTTCCACAAAGCAGACTGGAATTGGGGAGCGCACGGTGCTATGACGGTTAATTGGATCTTATCTCGAGCACATGTTATTGATTTCAACTGTTTATATGGAAAGATTTATCGAGTACGTTATTTATGAAAAAATTTATAACTTCAAAATGAGACTATATTTGTTTTTAGAAAAATAAATTGTTAGAGTAATTTTAGTAATGTATTTTAAAACAATTAGAACTTAATCATGAACTTAGACATGTTTAATTAACTTAATTTTTTGGGGAATTGACCAGTAAATCCCATATTCTCATCTTATAGATCATATGATCCTAATTGTTTTTTTTATAACTGTTTAGTCCTGTTGAGTGTTTGTTTACCAAATTGCCATTGAGGCATTATTTGAGGGGTGGGTTTTGCGCGCGCGTGTTTTGTGGGAATGGGGTGTGTTTGTGTCTCACGTCCCAATGAAAAATGTAGTAGTACTTTTCGTAGTTGGTGTGTATTGCAAGCATGCTGGTGTGGCTTATGGGTCCGTGTTTTGAGTGTTGTTGGTGTGATGTGGGGTAGTCGTCCAGTCACATGACATATCACGCCCACCCGTTATGTTTTGATGGTGGATCATGTGTAACCCGACTCGTCGGAAAGTTCCTAAATTGTATTAGTTGATGTAGTTGTGGGTTATTCGATTTCGTTTTTGGGTGGCGACGTGAACTCCAGAAGTTGTTACGATTATCGCCTTCTGTGATTTAAATTTCAAAAATCGGTGATTGCGGAACCCACGACACGGATTTAGGCAATATTTGACGCATTGGTTTTGTGCGTAAGAGAATCTATAGGGTTAAAAATCGTTTATTCGTGGTGGCCAAGAACCCTAATATATTTCGTGGGAAGAGGTTGTCGCTCTGTGAACATTCCAGATTAGACTGAAGTTTCATTGGCGGTGGATACAAAAAATATTATTCAAATGTCTGATACAGGTAAGTTGGTAATGGATTGGGTTATGATTTTACCTTTAGCATGCTATTATGACGTGGTTAGGGTTTTGTTTTTGTCGGATCATTGTATGTGTTATTTCGCATAATCAAATATGATATGGATGTATGCATGTCGTTGTAATTTGTTACTTCATGGCGTGTTTCTGAATATGTGTGTTTTGTGTTGTTTGAAAAATGTTTTGTTTGGTTTTGGGACGTAGGTTGTATTGTACCTGTAGGGCGAGTCTGGTATGGGATGTTGGGTGTTTTTGATTTGGGAATGAATTCCTGAATTTGGGCTTGTTGGGTTCGTACCCGTTCGTGTTGTGGGGCATGTGTGTGAAGTTGTGTGTTAAAAGGATTAATTATGGTGTGGGGTGTTTTAATTTTGAAGGGATAGGGCATTGTGTGAGGGGACCGCATGCACCTTTTTGTGGGGATGGTCAAACGGTTTTGTGTGGGGATGGTGTGGGGAGGTGGCACATGTATGTAAGTGTAAAATGTTATTTGGTATGTGGCTTTATAAGTGATGTTGTTGGTCAACGATTTTTTGATGTTTGTGGTGTACGTGGGCGTTATATGAAGTGGTGTGAACATTTTTATGTTAGAGTTGTAATTAATTTTGTTCAATTACGTGAGGATTTTTCAGATTGTGTTGTTGTGAAGTTGTTGGTGTCGTTGAATTATTTATGTAATTGTACTGTAGTTGGTTTTGTGAGTCGGTTGGGTAATGTTTGTTGGTTCGAAATCCTGAAATTTATCACGTTGTGGTGAAGTTGTATTTGTTACTTATATGAGTTGTGGAACTGCAGGGGTTAATTCGGGGGGAAGTCGGTGGACACGGTCATGTGAGTGTAAAAGGCAAGAGGCATTAGGCTTGTCATCGAAAAGAAAATTCGGGGTGAACATGCCTGGACGAGTCCTGTTCAAGCAGCCTAATATTGTGAGCCGGTCCATTGGTGCTAGGAAGTCTGTCAAACCACGGGCTCAATTTCCGGTCTAACGTTGCTGGGACCATTAAAATGGTTTACGCAGTAAATTTGAGGGAAGAGCACCTGGCACACTTGAGGAAGACACCATTTTGGATTATGATTGAAGCTATATTAATCAACCAGCTTGATCACACGGAGTTTCGAAAGGGCGATGATCTGATTGTGCGTATCGTAAGGTCATACAACGTACGGGAAGGGAAGTTTGTTCTTGGTGGACGTGGAGTTGACTTGACAAATGAGGATGTGAAGCTGTTGTTTGGGCTGCAAGGTGGCAATGCATTACTTGATTTGATGCCACGACTGAGACTTGCGTCTGATTTTGTCCAGCGTAGGTGTCTTGGAACAAGCAGGATTACGGCAAAACTTGTGAGGGATTTGCTGATGGAGGCATCAGTGGGGGACACCCCGCGCGATCATGAGGATACGGCCAAGTTCCTTTGTTTGTATGTGTGTGGAAAGCTTTTCTTTGCAACGTCCGGAGAAACCATTAGTTGGACGTTGATACGGTACGTGGACAACTTTGACGCCATGAAATTATATGATTGGGGTGCTGCTGTACGTAACATGCTGATGTGTTTGGTGAGGGACTTCCATCGGACACCGGAGAAAGTTACCGAATGCGTAGTTGCTTTAACGGAAAGTGTACTATTTGTTTGTTGGTAGTTGTTTTTTTTGTTAACCTAAATTTATGTTTTTTAGTAAGGCTTTGGGTGGTTGTTATATGGGTTTTGAGTTTTCTGGTTGGTTGTGGTGTAGTTTTGGTTGTGTAAACACACAAATATTGTGAAAGCAAAATATGGTCACAGGTTTCCCAGATTCCTCAGATGGGACGTTGGTGAGGTGATATCTAGTTCGCAAGGTTTGAAACTATCCGATCCAAATAAGTTTGAGGTAATTATTTGTGATGTGTTGTGGTTTTTTTTAGGTTGTCCAGTAACGTGTTTTATGATGTTCTTGTTATGTGTGGTTGCACCAATGTTGGGTTGTAAGTGCTGCTGTTTTGGCTAGGTGATCACGGATGAGTTAGTCATACAGGCGCACGAATTGTCAATGTTGGAAAGGAAGGGTGTGTTGGGGGATGGTAATGTGGGATTGGTTGAAGACGAGGGTGTTAAGGTGACAGGAGTGGCTGTTAGTGGGTTTGCAGGAGTTAAAGTAGAGGACAGGAGCTATGGTAAGCAGTGTGATGGGAGCATACCAAGTGAAGCGTTTTATACGGCGTATGTAATGCAAAGTCTGGAACGTAGCCGTGTATCCGGTGAGGCTGTGGATGGGGTAGATGGTAAGTTTTTACCCCCATATAGTAGTCCGATCGGGCAGAACAATTGCGAACATGTTGGTCCAGGTAGTCCTGATTTTAGAACTTGGGACGCAGGGGACAGCAAAATTATAATGGAATTGAAGAAAGAAGTTGATAGATTGAAAAAGAAGAATGAAATGCAATCAGTTAATCTAGTGGCAGGTTTCGAGAGCATTTTTAAGGTGAAAGATGAAGAATGCAAGAAACTTGTAGCTAAGAATGTCGAGTTACGACGGAGTCTTGCAGCCCTTGAGGAGCAAGTTGCTGAGCAAGCAGTGCATAGTGTGACGCAACATTTCTCAAGTGTGAATGTCACGAACACTTTTGCTGACGAATATGTTGTTGGGAATGTAGTTGGTGTTAAAATTGGACCGGACCACTGCCCGACTGTTCAAGGTGGTATCATGGTGGACGCCTCTCCCGTCGTATATGTCCGCATGGTTGACAACAACGAAATGCACGATGCAATCCAAGCAGATGACAGTGACGTTGTTGTTGTGAGTCCTTTGTTGACGGAAGGTGGCAGTGCTGTGGATGGTATGAACTCCTTCAAACGTAAGATCAAGGGTAAAGTGAGGAAAAATCTGAAGTTATCAGGGTTTGAGTACCCAAAGTTGAGGCGTAGGGGACGGATAATGAACAATGAAGTGAGCGTTTCTAAGCCGAGGGGGGTTGGATGTAGTGTCAATGTGATGCAACGCGAAGGTGTGATTGATGTGGACAATGTTAGTGATGTGAAGAAAATATTCACAGGTTTTGGAATCACAAATCATAACATAGTGTGGAAGATGATGACTGAGAGAGAGAAAGATGTGATAAGCACTGCATATGATAGATACGGTAATAGGTGAGTATCATGTGTGTGTGTGGGTATCATGTTGAAGGTGTGGAATACTCATTACAGTGGTAGTTTTTTGTACTATAGTACACATTATTATTGTGGTAATTGTAATTGTAATGTTCTCTGTTGACACGTGTGTAGGGCCATAATGTGGGTTGGTCGAGTTGATGGGAATGCAGTATATTTTTCGGACGTTAGATCACTGGTGAGGCAATCAGGTGTGAGGGGGAATGTAAGTGTTACTAATTGTATCATGGGTCATATTGGTTTACCGAAATTTCTGTTTTGTGAATTTGTGTGAATGTGTGAATATTACTGTTATTTGGTTTGTGGCACTATTTGTGGCAGGTTATTGACGCCTTTGCAGAGGTGCTGTCGGATGAGCAAGAAAGGTTGAATACGGGAAAAGATTTTCCGGAGAACTCTTATTTCTTCAGCAGCATATGCTGGGTATGGTTTTGTTGGGTGTTGATTGTGTGGCATTATTTGTCGATGGTGTGGAGTGATTTTGTAATTTTGTTTTTGTGGGTTTGATGTCTGCAAGACGTGCTGAAAAGTGACAATGTAGAGGCAAGATTCAATTATGTGACGAGCAATCTACATGCTGGTAGAGGTGCACGTTATATGCTTTTCCCCGTTTGCCACCTTGGTCATTGGACATTAGTGGTTTATGATACCGAAGACGGAAGCTGGAAGCACTACAATTCGATGCGAAGTAGGTCAGGTACCAGTGGTGTGCACTACACGGAGGCAGTAAAACTGGTGCGTTGATTTCAATTATGTTAAAGTTGACCAGTTTGTAATGGTATTGGAATTACATGTTATTTATTCTCATTGGGTTTGGTGTGGTTGCGTAGAAAAACATTGTAACAGACATTCAGTGGCAAGCGATGGCGGCATATGGCTTGGATCAGGTGGTTAGTACGTAGGATTTTGATATGATGGTGGAATCAGTTTCTGAATGCCCCCAGCAAAGGGCGGAAACGTAAGTGCAGCATTTTTTTTTTTTTTAACAAGGTTTTTGGTGCACAAGATTTGAGATGTGTGTTGTTGACAGCCCGCGTATAATGTGGGTTATTGCAGCATGGACTGTGCGATTATTGTTTGCGCAATAATGAGGCAGTATGTGAATCACATTGACGTGGGGCGATCTTTGGAAGGAGGCAACTGTAGCGTGTTACGTGCGAACATGGTCAAAAGATTCATAGGAGATACTGTACATGGGGTGATGAGCAACATGGGCCGACTGGTAGGGTGATGGAAGTTCAGTTAATATTACGTTACTTCGTACGACAACTACTTTGAATTTTAGTGCGTAGTTAGCACTTTGCAAATAGTATTTTTTGTTGACAGTTACAGTTCTAACTGTTTATAGTTTATGTCTTGATTATATGTTTTTGCGTTGGCATTTGGTGGATGGTGTGGGTTTTGTCGTGGATAGTTTTGGTTATGTGTAAACGGGAAAATGTTGATTATGCTTCAACTAGATTATGGTTCTATTATAAACAAAGTAGAACTATTACATTAGTTCGTTTGACAACTGGTTTGAATTATATTGCTCAATTAGCACATTTGAAATACTTTTTTTTTGTTGGCAGTTTTTTTACCAAGTGTTACGTGTATATGTCTTGGTTATATGTTTTTGTGTTTGCATTTGGTCATTGTTGTGGGTACGTGGGCCTTGCCCTACGTGGATGTGGTTGGCCTTATCGAACGCATATGGTGATATGAATTTGTTCTTCAAATGGGATTTACATTTTACTAACAAAGTGTTGTTAATTTTTTTTTGCTTGAGTGGTAGCAAGTTTAATATGTGTAGTACGGTGCAAATGTTGGTTGGCAGGGGATTCATGTGTGTTAAGTTGTTGTTTCTGTGCGAAGGAGACGTCGTAATGTGAATGTGTAGTTGCATCGATATTGAAATCTCAGTTACAGGTTGATGTTATCTTCGTCTTGCTGGCATTGTAGAAAGTGTAGTGTTTGGGGTGGGGTGCGAATGTTTGTTGCAATGGGGAATGTCTGCTTGTATTTATGGTGTAAATGGGATGTCTATTTGATTTTAGCAGCATAAATGTGAGGTTGTGATGTGTTGTGCATCCACGTAAGCTTGTATGAATTCATGATAGAGTTACTATTATGTTATTGATTTGAAAAGGACGTAGTGTAATATTCACACAATAAAGTCCGCATGCTAGGGATGGTTTACCTTGCCTGTTTTGAGACCAACCACGGATGTTGAATGTATGTAAGTCAATATGAATTCACAACATAATAAAATGTTCTATTGTAGTTGTAAATACTGCAGATCAGAATTCACGTAACAACATGCAAATGGTGGGGGTGGTATAACCTGCCATGTTGGTACCAACCACGGATGTGAAAATTTGTGTTCGAAATACCAACTCTGTTGTGGTAAAAACATATATCGAATTAAATGAAGGAAAGCTGTTAATAATAACTGAGTGTGCCAATCATAGTAAATTGGCTATGACATAGTTGTGTGGCGTCGCACACAATTATTGTAAACGAAACAATTGAAACAAAATTATTGCAGCGAGGAAACAACTTGAAAAGTAATAACAAAGTAGTGTATCGCATAGGGCGAGCAACAAAGTTGCTAATAGTTTAGTGTTGTTGTGGGTGGGTGGAAGGATGTGGTTAAATGGGTTCGTTGCATGTCTTCCTGTTATGATTCCCCATGCGCCCACATCTCTCGTATCTGATTTGCTGAACATGTTCCCCCTTTGACAGTATCCTCTTCTTCTTTGGTCTACCAAGTGGACGTTTCACGACGGGAGGCTTGATGATGAAATCATTCGGGTTGAAGGTGGTTGCTCAACAGTGGGAATTGGGAAAATGCTTGCTGCATAAGTGGAACGATATTCGGACACGTGGAAGAATGGTTCGACCAATGTGTTCAAATCCCGACCACTTTTACGGACAGCAACCATTGCATGTACGCAAGGGAACCCATTGAGTTGTCACTTGAAACATGAGCAAGTGCGTTGTTCGATATCAACAGTGACCAATGGGAAAAAGTGCACTTCGTACACATCAGCGTTTGATTGGCTCACTTTCCATGATCTACCTTCATTGAATGCTTTTTCAAGCCAAGATTTCATTTTGGGACATATGGTGCCGGTCCACATTTGGGAAGCGTCTCTACGTTTCGCCATTTGTCCCATCAATTTGGTCCGGATGCTATCAACCATTCTTGTGATTGGAAGGTTGTGTGCTTCCCGGACCAATGAGTTGACTGATTCTGTAGCATTTGAGCACATTTCACCGTAACGTCGCCCCCTGTAAAATGAGTACAACATGTACGCTAATAAATATGAACATTATGACATAATGTGTTGTATATGTGCATTTTTGTAGGAACATGTGGGACAGACCTGAAAAATGCATTTGCCCAATGTTGTGGATGTGCATTTGCTAGGAATTCGGATGCAACAGATCGGCCCGATTTGTGGAATTGTTCAACTTTGTGATTAAAAGCGGTAACAGTTGGTGCGTATGCGCAATGGCGTAATTTGCTAACCAAACCTGCCCGATGCATACTGTTTGTGTAACGCAGCATGTCCCTCAAGTTCCTCTGCAAATGTTGTAGACAGAAGGCATGTTCTGCATTCGGGAATACGGTTGGCATTGCTTCAAGCAATCCGAGGTTCCGATCCGATACAAAGGTTAGAGGTCTGTCCCCATGCACCACCTGCGCGAAATGCTGAAGAAACCAAGACCAGTTTGTGGTGTTTTCGGAGTCCACCACCGCATAGGATAAGGGGAACAAACCTGCGGATTTGCAAAATTTTTTAGAACTACTTATATACTGTGTTAAAGGGTTATGACAGAAACATGGGCAGGGTGGGTCATTGCCGTAAATCAATTTTTTGAATGTGGTATGGTTGGTTGTCATGTCAATGGTGTAGTGTCATTGTATAAATTGAACGAACTGACCTTGGTTTCCGTCTTTCGCAGTGGTGGCAAGTAGAAAACCTTTGAAGCACCCTTTGAGGAACATGGCGTCTAAGAAAAGAAGGGGACGGCAATGGTGGAACCCGTCGATACATTCTTTGAATGAAATGAAGTAGCGTGTGAACCGTTGGGTGTGGTCATCATATTCGATGTTGATATAGGTCCTGGGGTTGTGTTCCAATACTGCATTACTATACCAACGTAACTGGTCAAACAAAATGGAGTGTGCACCGAACAGTTCTCCCCTCACTTTTTCGACACCAAGCCACGCCACACGGTAACTGATATCGAGCCCGTAATCTTGTTTCAAGTAGAAATATCACTTCGGTAGGACGTGTTAGTGGCCTATCCCGCACTCGGTCAGATACAATGTCGGCCACAAGATCAGAACCAACAAGTGGGTGTGTGGATGTACGCACAGCCACGCCACAAATGTGTTCACTCTTCCATTTTCGTAAGTAGAAAAATCCGTTTGCCTCCAATTTTCGTCCATGCACAGCCCACGTGCAAGACTTTGATTCGTTCATAGCACAGATAGTCGTTACCCGAACGGAGTCCTTCTTAACAAATTTGATCTGGAACCCACATTCAACGGCGTATTTCCGTAATACATTGCGAAATTCAGAAGCCCCACCTTCGAAATGCTGTCCGATGTGGGTAAAACCATTTGCCCATGGAGCGGAAAGGAAGACTTTCTCCTTGTGGGGACAAAATGATTGCAGCAGGTCAACTTCATCGTCCATTCCCAAATCATTTAGTACTGTAGCCACCCTTGTGCCCTGGGCGTGGCTTGTCATTGGGTCAATGGCAGGAGTGTTGTTATCCCCCCGAGGATATTGTTCAATGACCACGTCAATTAACTGCAAGTGGAACGACCGTGCAAGGCAAATCATATTCTGCATGTCCACATCATTCTATAAGGAAAAGTTGTTATAGCCGGGTATCTTATAGAACAACAGAAAATTTCTCGGCAGGAGTCCGGCGAACTTCGAACAAACATAATCGACAAACTCAGCAAATGTAGAGAGAACCTGTGTAGAACGATGGTGTAAACGTAGAAATTTTCACCGCTGTAAGCACCCACAATGCAGAGGAAACGATGGTGTAAATGCAGAGAGAACCTGTGTAGAACAATGGTGTAACCCACTTCCTATGTCGCGCAGATCAACATGAACGCATAATGTAAACCCTAATTACAATACCTCGTAAAGGAATTTTCACCCACTGTCAGCACCCACAATTGTTGGGATTGCACGTACCAAAATGGAAAAACAGAACATTCCATATAATATGCGAGGGCATATCCATCCAGCCCACACCAAAAACATTCAAAAAAGGACTTATCAGTAAGCAATCCCACTTAATATGGAGTTGCCAATCAAACAAAAATCAGCAGGACCAAACGGAACACAATTCAGCCATAAAGGACTTTCCGATAAATTTCCCTAATTTTTTTTTTATAAATGATATGTTTAACAAATCCTATAATATAAATTATTCGAATAAAAAACATAGGCCAAGGACAAGACCTAATGAGCTGTCACAGCACAACACAGCACACACCCCATGTCCAAGATGGACTACAAAATATTACAAAGAGGTCATAGAAATTAATTGAGTCTACAAAATATTACAAGTGGGTCTCAGAAATTAATTGAGTCTACCCAAAATGCTACTATTTGGGAAAAAAAAAATTAATAATTTTTTTGATTTTTTATGAAAAAATATATAAAAAATAGAAAAAATATTTTGACAATTTATAGTAATTTTTTTAACTTCTTGAATAAAAACTTAAATTTCCAAACAAAACCTAAACACATATAATCAAGTTATTTGAACTATACTTGTCCTACACATTTTATTTGACTAGTCACTCAATTACACTACATAGTTTAATTTACTTCAGATAAAATATTTCTCCAGAATATTTACATAATTCAAATGTCATAATTATTTAAAATAATTAATATTGATTATAAGAAATTAATTTTTTCACATCTTTACATTATATAAACAGAACTAAGTAATTCATAAACCGTGGGGTCATTTTATAATTACTGTTGAATTTAAGGTCCAAAGTATATATATAGAGACTTGTCTGTCAGTTTTCCGCGGATCGTTCTATGTAGAACGTTTTTGTCGTAGGTGCTTGATTAGCCTCTTACCAGCTCTCTACATTTTCTTTTAATAATGATTACATACTGTGTATTCTGCCTACTGTGTATTCTGCTGGGGTGCTATGGTGTGAGTTTTGCTGCTGGAGGTTCTTTCAGTTTTTGCTGCTGGGTGGATTTACTATGGTGTGAGCTTCTCACCTGGTTTGTTTTGCTGCTGGAGGTTGTTTCAGTGTTTTCTTGCTAGCTTTGCTTTTGGGATGGCTGGGTCTTCTTCAGTGGCTGTGCTTAATTTTGTTGGATAGGTGTGTTGACTGTGCCTTGGTGTGTGCAGTGCCTTGTCTGCTCTATGTTAATCTGCCTTGGGGTGTTCTGTTTTGCCTGCTGTTGGTGTGTTCTGTCCAGCTATAACTGGGTGGTTTGTTAGTTTTGGGAAGGCTTTTGATCTGTTGGGAGCTTATCAATTGGGGTCCTGCTGTGGGTGATGTCCTTCTGAGTTGAGAAGTTTGTGGTGTGTATCTATGGCTGCTTTGTGTGGGTGATGTCCTTCTGATTAGGTGTTATGCAGCATATCAGTCTGGGTGGAGGGTGTGCTGTGTGCCATGGTTGGATTCTGCTTCAGAATTTTTTGAAAAGTAAATTTGTCAAGTGAGGCTGCTGCTGTGCTTCAATTTTGGAAAGCATAGCCTGGCTGCTGCTGTGTTTTTATTGCTGGGTGTTTTGCTTCTTTTGTTGTCTTTTTTCTTCCTCTCTTTTGTTGGTTTCTCACCAACTGGCGCTTGGTGCTTTTTAGCCCCAAGCTCCTCTTTATTGATGTAATCTTTCATTCCTTGTTGGTTTCATCAATAAAGATTTTCTTTACCGATCAAAAATATATATATATAAGTGTAAATTATAGAAGATTTTTTTTAAGGCTACTGATATTAAGATTTTATAACATAAAAGATATTCAATATTTTTATAATATTTAAAGTCTCTCAACATTGATTTAGAGAAAATTCAATTCAGAGAAAATTTTACATATCACAGGAAAAATTTCTCTGGACACAATACAGAGAAAAATTTACACATCTCTAACATCAAATTTCTCTAGACACATCACCAACACCAAATTTCTCTGGATATATCACAGAGAAAATTTTACAAATCACCAACTCCAAATTTTTCTAGACACATCACAGAAAAAATTTTACACAACACCAACACCAAATTTCTCTAGACATACCACAAAGAAAATTTTACACATCTCCAACACCAAATTTCTTTGGTTCCATTATGCACAAATTTACCTACCGAACAAATTTCTCTGGACACATTACAGAGAAAAATTTACACTTCTCTAATACCAAATTTCTCTGAACACATCACAGAGAAAAATTTACACATCACCAACACCAAATTTCTAACACCAAATTACAGAGAAAAATCATGTAAGAGAAACGGCTACTGTAGAACTATTACTGTAGTGATACTTTACTAGGCAAAACATTTCTTGTAATATAAATCAATTAGAAGCAAATAATGAACTTTTTATTTTTATTTTTATAGGTAAGGCAAAGAGACTCAAACTTGAGTATCTTTATTGAGAGAATGCAACATAATCTTGTTGGGGCGTCTTATAGGGAACACAGATAATGGAAACATTTATGCCTAATCAACAATATATTTGCTCTTCTAAAATTACATCCTGCATTTAATCATGTTCCATGTTTGAAAAAATGGTTAAGAACATAATTAGCTAGATCTAAATTTTATCTTACCGCTATCAATAAGCGCAGCTGATGCACATGGTCTTTACAAGCAAGTAAAGGCTTTCTGTTCATAAGCTCCATAAAGATGCAACCCACAAACCACATATCAATAGTAGCAGTGTAGTCTGAAGAGTTTAACAAAAGCTCAGGTGCCCTGTACCATCTGGTGACAACATATTTTGTCATGAACTGAATCTCTGAAGTTGGCCGAGCAAGACCAAAGTCACAGATCTTCAAATCATAATTTGCATTCAGTAAGAGGTTGCTGGGTTTCAAATCTTTATGAATAACATTTACAAAATGTATATATTTTAGTCCTCAAAGGATTTGATACAAGAAGTACTGCAAGGAAGATGAGATAAGATGATGAGAGAGATAGATCTAGGGAAGGAGAGAGAGAAAAATCTAGAGTTTTGAACTGGTAGATGAGATCGACGAGAAAGAAAAAGAAGAGCTGTCACGACCCAAACTTGCCTCTATAGGTTTAGTGTCGTAACCGGCTAGTAATCCGTGATTACCGAAAGCTTGTTTAACAATAATACAATATAAAGGGGCTGACGGGAGCCAATATACATTGTCCAATGAGTTGCGAGGACCTAAATGGAAATAAACTTTCATGTACATAACCATATTCATAACTACTTATACCAAAAATACATATACAAGATAGTATGCAAGTTAGGGACATAATCACATCATCAAAAACTTTATAAACAAAGGTCTTAAACATTCTTTACATTTAGCAAAGACAAAAGGGTGGATTTGAATCACCCAAAAAGCCTTGACTTGTACAAGTTCGGAACCTCGTTATGATGCACAATGGCTGGCTTGACAATACATGAGTTCGGGTTAGCGCTTCTAGCTTTGATCTGGTGCCTGGCTACCTACATATATATAGTAAACTGTGAGCTATAGCCCAGTGAATAACAAATGTGTAAAGAGATTAAGAATGATGTCCTTCGGTCTTTGAAACAATCGATTAGCATTAGAACATTTTCAATCAATATCATTCGTCGATCAATCATTCGATTCAATCAATCAATAATTATATAAGTCATACGTGGTACATCCGATAGCAACAATACACTTGGTCTTAAGAGACCGGACAATCAATTGATGGCCATCATACAATAACAATAGTTTCAAAATTTGGAACTGACAGAGATCTCTGTATCAATAACAATAACAATAACAGCATGCTATGGATGCCACGAATACAGTTCAGAAAGTAGGATCATCTTTCAATCGATAAAAAGTAACCGTTCAGAAACAATATAATTTATCATTCAGAAAATAAATACAATTTGAACATATCTTTACAACATTCTTACTCACAATGGGTTTCTTGAACACGTACGATAAGGCACTAAAGATGTGGCGTCCGACCTAAACAAATAAATTCAAGCACAACAATTTAATGACATTCATATCGCTAGTCAATTCTATTTGATTCGGTTGTTACTTATTCAATAACTACTCGTCTTTACTAATTCGGTTCTAATTTTTTATTTATGCACTCTAATGCACTCGTAAGATGCAAATGATCATGAAAACATTTTAAAACCATGCAAATGGAGGCCCGGAAGGGGGAGAAGTGAAGCAAAAAACAAAACCCTGTTAGCAGCACGTGCGGTGGTCTAGCAGAATGCACTCCTGAGCTCATGAAGGTTGGCAACTCGAGCGGTCTGGGTTGAAATGTTGGTCGAAAACTGCTCTGCTGGGGCAGTGCATTTCCTTGCAAATTCAAGTTTGTCTTCATGCTATTTTCTCTCAAAAACTTAACTTAACACTTTAAATGAAACATATTTGGTTTGGAACACAATTCATGATTTCAATTCACAACTCAAATCCATGTAAAGATTCAATTTCTTAACCTTTAATCCAAAGTCATTTACTATACAAATTGAGCTCTAAATTGTGAATGCATGGAGCTTCTTTCTTAGTTTTCGAAACTTATGCAAGAAACCAAATGAAACAAGAAGGTTATTATAGAATTATGCCATGCATGGTGATTTTAAGGGTGAATTCCTTCTTTTCTTCTATATACCTACTTTCATGTCTTAATTCTTAATAAGATGAGTAAAACCATAGTTTGATCATCAATTCTCATAATTCAACCTTGAATCTTAAATGATGATGCATGTGCAAGTCTCTATATCATGAAAATAGAAGGAAAAGCTTACCTTGTTTTGATATTTAGAGGGAATTCAAGACAAGTCCCTATCTTCTTCCTAAGTTCTTCACGTTTCCTATCTTTCTTCTCTTCTTACTCTATGTTGAATTCTCAAAACTCTCTCTCTCTCTCTCTCTCTCTCTCTCTCTCTCTCTCTCTCTACGTGTAATAGAAGAAGGCTCATTACATAATCACCTAGTTGGTGAATAGGACACATGTACACATTATTGAATTCAATTTTTTTTTTTTTTTTTGTATTTCTATTAATATTTCAATTAACTTTCCAAGACTAATATATCATTTCTAATTAAATTAATTTAATTCATATCACAATATAATCTCAATTTCACTAAATCAATTTATACTAATATAGATTAGGCTCTAATTCCTTTCCACTTTTCTTAATTCTAATTTGTTAAAATTAGCGAATCAAACAGGTTTAATTCATTCCTTTATGTATCTGTTCACAATAACACTACAATACCAATCAATGCAAGTATATGTCATATGGCACATAATTCATATAACACATAATTACATAATTAACAATAAGCATATAATTAATTTAATTAATTTGCTTAATTAAGGAGGTGGTTGTCACATCCTCTCCCTCTTAGGACGTTTGGTCCTCTAAACTTAATTACCTTCTTCCGGAAAGAATATAGGATCAAGTGGAAATAGATCCGAGTATCTTCGCTTCATATCATCTTCCCTTTCCTAGGTTGCATAAATACCACCATGATTTTGCCGATCTACTTTCACTAACGGAATTTCTTTATTTCTCAACTTCTTGATTCGCCGGTTTACAATCTGAATAGGCCATTCTTCATAAGTGTAGTCATCACTTAATACCACATGGGTAGGCTCAATAACATGAAAAGGATCCCGAAGATACTCCCTCAACATTGAAACATGAAAGACATTATGCATATGTTTCATTTCAAGAGGGAGTGCTACTTGATATGCCACTGAATTAATCTTTTCAATAATTTTATATGGCCCAACATACCTCGGTGCTAACTTGCCCTTAGTTCCAAAGCGAGTCTGCCCTTTCATTGGTGTCACTTTAATAAAAACATGGTCACCCACTTCATATTCCCTGTCTCGCCTTCGGACGTTCGCGTAACTTTTCTGTTGGCTTTGTGCAATTTTCAATCTTTGCTGAATTAATTTCACATTTTTTGTTGTTTCATGTACAATCTCAAGCCCAAGTAAAGGTCTATCTCCAACTTCTGCCCAACAAATAGGAGACCGATATTTTCTCCCATATAAAGCCTCGAAAGGCGCCATACTAATACTTGAATGAAAACTGTTGTTGGAAAATTCAGCTAAAGGCTTGTGACTTTCCCAATTCCCTTGAAAATCAAGTACACACATACGTAACAAGTCCTCTAGAATTTGGATTGTTCTTTTTGATTGGCCATCGGTCTGTGGATGATAAGCACTGCTCAATCACAGTTCGGTTCCTAATGTCGATTGTAGACTTTGCCAAAATCTGGATGTGAACTTCGAGTCCCTATCAGAAACAATGGACACAGGCACTCCATCCAATCTAACGATCTCATTAATATAAATGGTAGCCAACTTATCTGCATTATAAATTGTTTTGACTGGTAAGAAATGAGCAGACTTAGTCAAACGGTCAACAATAACCCAAATTGAATCCACACCTCTATTGGAGCGAGGTAGTCCAACAATGAAATCCATAGTGATATGCTCCCATTTCCACTCCGGTATTGGTAGTGGTTAGAGCAATCCTGCAGGTCATTGATGCTCAGCTTTGACTTGTTGGCATTTTAAACACTTAGACACAAATTCGACAATTTCTTCCATCATTCCTGGCCACCAGAAATTAAGTTTCAAATCTTGGTACATTTTTGTGTTCCCTGGATGGATAGAAAATTTTAAATTGTGGGCTTTGTGCAAAACTCGCTTCTTTAACTCAACATCTTTCGATGCACATAATCGGCCTTGAAATTTCAATACACCATTTTCAAAAGGAAAATCTGGCCTCAACTTGGACTCCCGTTTGTCAATAATCTTCTTCAACAATGCATCTTATTGCTATTTTTCTTTAATTTCTTCAAAAATCGTCGGTTGAGCAGAAATAGCAGCCAATATCCCGCCTTGCTCTTGTAAAACAATCTCCACTTCAAATTTTGCAAGATCATGTAACAATTCTCTTTGTCCGACAAGTAAACAAGCTAAATTCCCAATTGATTTCCGACTAAGTGCATCGGCAACAATGTTAGCTTTCCTTGGATGATACAAGATTTGCAAATCATAATCTTTTATCAATTCTAGCCATCTTCGTTGTCTCATGTTCAACTTTTTCTGGGTAAAGAAATATTTTAGGTTTTGTGGTCTGTATAAACCTCACATGTTGACGTATTTCAATGGGACTGGCAACCCTTTGATCTACATATATATAGATATATATAAATCCTAATAGGATAGGAGAGGAAACCAGGCCTAAATAAAATAATTAACGAGTCCTCCCATTAAGGAACCCAAATAACTTGAAACAGACCTTACACCTATATACCACATATCCACATACAAAATAATAAATACACTAAGATGGTCTATCGCCCAAAAATTTATAAATCACAATAATAATTTTGGGCTCATACCAGTCAATCTGTCTGAATCACTTTCAACCCTTTAACACCCCCCATTCGTAATTAACCGTTAAATCAGAATTAAGATATTTAATTAAGTGGTTAAGTGAAATTATGTGTTAATAGTGTGTTTTGCATGCTATTTGTTTCTTTATCTATCTGTTGTCAGAATATTTGTCTGAAATTCTATTTTGATATGGAAATTAAAGGCCTGATCGACATCCGAACATGGAATTGACTAAGTCGATGTGTTAATTGAGATTTTTAGAATTTTATGGTAAGGTTAATTAGATTTTGATTCACATCCAAATAATTAGAATAAATTAATAATTAAGTTATATTAAATTAACTCTAATCACATTTAATTAGTTTAAGTTAATCCAATCTATAAGTATGTGATATAAGCTTAGAAAATCATTTTTCCTATCATCTTCTTGAGCTCAAATATAGAGTGAGAGAGAGGACTTGAGTAAGAGAGAGAGAAGGGCAAGACAACCAGGAATTTAAGCTAGAGATTTCGAGATTTGGGAAGAACAACTTAGAATTCTTGCTACTTCAAGACTTTAGGTGACTAATCAACTCCCAACTTTTGTGTTTAAGTCACAAATTATGAGAATTCAAGAGAGTGTAGGAATTAATGCATGATTTGAACTAAGAAAGTAGAATTGGAAAACAAATCATACATGCATGCATATTTTATAACAATTTGAAGTTAAATTCCAAGAATTCTCTCATGCATGTCATTATTTGAACTTGGTTTTGGAAATTCATCATGTTCTATGTCATTTTGTCTTAATTAATCATGTTTTCAAAGTAAAGAACTTAGATTATTACATGCATGTTCATAACATGTAAAGAAGAGCATAGTTTTGAAGAATTGACATGTTTTTGGGCTTTGATTTTGTGAATTGAACTTCATTTCATGTTTTTCTACAAGTTTCTAAGTGTTTTATAAAGTTTTGGCCCAAAAGAATGAGTTTTGATGTGTTAAACTTGCGTTTTGAACTTGTAAGTGTAATCTGGAAATTCTAGAATTCGCAGGGTTTGCTCGAGCAATGGTTCTTTCGCTCGAGTGTACTTTGCAAGCTCTCAGTACTTTTGCAGAGATTGATGGTTAGCTCGAGCAACCAAAAAGTTGGCTCGAGTGTAAAATGAGAGCATCCAGTACTTTTGCAGACCAAGGGATCCACTCGAGCAACCAAAGCTTCACTCGAGCGAATTGCCCTGTTTTTAGAAATTTTTGTTTAGTGTTTCAAGTGCATAATTGCATCCTCATTTCATCCTAAGCATTCTTAAGCCATGGTTTAGGCCAATAATAATAAGGATATGAATTAGAAACACACTATGAGGAATTAAATTACGTTTAGCAAAATACGAAAAGTGTGTTTCAATGCGTATCTGTCACATGTTTGTGTAGGTCACGCACCAATATCCATCTGATCTGTCTAATTCGTCTATTCTACTTCTAGAGCTATTTATGAATAACAACTCTGTAAAGATACGTTTGTACTTAAGTATTTTCTGATTATATGGTATACTCTATTTCTAAAAAGTTATTTTCTGATTAGAATGAATGATTGTCCAAATCTCTGAAATGTAATCGTGGCATTTTTAGCATCAGTTATCTGTTACCTGGTATCAACGATCTCTGTGGGTCTTAATCACAGAACTATCTGTGAAACCTATATTGTTATCTGTTACGATTGTGCGCAATCATCTGTCCGATATGAACATGGGTCTTAATGACCATCTGCTCTATATATGGGTCATTATGACCAATCTGTTCTGCTAATTAATGGATGTACCACATATGATTGAATGTAAATCTAAAAATGTATCTGACTCTGAATCTAATATAATCTAAATTCTAATTTCTGAATCTGTTATGGGCATCATTCATTAAAACCTTTACTCTGTTATTATTCACTGGGCTCCAACTCACTATTATATTTATGTATGTAGGTGATCAGGTACATGAACAGGTCTAGTGACCGCTGCCTAGATTCTGTTTGTGTTAGCCAACCAGTGCACCTCCTGGGGAGGTTCCGAGGGTCTTTTTGTGGCCAAGTTTTTGTGGACACTGTTTGTGATCAAGTTTAAGTTTTATTTTCTTTTCTTTTGTTTGGACAAGTTTATGTTTATTCTATAAGTAGGCTGAGTTCCCTTTTGACTTATCTGTTTTGTGATGATGTAAAGATGACGTCATAATATATGTATAGAAGTCTAAATTTTCTATCTCATGTAAATCTGCACAGCTCTATGGACAATGTATTTTGATATTTGCTTTTGCTAGCCCCTTATTTTGATAATCTTAGGATTACTAGCCAGTTACGATGCTAAACCTATAAAGGTAGGTTTGGGTCATGAGAAACCCGTTTTTCACAAACCAAACAAAATATAGTCAATGACAACCTAATTAAGAAAATTTCTCATATTCTCCCATTTAGGCAACATTGACTACTAATTTAAGAAAATATTTTATTTCATCAACTGACTCTCGGATTGAATAACTTTAGTGGCCACAAAACATGATTCAGCATAGAAACATCTTAGCATTAAATATCATTTAATGAGAATATTAATATCTAATTGTGGTGGTAATTATGCTATTTAACAACATAACACCTTCCACAATTACAAACACTAATATGTCACCACCAAAGATTCCTATATGTGGTAAAGTGTAGTGTGGAATTTCAACACAATTGATCCAAAAATTATATAACATGCTAATTCCACATTTAGTCCTCTGTATGGTCACAAAAGACCCTATAAAGAATCTCATTCATTTTTACACTTCTAAAAGAAGCCTTTATACCTCTAAACTAATGTATTTTATACTTTAAACCAAGCATTATACTTTATGGATCCATATATACTTCTAAACCGAAGCATTACACACTACTAAACCAAAGTGTTAATCTTTACATCTCAAAATTTAAATATAACTGCAAGAGTTCATATAAGAGGAATACATACATAACAATTACCATTTATGTGTACACACATAACTATAAACAAAATGTGAATAAACACATTAAACTTTATTAACTAAAATGCACCATAGATAATATTCATGGGTAAAAAATTTCTTTAACCAAGCACATAAAAAACTGCAAAGTATCCATATGCCCAATATATTTAGTAAACTAAATTTGGCCTAAGCCCTTTATTTGAAGGATTAACTAGTATGTATTCTGTAACATGTGCTCATAAAGAATATCATCTTTAATGACTCTCTAATTTTGAAGTACTTTAAATTTACATATTTAATACGATCAGAGCTCTTATTATTCTTCATAAGAAATTTAAAACCATATATATCATAATACATCTTTATAGGTTTGGAGATGAAATTAATAATTCCAAACTCTAAAATAAAATTCTTTAATTACATAACTCAAGTTGAGCTCTAAAACATGTTTGCATAGTGAAAAATTATAAGAAATTTTATGCAACTCTTTCATAAAATAACACCTCATGCAAACATAAAAATGTAACATGTACTAAACACTATATATCATCTGAGTAACTATCAAAGTCACATTGTACAACCAATAATATTAAGATGATTAATTCTTCTATAGATAATCGTATAATCTTTAATTCTCTATAAATGTCATAACACTTTATGTGTTCCAACCCAATGATCATGGCTTAAATTAAAATAACAATTGTGTAACAAACTAATTGCATATACATCAAGTATAATTCAAAATTCATAAGTCATTAAACTCCCACAACACTAGCATATAAGACATTCCTTATAAACTTTCTCTCAATATCATTTTATGAGAGGTGGTGCTACATGCACCAATTAGTATACCAACTAGTGTTATGCCATTATTACTGACCCCACATATTATACAAATTACAAATACCCAAAACCTCTAAAATTATGTCACATCATCTGTTAGTACACTAGTTAGTACATTAATTGGTACATATAGCATTATTCTTTTATGAATGCTAAATGTTACTTAATTAGTCTTGGTCACAAATAAGAGCAATGTAAAATTTTTAATTCTGTATTAAATTTAGTAAAAATGTGATCTAGGCATGCTCTTTGAGATGACAAAAACAAATGTCTAAATCTATTTTCAAGTGTCTTAATGTCAAATACATAAAATATTGTACCAAGATATTTTAGATCAAAAATTTATTAACAACATCATTTTCACATCAAGTATTAATTCAAAATTAATAAATTATTCTATATGAAAAATCTAAAATCATTGAGATATTAATTTGTGACTATGTATCAATTTTAAACAATAAATAACAATTTTAATCAAACAATCAAAAGTAAATCAACACAATGATTTAACATGAAAAAAACCACAATTGAAGCACCTTCAATTGTGATAAAAAGCCACAAGCCAAAGTCACAAAACAATCCACAAAGAAAACAAAAACAAGAATTACACAAGAGTACTCTAAATTACTTAGCAAATCCACGCCCGAATTGAACCAATCCCAATATGCCTCTTCCACTACCGTCTTCACTTCGGAATTGTCTTGCCCAACATTGAATCCACAGTGCTAATGTCGAATCCATGATGATAAGCCACTCCGGAATCTACCAAAGCTTCAGGCCCAAATTCCCCTGAATCTACTGAAGAACAACACTCTCTTTTATGAATAAAAACAAACAAACAAATCCCTTGATGACATGAATATGAAGTTCATAAATCCATTGATACTCTCAAATCATCAAGGAAACACTCAGAAAAATACCCTCCAATAAGAAAACCTTGGTAGCTTTCCCCTTCCAGAATTTGGACGGCCTAAACCTTAAAAACAACGAACGGTGCACGTTATAGAAAACAGAGCTGCGAAGACTGCTCAAGCGACCACTTGATTACTCATGCGAACTCACTAAAATGCATGCCCATCGCTCGAGCCAAGACCCCACTACTTGAGTGCATGAAGGATTTTCTTAGAAGTTCAGTCTGCTCTACGAAAATACTGGATGATGCCATTCACCGCTCGAGTGCACAAATGACCGCTCGAGCAGTCAAACAACTTTGGCTTCGGGGGTGCTGCCCCTCGACCCCGCCTGGCCGCTACCCTAGACCTACAATGTGGCGTTGCCCCCAGGACCCCACAAGCTGACCAGGCTGCTTGACCCCCATATATTATTAGCGAAATGGTAAACATGAATGCTTTGAGATCACAAACTCCTCTATATAGGCACAATTCGGGTTAGATTCGCATCTAAACACTCACATCCTCACTAAAATGAAACGGCGAATAAAATTACAGCTAAAAAGAGTTTTTCCAAACTGGATTGCCAATTATAAAAACCTAACAACCTCCTCATTTGGCAATTCCGTGACAAAACACACCTAACAAAAAAAACCCTAAACACCCTATAACCAACAAAAAAAAAAACTTATTTCTCAAGGTCATAATCTGCAAAAACAGCTATTAGTGCCCCAAGAGTATATGAAAGTAACATGCATATGACAAGATTATCTTGAAGCTTGGATAGATGGAAATTTGAAGCACATGTCCAACACACTAATAATAATAATAATAATAATAATAATAATAATAATAATAATAATAATAATAATAATAACAACAACAACAACAACAACAACTCCCTCTCTAAATTCAAAATTCTCCCTCTTTATGTCATGAATTGTCAAAGGAAGCTCAATTAACTAAAGTAAGAGCATAAACCACACAAGTAAGGACAAGATGATATAATAAACAATAGCATGCGAGAAATAAGCAATAAATTAGCAGTGCATAACAACATGTTAAATTAGCAGTGCATAGCAACATGCAAACCATATAACACCAATCTTCCTTACAAAACCAATCAATATGAGTTCATGCTAAAAGAACTCCCCTACAATGATTAACCAAACTCCCCCTCAATAAAAGCAATTACAAGAACCAAAAATAATGAACAAAAAGGAAAAGAGAAAAAAAACAATATGGGGGAGCAAGTAAAGAATACAGATTTGTACCTTAAAACACACAAGAATATCCAAGAAACACATTACTTGAAAACACAATATGCACAACCTCTAGAAGATTCCTAATGAAAGAATGTGATGCAATATGTGAAAAGCATAGATCCCATGATAAAAGTGTGTGTGGCTCTTAGAGTTCAACAAACACTAGATTCAAATCCTAGTAGTGATCTGATGGCTAGATCTCTAACAAGAGAATATGCAAATGACTGAGAAAAGTCAAACCTCTAGTGATGAAGCGTTATTTATTAAGTAAAGACGGAAACTCCCCGTCAGTCAATGAATATTTTTTTTTCTTACTTTCTTTTGCACACTCACTGGTGGCTTTCACACTCAAAAGTATGGAATCCTAGCCAAAGACGCATGGAGAAAATAAGGATAGCCTTGTTAGTGACTCTAAGGTACCCTTTTCCTCATGCCTTGACTATAATGACTCGAGAGAAAAGCCGTGAAGATGTAAAAAGATGGTAAAGGGTTAAGAGACTCAACATATCACCCAAGATATGTTAGCTATAGCGAATCTGATTTTGACCCGACCTTTGTTGTATTCTAGACTCGAGTTTCTTGGTTTTGTACAGTTGAATATGTCTTGTTTATCTTCTTTTCCCTTAAACTTGGCTATTGGATTATTGTGGTTGTGTTTGGGACAAGTTGGTCGTTTGGTTTCCCAACTTTTGTTGCCTAGAATTTTGCTCTTCCGCTTGAACGAGCTTTGCAAACTCTCAATACTTTTGCAGGTCTACAAAATTACTGGGAGAGTGTATTTTATGCTCAAACGGCGTTTCCTATGCTCAAGTAGGTGTGCGCTCGAGCAGCCATTATTAAGCTTGAGCAATGTTCTTCTGTCTGTAAAACTATTGGATGTGTGTATTCTATGCTCGAGCATCACCTCTTGTAATCAAGCGGAACAACTTATTCTGTCTGACGCTCAATCGTCAACTCTTGCGCTTGAGCAAACTGTGCGCATATCAATTCGTAAAAAAAGTCATTTTACATCTCTTTTTCAGATCTATTTCTCTCCAAACCCTAAAGTTGAGACCCTCTCTCTCTAAAACTTACCTTCTCTCTACTTTTTCATCTAGATCTAGTGATTTCTTCACCCTTGTGCCTTTGTTAAAAGGTAGAGCACGTCGTGGGCTCTCTTTTCATCCGAACAAAAGTGGGTTTCAGTGTCTTTGAAGTTTTCCCTTGGCTTTGCTGATCTTCTAACTTTGAGGTACAGACTTTCTACACTCTTCTATGAGTTTTAACTTGGCAATTTGTCAATGGGTAAGAAATGCTGAGACTTGTTATGAATTTGAACAAACCTAGCGTTTGGGTTAAAATCAAAAGAGGGGTTTTCGAATTAACATATTGGAAATGGTTATGAGAGTAGATATAAGCTTGTGTTGTGTTAAAATGGGTGATTTTGGTGTTTGGAATGGGATTGGAAAAAATGGGGTTTTGCCTTAAAATGTCCTAAATAATTATTTTGTATAAATAATGAAATTGGTATTGGGAATATGAAATTGGATGGAGGTTTATATAAATGGTGGAATTAGACATGTATTATCTTGTATCTATGGAACTTTGGACAATTTATCTGTTATAAAGATTGTATATTTGTTTAGAAATATCTGTTTTAGGCTATCGGTGGAGGATAGCCAGGATTGTTGTAGAAATCACATGTGGATTAGGCAAATTGAAACAAATCTCTTAACCATTATCATTGAATATGATTATGATTTATATACATTGTATATGTATAATGTTTGGGAGGAGAAAGGGGATGGATTCCATTAAACTAAGTGGGCCTGTGTGTCCAGGGTCCCGAAAAGCGCGAGTATACATGAGTACCGATTCCCACTGACAAAATTTTTGTAAAATGGCAAGTGAATGTATTTCGTATGATAATTATGTTGGTTGGAGGCCTACGGGGTGTATCCTCGGTTTGGTTGACTAAATGAAGTGGGTATAACTAGTGGTATGAGATGTAAGTTTGACCTAACATGGCTTTGGAAAAGGTTATAACAGATTTGTCATTCGGGAATTAAGCATGTGCATCTTACTTATATCTTTGTTAATATTCATATATTGTGTTAGATTGTTTCTACTGGGCTTTGGCTCACCCTACTTAGGAAATCATTTTCAAGTACTAGTGACATGCCTCTTCCAAGGACTTAGCTTGGGAGGACCTGGGATCTGAAGGCTCTGTTTTGTCATTTTGTATTTAATATTTATACAAGCCTAGAGCTTTATATGTATGGAGCTTAAGACTCTCTCTTTTGTTATAACCAAGTATAGTCTTGGAAAGATGTAAGCCTGTATGGCATTTATTTTGTTGATCATTAAGTTGGTATCACATGCTATAGATTCAGGGTAGAGCTTATGAATGTATATTGCATGTGTCCCTTTTTGTAAATTAACTCTGATTAATGAAAGATTACTACTTTGTTTATGTCAAAGTGTATATGTTGTTGGGGGGCAATTTATGGCATTTATTTCAAGGCGTGACAACTTGGTATCAAAGCGTACAAGGTCTGAATACTTTGGGTACGTGGGAAGTGATTAGTACCATAATAGGTTTATCTTGCTTGATAGAGATGTTTATATGTTTGTAATGTTTTGTGATAATATGTTTATGTGATTATATGGATATGAGATCTAATTTCTAGGATATTGATTGAGTCTACGGGTTTCTAGAAGTCCCATTAGAAGAGCAATTGATCAGTGTTGTTTCTAATTGGAACTCTGGCAACGCCGCAGGACCGTCATTATCTGAGAATGAAATTCATATGTGTTTACGTGATTACGTGCTTATGTGGAGTGAATTACTGTTGTCCACCGCATTAGGACGCGAGTGAGTTAGCTTCGGCACATTTGTAAATGTGTTAATCTCTTTCTTACCTTTATTAGAATGTCAGGACGTAGACTTAGATGTGGTGGTGGTAGGCATAGTAGGCCTAGGAGGCATGAAGTGCCTTCACCAAGTGATATTTTGGCGCAGGAAGAAGGGGTTGGTTAGGCCAACGTGGCTAAACTAGTTGGTCAACAGGCCATGGTCACCTTAGCCCCCAAAATAGCTGGAGCATTGCAGGAATCCATGGACATTCTCAGGGTTGAGAATCAAGTCCAGGCCTAAGTAGCTAAGGCAGGGCCATCATTTCTGAAACGACAATTTTTACAGTCGAATCCAGATGAGTTTTTGGGTGATCCCAAGGAGCCATTGAAGGCAGATGAGTCGCTAAAACAAATAGTGAAGACGTTGGAGATGCTTGGCATCGAGGAAGACCAGTTGAAAGTGACCTTGGCATCCTTCCAGCTAAAGAGAGATACGGGTTAGTGGTGGAACTATGCACATGGGCACATTGGGGTGACTTGGGAGGCTTTTGTCAGCGTCTTCAAGACAAGTTTCTACCTCCCACGATTAGGGAGAAGTTGAAGGACCAGTATTCCAAGCTCGTGCAATTGAACACTCTGGTGGCTAAGTTCGAGGCCACATTCACTAGCCTCTCTAGGTTAACACCAGAGTTAGTGGCAACTGAGGAGCACTGTTGTTTGGAGTTTGAGAAAAGGTTGAGGATCGAGCTCATGTTTAAAGTGTTCGGGTCGATGATTAGGGATTATGGACACCTTGTGGAGGCGGCGGCTTATTTGGGGACCATAATGCAGATGGAGAGGAAAAGATAAGGGGTTCTAGGAGGAGTCAGGATATGTAGGGGGATAGTAAGAGGCAGAGGGGTTGTAAACACCCCATTTTTGACCGCCCTTACGACTTGGGCGCCACTGATTGATCACTCAATGATGAATGTGTACTCTTGTCAAATTCTTAATTTCCTCAACAGGCAACCTCAGTTTGAACCTACAAACCTTGTGCCATGTTTTGGACTGAAACAGTGGTTTTTCAGGCTTGAGCATCCAGGGACCTGCAAATCCACTAGTGTGGCCTACCGCCCACTATTAGTGGCCTGCCAGCCACTTGTGTAAATTTTCAGATCTTTTTGCCAGGTGTGCCAACTGTCTCCACATGTGTATGCACTTCACTAACTATATTTGTATAGATATTTCTGAGGTGGTCTCATATATTTCTGTATATAGATGACTCCCTCTCATGTTTTTGAGGTTAGAAAATTTTGGAGAGCAAAAAGTTTTGAAAAATATTTCTCTCTACATTTCTCTCTCTCTCTCTCTTGCAACCTACACAACCTTTGGCTAGACACTCTAAACCAAACCTTGAGGGATCTTTGCTGAGGTGCTTAAGCTTGCATTTTAGCACATGAGAGTCTGAAATCAGTGGTTTGGGAATTCAAGGGATCATTCCTCTTCAAGAGGTATACATTCTAGATCTTTTGTACCATCTCTTTCTTATCTTTTATTGTTGTTTTTGAGTTGTTTCTCACATGTATTATTGGGCTGAAACTTGTGGTTTAAAGCCATTAAAGGTAGAGGGGTGAATCACCCTTCTTTGACCCTTGTTTCATAGGCTTTTCCCTTGTGTTTCCCACGTTTTCATTATATTTTTTTGAGCTTTTTACCACTATTTTTTAAAGGTTTTCAACGGCTAAAAATCATGTTTTGAAGTTCCAAAAATGAAGGGGGTAGCCTCCTATCCTTATGCTTGTTTACTAGCTTAATTGCTCCATTTTTTTTAGCTTACCCTTTTAGTTGTTTTTACTTTGATTCCAGCATTGTTTTAGTGTAAATTAGGACTGTTTTTAAGAGTTAGCTTCATTCATGCTTTGTATAGTATGCTTGTAGTGTAATAGTCCTCATAAGCTTGGTGGTTTAGGCCTTAGCCACCAACCTATTCGAGTTGATAGCATTTATTTCTTACTTTCCATACTTGTGTTCACCTATAAGCATCTCTGCAATCTTCCTCCTTTCTTGGCTTTTCTCTTTGTTTTGAGAGTTGCTCCAAAGGAGTGTTGTTCAAGCTTGAAGGATGATATTGTGCTTTATGGTTTAATCCCTTTGGGGGTTCATTACCAATGGTATGATCTCCCTCTCATTCCTAAAACAATATTTGGTTTGGCACTTCTCTCCATTAGTGGACTCAATCTTCATTATTGAACTTAATTGACTAATGAATGGAAGGTAATTTAAAAGAGGTGTTAAAATTGGAATAAAATGGGGCAAGATAATAAAATGGTTTGGGTTCAATCGGACGTTAATTGAACCCATTAAGTCGTTTCATACTTGTTAGTGATGAAAACTGTTCAAGAATCAATGTCAACCCTTTCCCTTGATCAATCCATGATAGGGAGGAGGTTTTGAGGGTCTTTTATTATGCATTTATCAAAATTGTATCCCTTGGTTCACAAGTCATCACGCAATGACATTGCACTGATTGATGGCTTGTAAATCGAGCCTACCTCTCCTTTGAGCTGTTTGATGATAAGGAGAGGTAGGGCGGAAAAACATCCCTTGAGAATGTTTTATTTGTGCTCTGTTTGTTGTCTGTTGCAGTAGGAGAAACCCAATATTAATGGGTAGCAGGCCACTATTAGTGGCCAGTCGTGGCAGGCCGACCACTACTTCTGCGCTGCAGGCCACTTTTTCCAACAAGGCCGTGTCCCTTTTCCAGCAGAACAGAGCAATAACTAAGGTGAAAAAATTAGTACAATCTCCTAACTGTGCAACAAAAGCATTCCGGTAGCAAAACAGAGAGCATTTTCGGGTGAAAATCCACATCCATGCATAAACCATCCCTCGATTCTCAGGCTCCGTTGAAATAATGTTGTAATAGTAGTATGTTTTACTTAAAGTAGCGAGCTTGTAACTAATTAGTTAGTTTAGTTAGAATATCTAGTTAGTTTTGCATTGTACTTAATTAACTGGCTAAAGTAGTTAGTTAATTTACGGTGTTGTAATAATTAGCTAGTATAGTTAATTTATTTCATTTGGTTTGTAATAGTTAGTGAATTCGTAGTAATTACCTAGGGCATTCATTTGAACCCTCTTGTGCGGGGGGCCAATATGTAATATTTGTGTATGTCTTCTAACCCCACGTCTTTCTCCCTTTTATTTATTTGCTTATGATGGATAGAATAGAACATCATCTTTCATTTAACATATTACATGATTTGCATCTACTTGTCTTGCATGCATCGAGGCTCGATTCATCATTCTAACAAGCATTGTCGTTTATTACTTCATTGAATAAGTGTTTACACCACATGCTATCTAATTGATTTACATGTCATAATTAGTGGCCGATGTGTTGCATCAACCATTTGCATCGTTAGGATCATGCATTTTTCTAATTAGTTTCTCTTTTGGCTCACCTTGGGAATTGGGGTAAGCATTTATTGCTTTAGCATATTGCATAAGTGTGATTGTTGCCATGTCTAATATGCTTGCCATGAGGCTAAATGCTTAAATGCTATATCTGTTTGAATGCCTGTGGATGAAGGCTAATTGCTTAAATTGGGATAATTTGAACTAATGTGCATATGAGATCACTTTTTCAAGTGGTACATATTCAAACCAATTTTCAAACAAACATGAAATCAAATGTTCTAATTTTTGTAAATTAGTCTATACATGTGTGCAACACATAGTAATACTAGCCTAATAATCAGAACAAGAGCACATAATGTGGGTGTTTGAGAAGTTGCTATTTTAGTAGGCTAAAATTTGTGTGTTTGGAAAGATGATTGATTTTTTTTGCGGTTGGATGTGATGATTGTGAGAGGAAAAGTGAAATGATTATGAGTTTGATGTGATATTTTGTTTTATTGGCTATTTTAGCCTATTTTGTCTTTTAGTGCTATTTTAGCCAAAAAAAAAAAAAAAGCTAAACAGCCTTCTTCCCAAACACCCCAAATGTAAATAAAAATCACATCATGATTAGTAGAGGCTGATCTATGATCGAGCGAGTGGGGTGCTCAATTCATGACCTTCCCCTCTCGTACCTAAGTTCCTGAGCCAAGACACTTTGGTGATGACGAATAAGTGGCCTTTGGCACGAGTCTCGGGTTTTCTAAATTTCCCAAAAATATTTAGGTGGCAACTTTGTAATTTGGCAAAACAGTCCATTTTTGGCATTTTGATTCAAAATCAATTTTCCAAAAAAATTTCCAGATTTGGACTCTTTTGTATTTTTCTATTTCACATTGCACTTGTGAAATCAAATTCAGAAGCACCGGAGTCCGAACTGTAGGCTAGTCGTATCCAAAAGGAGCACGAAAAGCCGAGCTACATGGGTTCTAACCCACAGTCGTCCCAAGGAGCTCAATCGAGGTCTTTTTTCTAGTACCGAGTTCGGGTTCTGGGAGGGGTGGTTAGGGAGACATTACTCGTTTCAAATGTGGTCAGCTAGGCCACAAGTCTCCAGCTTGCTTGCAGAGAGGAAGAGGGCAACGTTCTGCATCGTCTTCGGCTTGTTCTCAGAGCTAGAGTCAGGGGAGAGGCCAGCCGCTCACTTGTTATCAGTGTGGGCAGGCAGGCCACATGAAGAGGTTTTGTCCACAGTTGTGTGGCACACCCGGTGCATTTGGTTCGAGACAGACACAGAGCCATCAACCGGCACAATCAGCACAGGCTTTGAGGGCCAATCAGGGAGCCTCTTTGGCTTAGTCAGTGCATTAGGCTTATGCTCCGAGGGGTGAGCAGGTTGAGCAGAGACCTACAGGGTGTATGTATGCTATTACCGTGCCAGATCTAGTACCAGTGCCTTCGGTAGTGAGAGGTACCTTCTTATTTTGCAATTCAGCTGCTAATGTGTTGATTGATACAGGTGCATCCCATTCATTTATCTCATCTACATTTGCATCGGTTTTGGGATTAGAGTTGGCTCAGTTAGCGTCTCCTATCTGTGTAGAGTCACCTATTGGTGGTGAGGTTGTTTTGAAACAGGGGTATCAGGGTTGTGACATAGAGGTTGCCAATCGCCGACTTCCATTTGCATTTGTATTGATTGATATGTCTAGCTTTGACATTATATTGGATATAGACTGGTTGTCATCGTATCGGGCTGTTATAGACTGTACTGTTAGAGGTTACTGTATGTACCTTGAGCGGTGATTGTTTTTGTTTCTTGGGGGACCGGATAGATAAAGTCTTATCACCGGTATTTGGTCTGCATAGGCGGACTGAGCTTAGCTGCCTTCTTGCCAACTTTTCGAGTACTAAGTGTGATGAAGCCCTAGTTAAGTTGCCAAGGGTAGTTTGTGAATAGCCGGACGTTTTTTCGGAGGATCTTACTAGTTTACCACCTCACCGAGAGATCGAGTTCTCTATTGATTTAGTGCTTAGCACGACCCCGATTTCTATGGCACTGTATAGATTTGCACCTGTCGAGTTGAGTGAGTTGAAGATTCAACTCGAGGAATTCGTAGATAAGGGTTTTAATCACCCTAGTGCTTCACCTTGGGGAGCACCAGCTCTTTTTGCTAAAAAGAAAGATAGTGCGTTACGACTTTGTATAGATTACTGGAAGTTGAACCGGGTAATTGTTAAAAACAAGTACCCCATGCCTCGTATAGACGATATGTTTGATCAATTAAAGGGGTCTTGTTTCTTTTCTAAGATAGACCTAAGATTGGATTATCACCAGTTGAGAGTAAGGGAGGAAGACATCTCGAAGATGGCATTCCGTACGCTGTATAGCCATTACGAGTTTCTAGTGATGCCCTTTGGGCTAACCAATGCACCAACCGTATTTTTGGATTTGATGAACCGGATTTTCCGTGAGTTCCTAGACCGTTTTGTGGTCGTCTTTGTGGACAACATCTTGATTTACTCACCCTCTGAGAAGGAACACGAAGAACACTTGCGGGTGGTACTTGAGTTACTTAGAGCTCACAAACTGTATGCTAATTTTGGAAAGTGTGAATTCTAGTTGAGAGAGATAAAGTTCTTAGGCCATGTGGTATCCAGGGAAGGGGTGACTGTAGATTCATCCAAGATAGAGGCAGTGCAAGATTGGGAATAACCTAAGAATGCTTTTGAGATCCGTAGTTTCTTAGAGTTGGCCGGGAATTATCATTGGTTCATGAAGGATTTCTCTAGATTAGACTTACCATTGACTAGATTGACGAGGAAAGGAGTCAAATTTGTATGGAATGAGACTTGTGAAAAGTCTTTTCAAGAGCTTAAGGTTAGACTTACCTCTGCTCCAGTATTGATTATTCCGGATAAGGGTTTGGGCTATTTAGTGTATTGTGATGCCTCGACGGGAAGACTTAGATTGTGTTTTGATGCTAGAAGGAAAGGTAGCAGCCTATGGCTTGCGACAATTGAAAACATATGAGAAAAAGTACCCTACTCATGACCTAGAGTTAGCAGCGGTGATTTTTGCCTTGAAGATCTAGAGGAATTATCTGTATGGTGAGAAGTTTGAGGTATTTTCTAATCACAAAAGTTTAAAATATCTGTTTACGTAGAGAGACTTGAATTTGAGGTAGAGGAGGTGGATGGAATTTATAGATGATTATGATTTTGAGCTACATTACCATCTGGGAAAGGCAAATATTGTGGCCGATGCCTTGAGTAGAAAATCTATTAGTAGTGTAGCTTGTATCACTGTAGACACTCCATTTTTTATGGCCCTTAAGACTTGGGCGCCACTGCTTGATTACTCAATGATGAATGTGTACGCTTGTCAAATGCTTGACTTCCTCAGCACAAAACCTTAGTTTTGAACCTATAAACCTCGTGCCATGTTTTGGATCAAAACGGTGGTTTTTCAAGCCTGAGGATCTAGGGCCTTGCAGATCCATTAGTGTGGCATGCCGCCCACTAGTGCAAAAAACTAGATATTTTCTACCAACTGTCTCCACAGATACATACATCATTCCAGCTGTGTTTGTAAAGATATTTTCAAGGGTCACTCATATATTTTTATATATAGATGACCCACACTTTTGTTAGACAGGTTAGAAAAAAATTTGAATTTAGAAAATTTTGAAGAGCAAAATTTTGAAAAATTTCTCTCTCTACTATTCTATCTCTCTCTTGCAACTTACATAACCTTTGCCTAGTCACTCTAAACGAAATTTTGAGGGATCTTTGCTCAGGTGCTTAAGCTTGTATTTTAGCACTTGAGAGTGTGAAATAGTGGTTTGGGAATTCAAAGGGTCATTCATCTTCAAGAGGTATACATTCTAGTTCTTTTGTACCATCTTTTTTCTCATCTTTTCTTGTTATTTTTGAGTTGTTTATTACCTGTATTTTTGGGCTAAAACTTGTGGTTTAAGACCATTAAGGTAGAGGGGTTGATAACTCCTCTTTGAACCTTGCTTCTTAGGCATTTACCCTTGTGTTTCCCACCTTTTTATCAAATTTTTTTAAACTTTTTACCAGTGATTATCAAAGGTTTTTCAGAGGTTGAAATCTTGTTTTGAAGTCCCAAAAATGGAGGGGTTAGCCTCCCCTCTTTATGCTTGTGTACTAGCTTTAATCCTCAATATTGTAGCTTGTTGTTGTAGTTATTTTTGTTTTCGTTTAAGCATTTTTGTTGACTATTTTAGTGCTGTTTTTATGAGTTAGCCTCATTCATGCCTTGTATAGTATGCTTGTAGTGTAATAGTCCTCATAGGTTTGGTGTTTTAGGTATTAGACACCAACCTATTTGAGTTGATAGCTTTTATTTTTTGCTTTCCATACTTATGTTCACCTCTAAGCATCTCTGCAATCTCCCTCCTTTCTTGGCTTTTTCTTTTTGTTTTGAGAGTTGTTCCAAAAGGAGTGTTGTTTAAGCTTGAAGGGGTGGTATTGTGCTTAATGGTTTAATCCCTTTGGGGGTTCATTACCAACGACATGATCTCCCTCTCATGCCTAAAACAACATTTGGTTTGGTACTTCTCTCTATTAGTGGACTTAATCTTCATTATTGGACTTAATTAACTAATGAATGGAAGGTAATTAAAATGGAGTAATAAAATTGGGGTTAAAATGAAGCAATATAATAAAATGATTTGGTGTTCAATCAGACGTTAATTGAACACATGGAGACTTAGGTCATTTCATACTTGTTAGTGATGAAATGGTTCAAGTTTCCAAGGCCAACCACTTCCCTTGATCAATCCATGATAAGGAGGAGGTTTTGTTGGTCTTTCCTTACCATTTATTGAAATTGTACCCCTTAGTTCATAAGTCATCACGCAATGAAATTACGTCGATTGATGGCTTGCGAATCAAGCCTACCACTCCTTTGACCTGTTTACTGATAAGGAGAGGTATGGTGGATTGACATCCCCTAGGAATACTCTATTTGTGCTCTCCTTGTTCTCTGTTGCAGCAAGAAAGAACCAACATTAGTAGTCGGCACGCCACTTTTACTGGGCGACAAGCCACTATTAGTGGCTGGCCGACCACTATTTCTGGCCTGCTTGCCACTTTTTCCAGCCTGGCAGTATCCTTTTTCCAGCAGAGCAGAGGCTAAGGCCGAGGTGGAAAAACAGTGCAATTTTCTAACTGTGCAACAGAGGTATTCTGGCAGCAAAACATGGGACTTGTTCGAGTGGAAATCCAAGTGCATGCATGGGTCAACCCTCATACCCCGGGGCTCATAATAGTTAATTAATTAGCTAATTAATTGTGCATTGTAATTAGCTAGTTAGTTTTTGTATTAAACTAAGTAGAATAGCTAGTAAATTTTTTATTATACTTATTTAATTAGCTAAAATAGTGAGTTAATTCGTGGTGTTGTAATAATTAGCTAGTGTAGTTAGTTTATTTCATTTGTGTTGTAATAGATTAGTTAATTCGTAGTAATTAGCTAGGGCATTTATTCAGACCCTCTTGTACGAGGGCCAAACTTGTAATAATGTGTATGTCTTCCAACCCCACGTCTTTCTCACCTTTATTTACTCACTTATGATGGCTAGTTTAGAACATCATGTTTCTTTTAGCATTTCCCATGTTTGCATCCATTTGTCTTGCATGAATCGAGGCTCGATTCATCATTCTAATAAGCATTGTCATTTATTACTTCATTGAAAATGTGTTTAAACCGCATTCTATCAAGTTGTTTCAAATGCCATATTAGTAGCTGAGTCTTCTAAATGTATTTTTGCATGAGTTGCATTAGGCATCTTTCATTAGTTAGGACTACGCATTTTTCTAACTAGTTTTTCTTTTGGCTCGCCTCGGGAATTGGGGTAAGCATTTATTGCTTTAGCATATTGCATGAATGTGATTATTGTCATGTCTGGCATGTTTGCCATGAGACTAAGTGCTTAAATGATATACCTGTTTGAATGCCTATGGATGAAGGCTAATTGCTTGAATTGGAATACATTGATTAATTTACATACAAACTCACTTTTTTCAAGTGGGGCGCAATCAAAACAATTTTCAAACAAAACATCAAATCAAATGTTCCAATTTTTGCAAATTAGCCTATACTTGTGTACAACACATAGTAATGCTAGTCTAATAATTGGAACAAGAGCATATAATGTAAATAAGAATCACATCATGATTAGTAGAGACCGATCTTTGATCGGGCGAGTGGGGTGCTCAATTCATGACCTTCCCCTCTCGTACCTAAGTTCCCAAGTCGAGACACTTTGGTGATGACGGATAAGTGGCCTTTGGCATGAGTCTCGGGTTTCCTAAATTTTCCAAAAATATTTAGGTGGCGACTCTATATCTGGCAAAGTAATCCATTTTTGGCATTTTGATTCAAAATCGATTTTCCTAAAGATTTGCCGAATTTGGACTTTTTTGTGTTTATCTATTTCACATTGCACTTGTGCAATCAGATTCAGAATCATGGGAGTACAAACTGTAGGGCTAATCGTATCTGAAAGGAGCACGAAAAGTCAAGCTACAGTTTCTGGCGACTCTGCTGGGGAACTTAGAGAATTTGACTTGGACTTCATGATGTGAAATTTTTTCTACACTTATATGTTCTTTGCATTGCATTTGCATTGGTGCACATAAGTCACTGTGTTTACCATCTGCTATTCCTGGACAGTTTACCGAAGGCTTGCCCAAAAGCTTACCAAAATGCTGACCGATTGTGGGCTCCGCCATGATGGGAACACAACCCTTGGATCTGGACTACCACTGTACCGTTTATTCCTCCTTTCACTTCTCGGTGTTAGGTGTGAGAGGTATATTAGGTAGTCTAACTGAGGTACCCCCTTTGACCATTTGGCCTAGTTGCATATAGAAAAGCCATAGTGACTGATCCAAATTAGGACAGGATGCTCACCCTTGTCCAGGATTGTGTGAAATCGTTTGTTTGAAATAGTGAATCCTAGTTCATGACGAAACTAGGACAGGGTAACCCTACCCCCCTCATAGTGGTGATTTGGCTCTCTCTTAACTGGTAAGTGTTTTACAATGAAACTAGACAGGAACATGCATAGCAGTTGCAAAAGTGGTATATTTCGGGGGGTAGAATTCAGTGTGGAGTACAGTCCTACAGCTTTGATCATATCTGTGTTGATAGAACGTCTTAACTGAGGTGTTGTGCAGTTTCTGATTGCTGCTTTTTTGCTTTATTTCTTTTTCCTAGGTAGTTTAAAACCATAGCTTCAGAAGGTTTTGATATCCCCCAAGTACTCTGAACCCGAGTTGGAATTTGCAAAGCTAGGGATCTTGTTCGAGGATAACTCGTGTTTACCTCACTCCCAACGGTTACAAGATGGAGGAGAATCAGGTAGAGTTCATCAGTTCAGTTCCTGCAGCAATCACCCCTCAGCTCATTTGTGTCCAGTCAGGTTCCAGAACAGTCATCTACTTCCAGCCGAGCACAAGATCAATCACCTATTCTAATGGCGTAGTATCCCCCAGCCAGTATGGAAGAACTGATACACCATCTGCAACAGACAGTTGAGACCCTACAGCAGGATGCGGCCAATCAAGCCAAGGTCACAGCCCGTCAAGCCGAGGTTATAACCAGGCTACAACAATAGCAACCATAGCCGGCTACGACCTCTGCATCCCATGCACCTACCGTGGCTATCCTAACACCCGGAGCCACTGTTCATACTGCCAATGTTCAAGAAAACCAGGGCAATCCAACAAAGCCAATCCCAGCACAAACCTCCAAAGCCCCAATTTATCAAACCGAGGCTCCGTTCGAGTTTGAGGTTGATCCAATTGCACTCAAGGTCAATAAACTGGAAAAATTGTTCAAGAGAGCTCAAAGGGTCAACTCCATCCCAAACATAGAGGATGGGAACGCTGATTCTGCAGTTACATTACCGGATCAATTTAAAATGCCACACATTGATAGATTTGACGGCTCTGGGGATCCAATGGTCCACTTGCTATTGTTTTTTGATATCTTGCAGGGCTTAACTAGACCATAGAAGCTGTCTCTTTTTAGCTGTACCATGTCGAGTGTAGCGGCCATTTGGTATGCTAAGTTAGAAGATTCTGTCAAACAGAATTGAGAGGAGATGGCCTAGGCCTTCATTGCTCAGTACTCTTATAATACACAGATTGAGGTCACAACTCATGATCTCGAGGCAATACGCCAAGAGCTAAAGGAGGGTTTCTCTAAATTCGTGACAAGATCGAGAGCTAAAGCCTCGATGATGACCACGAGGCCTTTCGAGAAGGACCAAATCAGAATGGTTGTCCAGAATCTGCATGGTAATCTACTGCAAAAGATGATTGTCCTACCTCTATTTACATTCACAGAACTCCATGAAATGGAGGTGCAAATTGAGGATGCTATGAAACAAGGACTTATTACTAAGGAGAAGAAGCCAGCCAAGAGGCCATTCATCCACAGTTCCAATGCTGCCAGTGGTAGCACAATTGCGAGGCCATCGGACGTAAATGTTGTCACTATGACCAAGACTGCTAACCCCTTCGCCAACACAAGCTCACAAATATCATCCAACCCTACCCAACCCCAGAGGACTTTTAACCAACTGTACATGACTCTCTCAAGCCATGAAGGTGCTAGTCAAGAAAGGGTACCTAAAACCCTTGGAACCTCACCCATTGCCTGACCCTCTTCCAGCCAAACATAACCCCGCAAAGTATTGTACGTTCTACCAATAGCATGGTCATAATACCGATCAATGGTTTCGATTGCGTCATGAGATTCAGGATCTCATTAACAACAAGGTTATTGCACCACTCCAGAAGCCAAACATGACCACTAATCTACTCCCAACCCATAATCAAGCCCCCCACCTCGAAACCTTAACTTTATCCATACATTAGCCACCTCTTACGACCCCAGCATATATTACTCCATTCCACCAATCAAAACTGATGTTGTTCATTTCGAAAGGCGCAGATCTGTGCATAATGGACACATCCAAACCTCAACCCAAGCCTGTGGTGATGAGACTTACAATGGAAGGGGAGTCGACCTTAGAGAAAGGTACTAGTCTGTTGCCAGAGTGTCCTGAGGACTTATCTGACAGGGTGTATGATCCAAGTTGCTATATTGTGTTAACTGGTCAAATCAAGCCTGAATTGGTGCTGATAACCTTGGTAGACATCAATGTGGTCAGGGAAGATAGCCCGAGCCAGTGGTTGGATAATCTAGCAGAACTTAAAGAGGATTTGGATAATCTGCAGTTCTTTGATGAGCAGGATCAGGGAGATGTATAGATCGGGTGGTTTGACCTGAATGGATCAACAGATAACACTGGATGGCTGAGTGATAAGCTAGATAAAGAATAAGAAACTGGAATGAAACCAGAAGGAAAAGAAACAGAGATAACTGTAATAGCTGGAAGGGCTGATAAGAAAGGAAAGCTGTCGGAGAGTGCTAATGCGGAAAACCCAACCCAGGAAATGGGCATTGTGAACATTGTAGATACTGAATAAGAAGCTGCACTGAGGCAGTTTGAACAAGAAAGAATTGAAGACAGCTAGGAAACCGTAAGTTTACGGCACTCTGAGGGGGACACCTATGATGTGAAGGTGATACAAGTAGAGCCAGACAACTGTTTGTCAACAACTAAATGCGAGTGATGGGATGACAATGATCTGCATCTGGCCCATACTGACGAAGACTAGGGCAATTACATCCCGGATGATACGTGGTATACAGAGGAAATAGATCATCTCACCCGCAGTGGACGGTATTTTAAGCCGCGCACCTGAATAAAGCAGAGGTGTCTGGAAAGGACAAAGAGGCTGAAAAATAGAATGAGAAACAACTAGAAGAAGAGGCAGTATTGAAACAGCTCAAGAAAATCCAAGATGACATCTCCATCTGGGGTCTTCTCATGGCCTTACAAGTACACCGACAGGCAGTGTTGTCGGCAATGGACAAGGCAAAATTGTCCATTGACACCACGCCTGAGCAGCTTGTGGGCTTGGTTTTTCCAAGTGGTGCCAAGCCAATGCTTACTTTCTCTAACAAAGAAATGCCATCGGAGGGCTCAGCTCACAACAAACCGTTGTACATATCTGTGGAATGTAAAGAGAAATGGGTGCCGGTGGTATTGGTAGATACCGGTTTGGCCGTTAATGTTTGTCTTTCCCGTACCGCCTATGCAATTAGCCTCAAACCGGCAGACTTTTTTCCCATAGCCCAGGTAATACGGACATATGATAACACAAGTATAGAGGTCATGGATACAGTGCAAGTGAGAGTCCAGTTGGGCCCATCAGACCAAGAGATCAAGTTTCATGTCTTGGATGTATTAGCTACCATTAATTTGCTATCAAGGAGGCCCTGGTTGCACCATGTGAAGGTTGTCTCTTCCATTCACCATTAGATGTTGAAGTATCCTCATGGGGGAGGAGTGATAATTGTTTTTGCGAACTCCTCTATCCACTCACTGCCAGAGGTGACCACGCCAGTGCTAGAGATCAAACATGGTGAAGAGGATGTACTCCTCTTGGGATTCACTCCGGCCGAAGCCCAGATAGTGCAGACAATTTTGGCTGCAAACGAAGGCATGTACGTCAGCGCCCAGTCCATCTATTGTATAAACAAACTGCAGTACGTTCTAGGAATAGGACTTTGAAAGAGTGGTCAGAAAGGTGTTGCAGCACTAGTGGAGGTGTCACACAACCCACATGCTTTTAGACTGGGCTATGTGCCCACCAAAGAAAATTGGATCAGAAATGGGAAAGAGATGAGAGGCAGAGCCAAGACCAAGCAAGCCAAATAACACATTGAACTCTTCCACAGGCCAATCCGGGGTACACTGAATGGCCATTTTGTTCGGGAATGAGAAGACTTCCCTTTTTGTGGCTTTCTTGAGCCTTGGGTAAATTCCTCGAAGCAGTGTGTCCCCGAGTTCGAGATCTTCTTTGACCATCAACTGCAAGATAGTGATGAGAAAAGGGCTGAACCAAGCATCAAAGCTTAACAGAGTACGGAAGATGACTCAGATAATAGCGAGCCTGGAGTAGGGGCAGCACTGCTCAGTCTCCTGACAGATCCCGTAGCTAACCTAGAGAACTTGGGGGATAACTTTACTGTCTCCATGATCGAGGAAGAACTGGGTGTGAACCCAACCAATGGCTTTTTGGATGCATCAGGGGCACCACATCTTATTTGGCAGTTAGAGAAAGGCTATCTTTCCAGTTCTGAATCGGGTGATGAGCCAGACTCTGATTCCACTGAGTCTGTGGCGTCGAGATCAGATTCAAGTTCTTCTAGGTTTGAGTCTGGTATTTCTTGGGGTGGTAACCCAAATACCAAAGTCCTGTCTAGGTCTTCATTCAACTTTTCTTTTGAGTTTGTAACCGAAGATCTGGACCTTTTGAATGAAAACTCTGCAGATTCTGTGTATTTTTCTGTGCCGTTAGTTTACTGTATTGACTAAGATTTTCAAAATTTTAATGAAAACGATGGGGAAAAAATTCCTCTGGCTTTGAAAAACTTGATTAATTGAGAGGAAGAGAGGTTTGCTAAACCCTATGCTAATGAAATCATTGCCATTAATGTGTGTACTGAGAAGGATCCGCACCTAGTCCAGATCGAGTCCACGTTGTCTTCAGACGAGTGTGAGCGTTTAATTGCTTTATTAAAAGATTTCAAAGATGTTTTCGCGTGGTCCTATGAAGATATGCCTAGAATCGATCCTAAGATTGTACAGCACGGGATCCCTCTTGACCCTGAGGCCCGACCAGCCAAGCAGAAATTTCGTAGAATTCGTCCAGACTGGGCACTAAAAATCAAAGAAGAGGTCACTAAGCAGATTGATACAGGATTCTTGTTAGTATCCGAGTGTCCGACCTGGTTTGCCAACATTGTCCCAGTGCCGAAGAAGGATAGTAGAATTCGGGTTTGCGTCGACTTTCGGGACTTAAATAGAGCTAATTCGAAGGACGACTTCTCACTGCCGCACATCGATGAATTAGTGGATTTCACTACGGGCCATGCATTGCTATCATTTATGGATGGGTTTTCCGAGTGCAACCAGATTTTGATGGCACCTAAGGATAGAGAAAAGATCGCATTCACTACTCCGTGGGGTACCCACTACTACCAGGTTATGTCGTTTTGGTTGAAAAATGCTGGAGCTACCTATCAAAGGGTTGTGACTACCATTTTGCATGACATGATCCATAAAGAGGTTGAGGTGTACGTGGATGACATCATTTTCAAGTCCAAAGAGCAAGAAGGCCACTACACTGCGTGAAAAAAATTCTTTCAATGGATGAGAGAATACAGATTAAGCTTGAATCCACAGAAGTACACCTTTAGGGTGACAGCAGGAAAAATGCTGGGCTTTCTGATCACGCAAAGGGGAATTGAAGTAGATTCCTCCAAAATTAAAGCCATCTTAGAAATGCCACCACCAAGGACCGAAAATGAGGTACGTGGCTTTCTAGGTAAAGTGCAATTCATAAGATGGTTTATTTCCAAATTAACCTTGACTTGTGAACCACTATTTAGTCTCCTGAAGAAAGGGAAAAAATTCCGATGGGATGATCGATGTCAGTTTGCCTTTGAACAGGTTAAGTAGAACCTCCAGAATTCGCTTATGTTGTCGCCACCAGAGCCGAAGAAGCCTTTTATTCTGTACTTGTCAATAACAGATACAACCATGGGATGCATGCTCACTCAGGAATCTAAAGATAAGGTGGAGATGGCCATCTACTACTTGAGCAAGAAGATGCTAGACTATAAGACCTGCTACACTTCCTTAGAGAAAGCTTACCTAGCCTTCGTATGGGCTACCAAGAAGTTGAGGTACTACTTGTTAGCTCACTCTATAATCCTGGTTTCAAGATTAGATCCCATCAAATATCTCTTTGAGAAACCAGCACTTATGGGTAGGCTAGTTCGTTGGTTGCTTCTTCTATCTAAATTTGATCTCAAATATGTCACCCATAACTCAGTTAAAGAGCTATAGCGGAGTTCCTGGCAGACCACCTGGTAGAAGGAGATGAGGCAATAGAATACTTATTCCTAGATGAAGACATTCTGCAAGTTGAAGAGGAAACTTGGACGATGTACTTTGACGGAGCATCCAATCAGTACGGTTATGGGATAGGTGTGTTGCTGATAGCACTCGACGACTTCCATATGCCTTTAGCCTTCAAACTCCAATTCAAGGTGTCCAACAATGAAGCAAAATATGAAGCGTGTATTGCAAGTTTAGAAGCTGCCCTAGAACTAGGGGCAATAAGGTTGGATGTCATCGGGGACTCGAACTTGGTTGTTTCTCAAGCAAACGGAGACTGGAAAGTCCAAAAAGAGAAGATAAAGGTTTACCATCAAAGAGAGAACAACAGGTTCGCTAATACTTTAGCAACTCTATCTTCTATGGTAGACATCCCACTTGGGATCCGGATGCATCCGATTATTATCGAACAGAAATACACGCCGGCCTATGAAACTATTGCCGCGATAGATGAAGTACAAGACAAAAACCTCTGGTATTACGATATTTGGAACTTTCTGGAAAAGGAGACGTATCCACCAGGGGCAAATGCCAAGGACAAACGGGAAATACAGTGTCTGGTCGTCCAATTCGTCATCTGTGGGGGTAAGTTGTATAAAAGATGTTATCTGGGAATGCATAAACTATATAAGGAGGAAGAGCAATCAAGCGCCTTATGAAGGCTATCCACGGCGGAGAATGCAGGGTGCATATGAATGGTGTGATGCTAGCCCAGAAGATTCTCAGACAAGGCTATTACTGGTCCACCATGGAGAAGGATTGTATTGGTTTTGTGCGGCGATGCCACAAATGTCAAATTCATGCCAATCGCATGAATATTACGCAGTCAAAGCTCTACAACATGACTTCGCCATGGCCTTTCTCAGTCTGGGAAATTGACATTATCGGTGCTGTGAAGCCAAAGGGGTCGAATGGACATGAGTATATCTTGGTGGCGATTGATTATTTTACGAAATGGGTGGAAGCTCAATCCTATGCAGTGTTGAAGGCATCGCATGTGGCCAAATTTATCAAAAACAATATCATCTGCCATTACAGAGTTCCAAACGAGATCATATCAGATAATGGCTCGCACTTCAAGAAAGAGGTGACAGACTTGTTGGAGAAATACAATATGGCTTTTCATAAGTCATCCACATATAAGCCACAAACCAATGGAGTTTTTGAAGCCACCAATAAGAATATCAAGAACATATTATAGAAGATGGTTAAGACCTAGACTGGCTGAATAAACTGCCATTCGCACTCTGGGGCTACAGAACCTCGATCCGGACATCTGTAGGGGCAACCCCTTATTCTCTCGTCTATGGGATGGAAGCCGTTTTGCCAGTTGAAATTAAAGTGTCGTCGCTTTGAGTTATCGCCGAGTGTCAAATAGCAAAGGCAAACTGGCGATAGAGCAGATTTAAAGAGTTAATGTTGTTTGATGAAAGAAGGCTAAAGGCATTGTATCATGTTCAGGGCTACCACGGCAGAATTGCCAGGACTTTTAACAAGAAAGTTAAGTCCAAGAATCTCAAAGAGGGAGACATGGTGCTGCAAGACAATTGAGCTCTTATCCATGAGCCTAGGGGCAAGTTCAAACCCAATTGGACTGGTCCTTACATTATCAAAGCTATCTAGTCAAGAAGGGCAATTATTCTCATGGACCTAGATGGCCTGGAATTTTCACGGCTGATCAATATGGACAAGTTAAAGAAATACTACCCTTGAGAGGCTCACTAGGCCGAAAACTCGAAAGGGCAACCTAGGAAAAAGTTAGAACATGAAAAAATTAGAAATAAAAAAAAACTAAGCTCGCAAGGTTGAAAACCCTAAACGGCGACTTTGGCAAAAGTTAGAGCACAAAAGGAGATAGTTAATACTCGAGTGAATCTGAACCGAACTATGTAAGGCCTGATTCCCATCTTTGGGATACGTAGGCAACTTCATCCTAAAGTTCAGTTGTAACTATCTCCAACTCAACTGTCCTGTCCGTTTTTTTGATCAGGTCATCTTTGTCCATCATCTGTTAGTTTGGTTGTGATCTTCAATTTGGGAAGAAAAGCTGGTTACAATGCAGAGCAGTAGTGGTATGCAATCAGGGGCAGTTATGATCTTTTGATTCAAGGTTGTACATCTTGAGGGTTTGATTCTGTGCGTGTCAAGTAGTGATCATTTTCGAAAATGATTTTGGAAAGTTTTAATAAAAGTTAACTTTATTCAAAATTTTACCTTTTACAACTTAGACCATTTTTGGGACCAAAAGGAAAATTTTTAGTGCTCACAACCTTAATTCCATTGATTTCAACACAAGTACATTTTCCAACTCTCTGATACAAATCAAAGTTTCTTTTACATCATAAAATTTGAAAAAAAAGGTCAAAGCAATAAACTAGGGGCATAGGTGAGTTAGGTGCTCCTACGTCCTCTACTCATGCTTGCGGAAGCTTGTGTAGCCAGAGTGGGCTCGACTTGTGCCTTATCCTCAAACCAAGTCAAGCATTCACCAAAAAGGGCATAACTGAAACTAGGGGCAGGGGCCAGAAGCTCTCTCCTCCTCCAGGCGGCAAGGTACCGAGCCAGGTGTGAAGCACAAATCAGGAATGAAGCCGAGTATTCTACCCCCTCCTTGGGGCAGGTTTGATCATGCACGAACTGTTATCTGAACCGGAAAGGAAAGTAGAACACGCAGTGCGTGAGGCCAATCAAATGTATGCCTGGCTGTCAGGTCATGCTGTAACTCATCTCAATCAAATTAAGCTAGGGGCAACGCCAAGCTATGTCAACTACAGATCTACTGCACATCCAGTTGCACCACAATCCCTCATTAGGAAAGTCTACTAGTCGCTAGAGGAAGAAATAAGCTTAAGCTAAATACTCAAGGCAAGGGTCCATCACTTTCAGTTTATCCATGAGCCATACCTGGGAAGGGATGAAAAATAAGAGAGATTAAAGAATAGAGAGATGCGTGTGGAGAGAAAAGTAAAGAAAGGGCTTTGAGAGAAACTAGAGCATGAGTGCCAAGTGATGTACGAGGCATGTATCAGAAAGGGTAGGAAACAATACCTGAAGAAGTAGTGGACTCCCCGCAAATCTGGTGGTCTCTCGCCGATGAAAAGAATCTAAGCCCATCAAGGTCTCAGCCAGCGTCAAACTGATACAACTTTTACCTTCTTTCAGACATTGGGCCACTTTGATCAACCGAATGTTGGTTCCGCCATAACTAGGGGCAAGAAGGAAATGCGCGAGCATTCATAAACAGAGGACATGTTGTCGAAAACCTCGCCAGAGAAGGTCGCCTCTGTCACTGATGTTAGAAAACTGATGAATCAAGCTGGGTATATCTAGCTTTCCGTCATGGGCCAACGATCGAGCTTCATGCAAAGTGAGCCCACACATTCGTCCCAAAGTCTAGGCATCGCCAAAATGGGGCTGAGGCATGATTTCTTCATCATGCTGGGTTTCCATCAATGCTCAAAATTCTTCAAGAGTTGGGCACATTTCCTGTGTTCCGAAGTGAAATACATGCGTAACTGGGTCCTAGCATCGGGGCGCGGCATGGAGGAATAGAAAACAAAGCGGCGTACGACTTAACGAAAAAAGCACGTTTATGCTGAAACCTTAGAAATTTACCTTTTCCATGCCATCTAAAGTGGCTATCCAATCCGTGAGCTTCTCGACAAAGAATATCTCCATTTTTTGAAGAAACAACAGCAAAAATGAGGTTCTAATGAAAAAATCACGAAGAAAGACCTTTTGTAGAAGATAAGGCTGTGAGTGGAGACCAGTTGTTAGCCGTCTGGTGGATCCATCACAAGTGGCTAGCCGCCCATTTTTTGTGGTCTGCCATCCACTTGTGGGCCTGGCAGTTTTGGCAATCTGGTTTTGCCTTAGTCTTTGTGTTTTGAGGTCTTGTTTTGAGTCTTTTGATTTTAGCAAATGTGTATATCTGTGTTCGAGTTGTTTTCCCTTTGTTTATCGAGTTGTATTTTGTAATTTGGTTGCTGATCAAATCATTACCTGATTAAGAATATCGTGCCAATACAAGTTTTTATTTTTGGTTTCACATTCAACTCCATTTTCATTCTGCAAATGTGGTGCTCATAATGCAAAAACAATAACTCTTTTCATAAAACTGCAAGGTTTTCCCCCGATCATAATTTTTACAAAAGAGATTTTCAAAAGTAAAAGTAAAAGCCTATTTGAAGCTATATATGTGCTAAACTACCAAAATAAAAGAAACTAGGCAAAAAAAAAAGTACAAAAATCAGCGCCAATCATCTCAAGCTCGACAGGCCCTCTTTGTCCTCTTCTTCGGAGGGGACTTAGAGGCACTGTCTCCATCAACACCGCTATCAGAATCAAACTCTTAGCTAAAGCCAGCCTCAGCGTCATCTCCACTCCCTGACCCCGAGCCAACATCATCGCCTCCGCTCTCAGACTCAGAGCCTTGGCTCACTGCCTCCTCAGAGTCACTGGCCTCGGTGTCATCCCCGCTCAATACAGGCTCGGACTCGCTACTCTAGCTCTGAGCACCCCTGTCTCTGCCTCGACCTCGGTGTTTATCTTGGCCACGTGCTGGGGTCTGTCTACCTCTCCTCCCTACCGTCGGAGGAGGTGCCGTTACTGGTGGTGTCCTCGGTACAAATGGGATCTGGAAAACAAGTGTCGACATGTCAGATACAATGCAGTATGCGGAATAAGTTCAAAAGGTACAGTATGAGTATAGTGTGTCAGTGCAATGAATTAGTGTAGTGTGGGGCGGTGTAAATGTTACGGTATGCATATCAATGTACCAGTGGGAATATGATAGTGTGGGGCGCAACAATATAAGGTAGCAGTGAAATGTATGTGGAAAATAGGAAAAAAATACCTGGATACCGTGGAGATCAAGCAACTTCTCTCTCCTCTGCACCATGCCAATCAGAGAAGCAACCAGCTAGAGCAGGCCCTCTGTGTACTCAGTCGGGGCCTGCAAGTGCATTTGAATGATTAGTGTCTGGAATAATTACTATCTAGAAAGGGAGAGTGTGGTTATAAGTTGTAAAGTGTGGTCCATACCTGAGGTACGCCACGGGCTTTGACATACCCATGCCCATCCTCGGGTGGCTCTATCGAAATCTAATAGGCTGACCCAGTCAGCCGCTAACATGTAAGCACAGTAGGAATCGCCGGCCAACCCGCAACCTGCACAACAGGAAGGCCCACCCAATATCGGCCTCGGTCTCCTAAGCAGCTTCACCCACCCAGGGAGCACCTGTTGTATTGCCCGCATAAACTCCCGTCAGAGGTGGCATGAGATGAGTTTGGATGAAAGTCGCATAATTGCCCTCCGCTTTGAAATAGTCGGCATCCAACCCACCATAAACTAAATAATAGCCCCAGTTGGGAGGCTATTGGCTATCCTCATAGATGCTGAGTGTGGCATAAGAATGATTGGAATGGGTGAGCCTAGAGTCTGGCGTATGAAATGCTCTACCAAGAACCAGGCTCCGCAGAGTGGGCCCTCTAACAAAATTCAAAATCCAGACATGGCCCAAGCCCCGGCATACTGGTCCCTCACTCCGGCTGGCATCGTCACCCAGGGCTGGCATATAATCTACAAACGGAGAATGTACAGATTGTTAGTTGTCGTCAGTTATCAAAGTATGAATCAGAACAGTAGTAAAGCACAAATGACTGTGAGTTTTAGATTACCTCCTAGGCAACCATCGTATCGAAGTATCAGCAATAGAAGGCGAATGTCATATTGTCGCGACTCCAGCGCTGGTGCCGGCTGTCATATCGTCGTGAATAAGGCACAACGGGAGGGATCTCATCCACTTGCTCTGGAGCCAGAGCCGGGAAATAAGCGTAAACCCATAACTGCAAGAAAAGGTCAGTAGTGTTATCCACAAAGTGTCAACAAATATAAAACAGAAAGTGCAAAGCAGAAAGCACAAAGTGTCAACAGATTTAAAACATAAAGTACAAACTAGAAAGCACAATGTGTCAACAAAAAGTGCAAAGCAAAAAGGTGTGGTGCATATAGTAGCCTCCAGCCCGCTCTCCCTTCATGCGGGAAGTGGAACTCATATAGTTGTAGAGCGTAGCGAGGCCAGCTCCACCCCAGTCGTAAAACCGGACTCGGGGCAAGGTCTCGAGGGTGCTCAGTAAGTACAAACCCACGGTATTCCACCTGTTTGCAAACAAGGTGGTATCGAGAAAGAACACCAAGAAGACCCAGACGTACTGCTCTACCTCCTCCTGTGTCTCGAGTTCACTCCCATGGAAGTGCTTGGAGAACCAGCTGTATCTCACCATCGCTAGCCTCTATAGAGGTGGGCGTAATCCAAGCACGTAGATCCAAGCCGCCTCCTACTCGCCCATATCCATGTCAAAAGGGATCGGATCACCCCGTACTCCTAAGCATCTGATCATGGAGAAGTCATAGGGAGTCATCGTCATCTCTCCAGCGGAATAGAAGTGGAAAGAGTTGGTGGTGTCCCACCACCTCTCCACTAATGCTCCGAATAGAGCCCAGCTCGCCATATGTTGTGAGAGCTCGATACAGAATAAGCCAAAGTCAGCCTCATCAATAAGGTCGCAGACCTCGGGCGGGAGCTCATGATACCAATCTCTGGCTGTCACTGCCTCATAACCCCTATAAGAACGGGAGTCCCCCTGTGGCAAAGAAAGAGTGAATCAAATAAAAGACAGTGATAAAAGAGCAGTTAGGTGAAAGGCAGTGTAGGAAATACAGTCAAATGAAAGGCAAGAAAGCATGAAAATAAAGTTTGTACCTCAGAAATGTAGTAGGAAAGGTGGGAGTACGGCTCTCTCAGCAAAACGTCCTCTGGCATGCCACCAGCAAAATCGTCAAAACGCATCATGCCTCCAGACGCCAGCATGTCAATGCAAAGGTGATAAGTGACCGAATCAAAAGGTCGTATCCTCAATGATAGTGGTTCAGGCTCGAGCCCTGGAGCGAACTCTGCCTCGAAGTCGGCCGCAATGCTTTTTGTTGCCTCGTTGACCTCAGCGACCGCCAGCTCCTCGACCTCAACAGGGGGTGAAAGTACAAGTGGAACCTCAGGAAGGGCATCAACATGAGGAATGTCGTCTGCCATCTGAAAAGTGGGTGAAGACTGGTGAAAAGTGAAGAAAATAAAGAAAAATAGGGAAAACTTGGAAAAAGTCAACCCTAGAAGAGAGAAAATGAGAAAAAAAGTCAAAACCCAAGAAACTTCACAAAACCCGAGAGAAACTCGAGCGAAACAAGCCTGAAGTGGTGAAAATGAAAAAAAAAATCAAAGAAAACAAAATCTGATCTGTTCCAAGTGTAGAGGATCAAAGAAGGTTTACAAATAAAGTTTGCGTAGGGCATTGGAAAACCCGTACAAAGCACAAATCTAGAGAGAAGGAGACTGTTTTCGGACTTGGGTGTGTGAGGAAATGAGGTGTGGTGGTGTACTTAAATAGACCCGAGCCGAAATCGCAATTTTGTCCCTGATTTTGCATTAGTGGCCGGCCGCTCACAATTAGTGGCCAACAGGCCTAATTTGTGGTTGGCAGCCCTCATTTGTAGCCTAGTGTTGGTTTTTGTTCCTTTTTTGCCCTAACAGTGTATGGGAGGTTCTCTTTTGGGTGTAGATTGATTTTCAAGGAGCTCAAAACTGGGTTTCGATTGCGCTGTTCCCAATAGCCATTGTGCTTCGGCGGGCGAACGTGCCCCACGTGCCAATATGAATGAGGTGTATCCTTTTTGAGCATGTTGCAAACTCTCCGAGGGGTAAGTCGGAGGTTATTTCCGAACATCGCTTTTGTTCGTTTTGTCAATTTACGTATTTGTTCTCTTTTGTTGCATAGAATGTGCATTTTCACATACACTTACGTTGCACTGGTGCCCTACATCGTTCATGATTCACATGCTTACATAGCACATGCCTTCAATTTTGCATAAAGCATGCTTTCATTTTGAGCATGCTTTTGATTCTTAAATAGCACAATCATGCATAGAACATGATTTTGTTTCTTACATAGAACATGCTTTCAATTAACATCATATGTCAGTTGTTTATAATCTTGCATGAAACATACGTTGTCACTGTGTTGATTTTCAATCTTGTTCACTTTGTACATCTATCGCAATTATTTAATTTGTGCATCTATTGCACCTGTTCATCTCGTGCATCTATCGCACACTTTCACTACATTGTGTAATTATCATACAATCTCATACTTTTTGCATTTATCTCAGGATACGTGAAATGCGACCCTGAGCGGTTTTTATCTCAGAATGCGTGAAACGTGACCTTGAGCAATTTTTATCTCAGGACGCGTGAAACGTGACTTAGAGCGATTTTCTCCTCTTCTCACGATTTCAGCATAATTAGAGTATCTCAAGACGCATGAAACGCGACCCTGAGGGGTTTTTATCTTAGGACGTGTGAAACGCGACCCTGAGCGATTTTTCTCCTCTTCTCATGATTTCAGTGTGATTAGAGTATCTCAGGATACGTGAAACGCGACCTTGGGTGGTTTTTATCTCAGGACGCGTAAAACGCGACCCTGAGCGGTTTTTCTCCTCTTCTCACGTTTTCAACGTAATTAGAGTATCTCGGACATGTGAAACATGACCCTGAGCGGTTTTTCTCTCTTCTTTTCATGGCTTCGGCGTGCTTAGAGTGCGCGTTTTTAGTTCTTCCCGCATGAAATGTGGTTGGACCTCTTGCTATATTGCATCTGTTATTGCTTAGCACATTATCTTGCATGATCATGAGTTTTCAAAATAGCCAGCTTCACGAGGCGTGTGAGTCCAGCTTTCAAAGTATATTTTTTGTGCATATCATTTGCATCCTGCTCCAAAACTACACTAGTTTGATTCCCTGCAAAGGGATACGTAGGCAGCTTACAAGCTCAACCAATTTTATTTATGTCTTGATTGTTTGCCCAAGTCTTACGGCCTTGTCAAAATGGGTCGTCTTCGAGTTTTGACATTCACTCACGTCTTGTCATGACTTCGAGCTTTGTCAAAGAGAGGCAACTGTAGACACCCCATTTTTGATGGCCCTTAAGACTTTGGCGCCACTGCTTGATCACTCAATGATGAATGTGTACGCTTGTCAAATGCTTGACTTCCTCAGTAGGAAACCTCAATTTTGAACCTACAAACCTTGTGCCTTGTTTTGGACCAAAACAGTGGTTTTTCAGGCCTGAGCATCTTGGGAACTACAGACCCACTAGTGTGACATACAGCCCACTATTAGTGGTCTGTCGACCACTGGTGCAAAAAACCAGATATTTTCTGCCAATTGTCTCCATAGATACATGCATCATTCCAGCTGTGTTTGTAAAGATATTTTCAAGGGTCTCTCATATATTTCTATATATAGACGACCCTCTCTTTTGTTAGAGAGGTTAGAAAAAATTTTGAATTTAGAAAATTTTGGAGAGCAAAATCTGGGAAAATTTCTCTCTCTACAATTCTATCTCTCTCTTGCAACTTACATAACCTTTGCCTAGGCACTCTAAACCAAATTTTGAGGGATCTTTGCTGAGGTGCTTAAGCTTGTAATTTAGCACTTGAGAATGTGAAATAGTTGTTTGGGAATTCAAAGGATCATTCATCTTCCAGAGGTATACAATCTAGTTCTTTTGTACCATCTTTTCTTGATATTTTTGAGATGTTTATTACCTATATTTTTGGGCTGAAACTTGTGGTTTAAGGCCATTAAAGGTAGAGGAGTTGACAACCCTTCTTTAAACCTTGTTTCTTAAGCCTCTACCCTTATGTTTTCCACCTTTTTATCAACTTTTTTTGAGCTTTTTACCACGGATTTTTAGAGGTTTTTCAGTGGTTGAAATCATGTTTTGAAGTCCCAAAAATGGAGGGGTTAGCCTCATCTCCTTGTGCTTGTGTACTAGTGTTAATCCCTCAATATTGTAGCTTGTTGTTGTAATTGTTTTTGTTTTCGTTTCAGCACTTTTTTTTACTGTTTTTTGACTATTTTTATAAATTAGTTTCATTCATGCTTTGTATAGTATGCTTGTAGTGTAATAGTTCTCATAGGTTTGGTGTTTTAGGCATTAGACACCAACCTATTTGAGTTGATAGCTTTTATTTCTCACTTTCCATACTTGTGTTCACCTCTAAGCATCTCTGCAATCTCTTTCATTTCTTGGCTTTTTCTCTTTGTTTTGAGAGTTGTTCCAAAAGGAGTGTTGTTTAAGCTTGAAGGGGTGCTATTGTGCTTAATGGTTTAATCCCTTTAGGGGTTCATTACCAACGGCATGATCTCCCTCTCATGCCTAAAACAACATTTGGTTTGGTACTTCTCTCCATTAGTGGACTTAATCTTCATTATTGGACTTAATTGACTAATGAATGGAAGGTAATTAAAATGGAGTAATAAAATTAGGGTTAAAATGAAGCAAGATAATAAAATGATTTGGTGTTCAATCGAACGTTAATTGAACACATGGAGACTTGGGTCATTTCATACTTGTTAGTGATGAAATGGTTCAAGTTTCCAAAGTCAACCACTTTCCTTGATCAATCCATGATAAGGAGGAGGTTTTGTTAGTCTTTCCTTACCATTTATTGAAATTGTACCCCTTGGTTCATAAGTCATCACGCAATGAAATTGTATCGATTGATGGCTTGCGAATCAAGCCTACCACTCCTTTGACCTGTTTACTGATAAGAAGAGGTAGGGTGGACAGACATCCCCTAGGAATACTCTATTTGTGCTCTGTTTTTTCTCTGTTGCAGCAAGAAAGAACCAACATTAGTAGTCGGCAGGCCACTTTTACTGGGCGGCAGACCACTATTAGCTGTCGGCCGACCACTATTTCTGACCTGTTGGCCATTTTTTCCAGCCAGGCAGTGTCCTTTTTCCAGCAGAGCAGAGCAAAGGCTGAAGTGGAAAAACAGTGCAATTTTCTAACTGTGCAACAGAGGCAATCTGGCAGCAAAACATGGGACTTTTTCAGGTGGAAATCTGAGTGCATGCATGGGTCAACCCTCATTCCCCGAGGCTCATAATAGTTAATTAATTAGCTAATTAATTGTGCATTGTAATTAACTAGTTAGTTTTTGTATTAAACTAAGTAGAATAGCTAGTTAATTTTGTGTTGTACTTATTTAATTAGCTAAAGTAGTTAGTTAATTCATGGTGTTATAATAATTAGCTAGCGTAGTTAGTTTATTTCAGTTGTGTTGTAATAGATTAGTTAATTCGTAGTAATTAGTTAGGGCATTTATTCAGACCCTCTTGTACGAGGGCCAAACTTGTAATAATGTGTATGTCTTCCAACCCCACATCTTTCTCCCTTTTATTTACTCTCTTATGATGGCTAGTTTAGAACATCATGTTTCTTTTAGCATTTCCCATGTTTGCATCCATTTGTCTTGCATGATCGAGGCTCAGTTCATTATTCTAATAAGCATTGTCGTTTATTACTTCATTGAAAACGTGTTTAAACCGCATGCTATCAAGCTGTTTCAAATGCCATATTAGTAGTCAAGCCTTCTAAATGCATTTTTGCATGAGTTACATTAGGCATCTTTCAATAGTTAGGACTATGCATTTTTCTAAATAGTTTTTCTTTTGGCTCGCTGTAGACACCCCATTTGTGACCGACCTTAAGACTCAGACGTTACCAACTGAGCGCTCGGTGATGTTGCATATTGTGCTCATTCTGAGGTTTCAGAGTCTCGGCTGCGAGCCTTGCCTCCGGACTTCCGGACTCTTTTGTACCTTGCCTCGGTTTGCGAACCAGATCTCGTTTTCTCCATTTTCTCTTCCTGAAAGGAGGGAGAGGTCTCGTAGATCATCTCTCAGTGGCCGTAGGCTACGTTTCGTGGTCGTAGGCCATTTTTCCCGTTTGGAGCCCAGTTCCCGGTTTTCGAAGCCGTCGACCGTGCACCTCGGTTCGGGACCGCTTAATTACCTCTGTTTGCTCCAGTTTTTGGCACACACCTTATTTCCTTCCTTTTGAGGGACACTGTGGCCTAAGAGACCACCTTCGTGGTCGAACGCCACTTCCTGTGCCCAACAGCCTGTTTTCGGGGCCCCGAACTGCGCGTTTTGGCCCGCCAACCTTCGTTTTGCATCCATCTTGGTCCATTTTTGGCAAGGACCTTATTTTCATTGTTAGAAAGGTTGTAGGAGGGTGGGAGACCAGCAATTTTTCTAAAAAAACTAGCTTTTCTCTTCATTGCTCTTCGTTGCCCGTTTTTCTTACTAGAAAGCTGGTTTTTCCCATTCCCAGGCCACAATTTCTGACTTTTCATACCACCATTGTGATCTACTCATCTGGGAGGCCACCAATATGGGTAGGCCGACCAGTAATTCTTCCTGACCCTTTTGAACCCCTCTAAAAAGCTGGTTTTTCTCTCTCATGAACCACCTTTTCTGGTTTTTCTCTACACAGCTGTGTTGCACTCATCTGGGAGGCCACCTTTTTGGGGTGGCCGACCAGTAATTGTTGTTGACCCTTTTGACCCCTGGTCGGCTGACCAGGGGAGGTGGCCGGCCAGCCACTTTGGCCTTTTGAACCTGGCCGGCCATGTTTGCCCTCCTGAGTGTATTCCAGCTGTGCTAGCTGTTTGCTATTTGCTGCATCCTCCATACACGTGTATGGAGGATGTTGAACCTAGTTTTAAAGCTTCTTTGAGAAGCTTTAGCCCCTCCCTTCTATAAATGGAGGCCTCTTCCTCCATTTGCAAGGGTTAGAAGCTTTGGGCTGAAAAATAGGCATACAACCCTCCATCTCTCTACTTTAAGCCTCCAAACCCTAGTTTTCTTGCACCATTTGCACACCAACCCTTAGTATAACACCTCCATAATCCATTCCAGCCCCTTGGAGGTCATTTGTAGAGGTTGAAAGCTCACCAACTTGGTCCAGAAGCTGCTGGAGGTCGGCTCTACAAGGGTAAGCTTCTATTTTTCCCATTTTTGCATCATTTTGCTCTATATCTTAGCTCCTATTGCTTGCATTTTTGGGCTTCGACCTGAACTGAAAATAGTCTTATTTTGAGCTCATATTCATGTTTGAGCAAGAACTTTTTTCTGTTTGAAGTCTTCTACTCCCCCTTTGTGCTTTATCTCTCTTTTAGGGTTTTTTTTGCATGATATATTAGCCTTATTTGTGAGAATTTTTGGGCTTTGACCTGAACTATAAAGTGTCTTGTTTTGAGCACTTCTTCAACTTTGTTGAAAGGCACTTTGCTATTTGAGGCCATCTACTTCCCCTTACCCTCTATCTCTCTTTTAGAGCTATTTTTGCATCATATTTTAGCCTTACTTGTGAACATTTTCGAGATTTTCTATAAACTGAAAAAAGTCTTTTCTTGACATCCTCTTCAGGTTTGGTTAAGGCCCCATTCCTTTTTGGGGTCATCTTCCCCCCTATGCATGCTTCATCTCTTCATGATTAGGGCTATGCATTAGAGCTCTTGCATTGGCCATGGCTTGGCCTCTTAGTGACTGAAATCCAGTGGATTTTCAGTGGCTTAGGTGTATTCTTGAAGGCCAAAATCAGAGGGGGGTGACCCCCTCTCTCCTTCTCTTGTTTGGTGATCCTTTTGGCCTTCCAAAGGGACCCAATTTTTCATGCTTTGAAGTCACTTTCCAGACCTCATTCTGAGGGTTTTGCGGTCTGCCTTGGCTCTATCTAAGGCCCTTTCGGCTATATTTTATGTCTATGATGCATGTGTAGAGAAATCCCATTCAAGGCCTTTCAAAGAGGCCTTTCTTTGCATGTTTCCGAGACTGATTCCAGGGCCTATTTGGTGGGTTTCAGGGCTTTCATAACCCATTTCCGGAGTTGGTTTAGTCTTGCTAAGTGTCTATCTTGTATGTGCTTAATAATCCCTTGTATGGCCCTCCAAAGAAGCCCCCCATTTTTGCATGCATTGGTTGCATTTCAGTAATTATTTGGGAATATTTTGGCATGTTTTATTTATTGATTTTTGCTGGTTTGACGAGTTCTCATGCGCTTCATATACATGCTATGTAAATAAGGCCTTTCAAAGAGGCCTTTCTTTGCATGTTTCCGAGACTGATTCCAGGGCCTATTTGGTGGGTTTTAGGGCTGTCATAACCCATTTCCGCAATTGGTTTAGTCTTGCTAAGTGTCTATCTTGTATGTCCTTAATAATCCCTTGTATGGCCCTCCAAAGAAGCCCCTCATTTTTGCATGCATTGGCTGCATTTCAGTGATTATTTGGATATATTTTGGCATGTTTTATTCACTGATTTTTGCTGGTTTGATGAGTTCTCTTGCGCTTCATATACATGCCATGTAAACCATGTTTGCTAGTCAAAGTTGCATGCTATTTTAGTCCATCATGCTAGCATCTTTTGGTCATGCTTTGAACTAGAAATTTTCATGTTTTGGGACTGCCTTGGCTCTGTCTTTGTGCTTCATAGTCAAATAATGCATGCTTTGTATAGCTATAAGTCAATACATGTGCCTAGTTTTGAGTTTCGGGGCTCATCTCATGCATCGGGTGCCATGTTTCCATGTTTTAGGACCTTTTAGCATCATGTTTCAGTGCTGGAATTTACATGTTTGAATGCTATGCTTCATCCTTGCCATGCCTTGTTAGAGTGGCATTTGATGCCTTAGGTTCGGTCCTCGATTTGCGTGCATGTGTGCACGCATTCCGATTGTCTCATTTTCATCTGATGGCCGCTGATGTGAGTGTGGCTAAGGTCCACTCATATTTGTGTAAGCCCATCTTGCATTGAGTATGCCATTCCATAGCATTGAATATGCTAGGTTGCATGTTAGAGCATTGTGTATGCCATTTCATAGCATTGCGTATGCTAGGTTGCATGTTAGGATTGCATTCATGCATGTCATGCATATTGCATTGTGTTTGGGATAGGAGTTAGCCCGAACACGGGAAACGAGGGACGTTTCGTACTCCGAGTGACGTAACGTGTCTCAATTCCCGGTCACCGACACTCCGGATTATCCATGATGGAGTCTCGGTCTTGTTGTGTTTCCATGTGCATTCATTTCATATTGAATCGTGCAATTCGACTCCTCGGCCATCATGCATCGAGATACGTGATTGATGGCACGAGGATCGAGGCAAGCATACATATGTGAAAATACTTTGCCATGCCCCTTTGTTGCTCTCTGTTGCAATAAATCAGAAATCAGCAGCCTTCTAGAGCTTTGCACAATATTCCGAGAACAATTGCAAACAGAGGCAAACCGGGGCATTGCAAGGAATTTTCCGCGCAAGGCAACTCAAGCACGCGTCATTCATCATTCGGAACAGAGCTGAGGTAGTCCATAGGCTTGCATGCTAATTTACTGCTTTCCTAGATTAATTTGTTAATTAATTAGGGTTTTGTACTTATTCGGACTGTATTATTTATTTGAGACTGTATTATTTATTCAGACCCTCCGAGCGAGGGCGAATGTTGTAATAAGTGTGCGTGTGTGTGACGTATGTCTTCTAACCCCACGTCTTTCTCCTTTTTATTTACCAGCTTATGATGGTTAGATTAGGGCACGTTTCAATTAGCATAGAGTATAATAGCATGTTTGCATTCATTCATCTGTTTTGCATGCACCGGGCTCGGCGCATCATGCTAACTGCACTGTACTTCCATTCCGACTTGAATACGTGTATCGAGTTGTTGCATTTCACATGCCATTCTTAGATTAGCCGAGCCTATTGTAGTTGCATTTTTGCATGTGTTGCATTAGGCATCTCTGTATAGTTAGGATCATGCATGGATTTCTAACATAGCTTCTGTTTTGGCTTGGAGTACTCGGTAAGTTTTTATGCTTTAGCATCCTTGCATGTGTGTGAGTGACTGCCATGATAGCATGCCTACCATGAGGCTATTTGCTTATGTGATATACCTGCCTGAATACCTGTGGGTGAAGGTTAGATTATCTGAATTGGAATAATGCATTGACTGTGAGTTTTAAGCCCACTAGATAGTGGCAAAACCATGTTTTCTAAGCCCACCCGAGGGTGGCAAAATCCGCATTTTAAACCCACTTGCGAGTAGCAAACCACTTTCAAAAATAAATATGAAATGTTTTGTTCTAATTCAGGCGATCCAGTCTATACTTGTATGCTGTGCGCATCACATAGTAAATCTAGGCTAATAACCGGAATAAGAACGCATAATGTTTTCAAAACTCGATATCATGGTTAGTAGAGGCCGATCTTTGATGGGGCGAGCGGAGGTGCTCACGAAGTGACCTTCCCCAATCGTACCCAAGTTCCCGAGCCGAGGCAACTTTGGTGATGACGGACACGTGGCCTTAGGCAACGAGTCAGGGTTTCCTAAATTTTCCAAAATAAAATATTTAGGTGGCGACTCTGTATCTGGCAAAGCAGTCCATGTTTGGCACATCTTTCAAAAATCTGTTTTCAAAAACGATTTGCCGGATTTGGACTCTTTGATGATTCATCGGTCTTGCATTTCACTCTGCAAGATTAGATACAGGACCATGACATTGAGTCCTGAACTGTAGTGAGCCCAAATGAACAAAACGGGATTCCCTCCCGGGACATTCGGGGACGTCTACAGTTTCTGGCGACTCTGCTGGGGAGTTAGAGAACTTGACTCGAACTCATGATATCTGGTTTTGACTACATTTATGTGTTTCTTTGCATTGCATGTGCCTTGGTGCACCTAGGACACTGTGTTTGCCATCTGCTATTCCTGAACGGTTTGCCGGAGGCTGCGTGCCATAAGGCTGACCGGTTACGGGCTCTGCCAGTATGGGAACACAAACCCCGGTTTTACCTGGGCACCCTTTTGACCATTCGACCTAGCGCATATTCGGAATCCATAGTGACCATTCCAAGCTAGGACAGGTTGCTTACCCGATATAGGTTGCTTCCCCGATATAGGTTGTTTGAAACCGCTGCGTGCGTAATGAAACCCTAGCTCCCGACAAAATAGGACAGGGAAACCCTACCCCTCCATAGGGGTGTTTTTGGCTCTCACTTTCTTGTTATGTGCTTTTGGAGTGCGTCTCTACAGGAATGCATGTATCAGTTTGCAAGTTTAGGCATCAGGCCTTCGGGCACCAATTCAGTACTTTGGGATTCAGTTCACCTGAGGGTATCAGTTTACGGGAAGAATTTTGGGCAGAATTCTGTAGGGGGCACAGTCATTCAGCTCTGCTCATATGGGTTATCGTGAAATCAGGCTGAGATGCTCTTTGTTTTCTCTTTTGCTAGGGTAGTCCCGGAACCATAGCTTCAGAAGGCTCCAATATCCCCCGAGGTTCATCGGATTTGTGCTGATAGACTTTGTCAGGTCAGAGATTCAGTTCAAGGGAAATGAGTATTCCTTCGCCAGAGGCAGGGTAAAAGGGCTAGTCAGGCACAGATCACCAATTCAGTAGTTACCAGATTAGTGGCCCTTATCCACCCCACCAATGAATAGTCAGGCTGAGGTTTCAGTCTCTATTGTAGGGGTAGATATACCAGTCATTCAGCCGGATCAGCAGAACATGGCAGGAATGGAGGAAATGATGCGTCAACTCCAAGAAAGCATGAAAGCTATGCAGCAGGACGCTGCCCGCCAAGCGGAATTTTCCAAACAGCAGGCCGAGATCATGGCCCAGCAGGCAGAGACAATCACCCGGCTGCAACCGCAAACCGGAGCCTCCGCTTCATATCAGGCTCCTCCCCCACCCAGAGTTCCAACACTCAGGGAGACAGCTAATGCCCAGGAAGATACGGACATTCTAGTAGGACCGGCTCCGCCCCCGATCCTACCCCAGCTATCTAAAGCGCCGATCAACCCGTCGGATTCACCTTTTGAGTTCGAGATAGACCCTACAGCGCTGAAGGTCAGCAAGTTGGAGAAGATGTTCAAAAAATCTCAGGGAGTGAAGTCCATCCCAGATATTGAGGATGGGTACACCGACACGGCTGTGACGCCGCCGGACCGTTTCAAGATGCCACAAATTGACTGCTTTGACGGATTCGGGGATCCCATGGTGCATCTTCGGTTGTTCTCAGATATACTAAGGCCGATGGGCCTCACCAGACTACAGAAGCTTTCATTATTTGGCCGGACCTTGTCAGGGGTGGCGGCCATCTGGTACGCAAAATTGGAAGATGATGTCAAGAGGAATTGGGAAGAGATGGCCGAGGCCTTCGTTGCACAATACTCGTATAACACGCAAATCGAGATTACGACCCGTGATCTTGAGACGACGAGGCAGGAGCCTAAGGAGAGCTTCTCAGAATTCGTGGTCTACTGGAGGGCCAAGGCCTCAATGATGACCATTAGGCCAATGGATAAGGATCAAATACGGATGGTTGTGCACAACCTCCAGCCCAAACTAATGCAGAAAATGATCGTGCTCCCTTTCCCTACCTTTTCAGATTTGCATGAGATGGGAGTACAGATCGAGGATGCCATGAAGCAGGGCCTCATTGACCAGGAGAGGGAGCAGCCCAAGAGGGCGTTTTTCCGCAGTTCGAATGCGACCACCAATGGTGATGCAGCTACAAGATCTTCTGAAGTGGGCATGGTCACCACCACCACATCAAAAACAGCTACCCCATTCACCGGTGTGTCCGGAAGTAGCTCGCAAAAAACCAGATATCCACCCCAAGCCAAGAAGGTTTTCACCCCACTTTATATGCCTTTGTCAAAGGCTCTAGGGGTTTTGATCAAGAAAGGGCATCTGAAGCCCCTGGAGCCGCAGCCATTACCAAAGAACCTCCCTCTCTCACACAACCCAGCTGACTACTGTGCCTTCCATCAGCGAGTTGGCCATGACACTGACATGTGCTTTTGTCTCCGCCACGAAATACAAGATCTTATCGACAACGGGGTCATCGTCGCACCAAGTCCTGCAAAGTCTATCGGCACTTGATCAGTGAACTTGGGGGGAATAATGTGACTATGTGATCGGGGGATGAACCACCTATGGATGGCACTCGATTTACTCCAGATATGGCGTATGGCACGCACCGTTTTGAGCATTTGGCGAATGCTACATTCTAACTTGAGTATTGAGTCAGTCTTGTTGTTTTGTTTTGAGTCTGTCCTTTTGTTTTGAGTCAGTCTTTTCATACTGAGTCAGTTGAGGTCTGTCTTGTCGTATCGAGTCAGTCCTGTTGTATAGGAGTCGGGTGATCCCGGGGGTGTTACCTCGGACATCACTATTTTGTTTCGTTTTTGTCTTTTTGCTTTCTTTGAGTCTGTTTCTACCGAGGAGCCAGTTGTGCCAACAGATCTCAATCAAACAGCAGTGATTTTCACACTCTTGTATTTGCTTCGGCCATGCGCCAGTTGTGCCAGAAAATTTGAATCGAACGGCAAGTACTTATCGCCTACTTTTCTGTGCCTTGAATTCATTGCATTGACCTAAGTTTTTCAAAACTTTTTGAACACCGCGGTGAAAACAAAGAGGAAGGAATTCCTCGGGATTTAAAAAAAAATTGATCAATTGAGAGAAAGAGAGGCACGCTAAGCCCTTAATGAATGAAATCATGCTTGTTAGTGTGAGTACTGGGAAGGATCCTAGCTTGATCCAGATTGGTTCTACACTATCTTCAACGCGAGCGATTTGTCGCTCTCTTAAAAAATTTCAAAAAAAATTTTGTACGGTCCTGCGAAAACCTGTGTGGAATCGTTCTTGAGATTGTGCAGCCTAGGATCGCTCTCAGCCTCGAGACTCGACCCCTCACTTTCAAACCTTGAGCTGGGATTCAGAATGTTCAACGGTCAACCACAACGTGAGGCCTGTGTGGCCAGATAAGAAGCAGCCCATGAACTAGGGGCAAAAATGTCAGATGCGCTCGAAGAGTCAAAGATGAGTCTTTTCTGCAAACCAAGGAAGACTGCCAAGAATGCCAAATCCTAGAAGGGGAAAAGAAGTAAGTATTGCTGAAGGACAACCAAGTTCCTATCAACAACACTAGGGGCAAATTCACCCTCCATTGGATGGACTTCTACATCATCAGCAAACAGCAACCATTCTCTTGGATTCAGATGACTTCAAGATCTCAAAACCATTTGACACGGACAAAGCTACACTTTTATCCTTGAGAGGCTCGCTGGGCCGAAAACCCGAAAGGGCGACCCAGGCAAAAGTTAGAGCAAGAAAAAGAACAAAAAGAACAAAAAAAAAATGCAAAGAAGAAAAAAGATGAAAAAGAAAGATGAAAAGAAAGAAAAGAAATGAAAAAAGAAAAGAAAAACAAAGCTCGCAAGGTTGAAAACCCGCAAAGGGCGGCCTTGGCAAAAGTTAAGAGCGTAAAAGGAGGTTAATACCCGAGTATACCTTAACCCCGAACTACGTAAGGCTTGATTCCCATCTTTGGGATACGTAGGCAACTTCATTCTGAAGTCCAGCCGTAAAACATTTCAAATTCGACTGTGTCCATGCGATGGTTCTGGTCATCTTTGTCTTCTCTGTATCTGAGGATTTGGTTGTGTTTGTTACTTTGAGGACTGACTACAATGCGCTGCGGTGCCATTCAAACAAGGGGCAACTTTCCGTTGCTATTCAATGCACTGCGGTGCCATTCAAACAAGGGGCAACTTTCCGTTGCCATGCAGTGTCCTTCAGGAAAGGGGCAATTTTCCTTCGGATCTGAGGTTGTGCATCTCAAGAGTAGGTTCCGTGCTCGTTCAGCAGTGCCCGTTTGTGAAATAGTTTTTGAGAATTTTTACTGAGGTTGACTAATCTTCTAGAAAAGTATTCCATTTTTCAAAACTTGACCATTTCTTGGACCCAAAAAGGGAAAATTTTCAGTGCTCACAGCCTAACTTGCATGATTTTAAATTAGAAAATCGAACAAGCATGTTAATCTAACTCTCGTATTGGTCAAAATTGTTTTAGTAGAAAACCAAAACAAAAATGGTCAAAATGATGAACTAGGGGCACAGTTGAGTCAGGTGTTCTGTCTTTCCTCCATTATCAACATACTTGCCAGAAGGGCACTCTACCTGCCAGAACAGGGCGCAACTCAAGCTAACAGCAAAGGGCAGAAAGCTCTCACACCCTCCAAGCAGCGAGGTATCAGGCCATGTGCGAAGCATGAATTGGAATGGATCAAGATATTCCACTCCCCCATCTGGACACATCTGATCATGTCCAGACTCCTCAGCAGAGCATCGTCAACCGGTGTCAGCTGCAGATTTGCTACACACCCAGTTGTAGCACAGCCCCTCTGTGGGAGAAACTCACTGTTGTGAACAAGAATAAGAATCTAGCGGAATGGTAGGGGCAAGAGCCCACAACTTTCTGTTTATCCAACAACCACCCAGGGGAGGGGATTTAAAATGAGAGATTGAAGAATAGAGAGGTGTGTGCTGAGAGGAAAAGTGTTGGAAAGGGCTTTTTCAGAAAAACAGAGCCTGAGGGCCGAGTGATGTGAGAGACACAAATGAGAAAGGGTGGGAAACAATACCTGGTGAAACTGGCTCCTCGCGATCTGAGAGGTCTGTCGTCTTTGTAATACGTCTGTGTGTCGTGTCTTTTGTTTTGTTTGTCTGGATTCCTGCTTTGAGTCGTCCCGAGCATGTCTCGTTGTGTTTAGGTCGTTTACCTTTTCTTTTTCTGTGTTGAGTCATTTTGGCTGTGGTCAGTTATAGGTTCAATACCCGGTTGAGAATCCTTTTCTCATTTCAATTTCAAAAGAAAAATCATCTTGTGCTCAGAGTGCTGTGCCATTCTCCACATTTGCGCAAAACAGGATTTGTTCTTTCGTAAAATCGCAGGGTTTAACCCGGGTCATGTGAGAATAATAGAACAGGACCTATTTGAAGCTATATGGGTTCCAGGCTGCGAAGCAAAAGAAAAGAGGGAAAATTGGAGCATTTGAGTTTGTTTCAGTTTCTGTGATTATACTCTCCGTGATTATACTCCGGATGTACCTCTTCAGGCCTTGTCAGTGCTTCGAAGTATGAGTGTGCCTCTACTCCCAAACTCAAGCTTGTTTCAATGACAGAATGGCAATCGAAGTGCTCCCTCAGAAAACCAGCCCCTGCCAGATGCATCTTGGCTGTATTTGCAATGAGTTCCTAGGAGACCAACTGCGACGGTGGAAGCTAGAGTTCGGACGGCTATTGCCTAGAACGCAAAGGTTCGGGATTTCCGAGACTAAAGTCTGGTTTAAATACCCAGGGGTCTATCCTCGGCTTGAAATTTGTATGGCAGCCCCATAGATTGAGATAGCATGTGAATGCGCCTCGATCCTGGATACTGAATCAACCTAGTCTGTCACCCTATTAGAGAATGGGGAAAGTTGTGAACATGGCCAGGAAGGAAAGGTAGTAACTGCAGTTTGGAAGTACGATCAAGAAAGTGCAAGAAGAACCCACTCTTTACAGCTCAAAATGTTTCTGTGGAATTTTCAACTCATGACTTCAATGTGTAGCTCATCGTCAGTCGGCATGCACGAGGTGTATCCTTTTTGGAATGTATCGTGACCCCTCCGAGAGGTAAAACGGAGTTTGCGTTTGGAATTTGGTCTCCTTAAGGCTTGTATTCCCTTATTCGGTATTTTTGTTTCAAACGGGCGTTGTCACACGCATTCCACTGGCATTGTTATGCTCATTCGTTGCATTGTTATGCACACCTATCTAGCATTGTTATGCTCATTGCTTGCATTGTTATGCTCCTTTTCACTTGCAATTGTCGTCTTTTCTCCTCTCGCATGCGGTGCGTTAGGACATCTTCGGTTTCGAACATTTGGATGAGTTCCGGTGTTCATTCATACCTTTCCTCTTTTGCGTGTGATCTGCTGAGAGGTTTTCTCTTGCGTGTGATACGCTAAGAAATTTGCCTTTCCTCTCTTGCATGTGATATGCTGAGAGGTTTTCTCCTGCGTGTGATACGCTGAGAAGTTTACCTTTCCTCTCTTGCGTGTGATATGCTGAGAGGTTTACCTTTCCTCTCTTGCGTGTGATACGCTAAGAAATTTACCTTTCCTCTCTTGCGTGTGATATGCTGAGAGGTTTTCTCTTGCATGTGATACGCTGAGAAATTTACCTTTCCTTTCTTGCGTATGATATGCTGAGAGGTTTTCTCTTGCGTGTGATACGCTGAGAAGTTTACCTTTCCTCTCTTGCGTGTGATATGCTGAGAGGTTTTCTCTTGCATGTGATACGCTGAGAAATTTACCTTTCCTCTCTTGCATGTGATATGCTGAGAGGTTTTCTCTTGCGTGTGATACGCTGAGAAGTTTACCTTTCCTCTCTTGCGTGTGATATGCTGAGAGGTTTTCTCTTGCGTGTGATACGCTGAGAAATTTACCTTTCCTCTCTTGCGTGTGATATGCTGAGAGGTTTTCTCTTGCGTGTGATACGCTGACAAGTTTACCTTTCCTCTCTTGCGTGTGGTACGCTGAGAGGTTTACCTTCTTCCTCTCCTGTGTGTGATACGCGGAGAGATGTTGTGTGTGAGACTCCGGGTATTCTCGATAGTCGCTTTTAGCCTTCTCCACGTGAGACGCAGTGAGAATTGCATAATTTTCTTACATCCTTTCTGCATGAAATGTAGTTAGATTTGTATTCACCTGCTTAAAACTGTTGCATGGTATGCTTCATTACAGCTTTCTTTGCATGATCATAAGTTATGTTCGGCTTCTTGCATTGTCAGTTTCATTTTGCCCATGCCTGCGGGCACATATTTGTTTATCTCGCCTGTTTGTCTAAGTCTTCGGCCTTGTCAAAAATGGGTCGTTTCTGGGCTTTGACATTCACTCCCGTCACTTTTGACTTCCGAGTTCTGTCAAAGAGGAGCAACTATAGACACCCCACTTTTGACCGACCTTAAGACTCAGACGTCACCAACTGAGCGCTCGGTGATGTTGCATATTGTGGTCGTTCTGAGGTTTCAGAGTCTCGGCTGCGAGCCTTGCCTTCGGACTTCCGTACTCTTTTCTACTTTGCCTCGGTTTGCGAACCAGGTCTCGTTTTCTCTGTTTTCTCTTCCTGAAAGGAGGGAGAGGTCTCGTAGATCATCTCTCAGTGGCCGTAGGCTACGTTTCGTGGTCATAGGCCATTTTTCCCGTTTGGAGCCCGGTTCCCGGTTTTCGGAGCCGTCGGCCGTGCGCCTCGGTTCGGGACCGCTTAATTACCTCTGTTTGCTTTGGTTTTTGGCACACACCTTATTTCCTCCCTTTTGAGGGACACTGTGGCTTGAGAGACCACCTTCGTGGTCGAACGCCACTTCCTGTGCCCAACAGCCTGTTTTCGGGGCCCCGAACTACGCGTTTTGGCCCCTAACCTTCGTTTTGCATCCGTCTTGGTCCATTTTTGGCAAGGACCTTATTTTCATTGTTAGAAAGGTTGTAAGAGGGTGGGAGACCAGCAATTTTTCTGAAACACTAGCTTTTCTCTTCATTGCTCTTCATCGCCTGTTTTTCTTACTAGAAAGCTGGTTTTTCCCATTCCCGGGCCACAATTTCTAACTTTTCATACCACCATTGTGATCTACTCATCTGACAGGCCACCAATATGGGTAGGCCGACCAGTAATTCTTCTTGACCCTTTTCAACCCCTCTAAAAAGCTGGTTTTTCTCTCTCTTGAACCACCTTTTCTGGTTTTTCTCTACACAGTTGTGTTGCACTCATCTGGGAGGCCACCTTTTTGGGGTGGCCGACCAGTAATTGTTGTTGACCCTTTTGACCCCTGGTCGGCCAACCAGGGGAGGTGGCCGGCCGGCCACTTTGGCCTTTTGAACCTAGCCGGCCATGTTTGCCCTCCTGAGTGTATTCCAGCTGTGCCAACTGTTCGCCATTTGCTGCATCCTCCATACACGTGTATGGAGGATGTTGAACCTAGTTTTAAAGCTTCTTTGAGAAGCTTTAGCCCCTCCCTTCTATAAATTGAGGCCTCTTCCTCCTTTTGTAAGGGTTAGAAGCATTGGGCTGAAAAATAGGCATACAACCCTCCATCTCTCTACTTTAAGCCTCCAAACCCTAGTTTTTTTGCACCATTTGCACACCAACCCTTAGTATAACACCTCCATAATCCATTCCAGCCCCTTGGAGGTCATTTGCAGAGGTTGAAAGCTCACCAACTTGGTCCAGAAGCTGCTGGAGGTCGGCTCTAGTAGGGTAAGCTTCTATTTTCCCCATTTTTGCATCATTTTGCTCTATATCTTAGCTCCTATTGCTTGCATTTTTGGGCTTCGACCTGAACTGAAAATAGTCTTATTTTGAGCTCATATTCATGTTTTATCAAGAACTTTTTTCTGTTTGAAGTCTTCTACTCCCCCTTTGTGCATTATCTCTCTTTTAGGGTTTTTTTTGCATGATATATTAGCCTTATTTGTGAGAATTTTTGGGCTTGGACCTAAACTGTAAAGTGTCTTGTTTTGAGCACCTCTTCAACTTTGTTGAAGGGCGCTTTACTGTTTGAGGCCATCTACTTCCCCTTACCCTCTATCTCTCTTTTAGGGCTATTTTTGCATCATATTTTAGCCTTACTTGTGAACATTTTCGAGATTTTCTATAGACTGAAAAAAGTCTTTTCTTGACATCCTCTTCAGGTTTGGTTAAGGACCCATTCCTTTTTGGGGTCATCTTCCCCCTATGCATGCTTCATCTCTTCATGATTAGGGCTATGCATTAGAGCTCTTGCATTGGCCATGGCTTGGCCTCTTAGCCACTGAAATCCAATGGATTTTCAGTGGCTTAGGTGTATTCTTGAAGGCCAAAATCAGAGGGGGGTGACCCCCTCTCTCCTTCTCTTGTTTGGTGATCCTTTTGGCCTTCCAAATGGACCATATTTTTCATGCTTTGAAGTCACTTTCCAGGCCTCATTCTGAGGGTTTTGAGGTCTTTCTTGGCTCTGTCCAAGGCCCTTTCAGCTATATTTTATGTCTATGATGCATGTGTAGAGCAATCTCATTCAAGGCCTTTCAAAGAGGCCTTTCTTTGCATGTTTCTGAGACTGATTCCAGGGCCTATTTGGTGGGTTTTAGGGCTGTCATAACCCATTTCCGGAGTTGGTTTAGTCTTGCTAAGTGTCTATCTTGTATGTGCTTAATAATCCCTTGTATGGCCCTCCAAAGAAGCCCCTCATTTTTGCATGCATTGGCTGCATTTCAGTGATTATTTGGGCATATTTTGGCATGTTTTATTCACTGATTTTTGCTGGTTTGATGAGTTATCATGCGCTTCATATACATGCCACGCAAACCATGTTTGCTAGTCAAAGTTGCATGCTATTTTAATCCATCATGCTAGCATCTTTTGGTCATGCTTTGAACTAGAAATTTTCATGTTGTGGGACTGCCTTGGCTCTGTCTTTGTGCTTCATAGTCAAATAATGCATGCTTTGTATAGCTATAAGTCAATACATGTGCCTAGTTTTGAGTTTCGGGGCTCATCTCATGCATCGGGCGCCATGTTTCCATGTTTCGGGACCTTTTAGCATCATGTTTCAATGTTGGAATTTACATGTTTGAATGCCATGCTTCATCCTTGCCATGCCTTGTTAGAGTGGCATTTGATGCCTTAGGTTCGGTCCTCGGTTTGCGTGCATGTGTGCACGCATTCCGATTGTCTCATTTTCATCTGATGGCCGCTGATGTGAGTGTGGCTGAGGTCCACTCATATTTGTGTAAGCCCATCTTGCATTGAGTATGCCATTCCATAGCATTGAGTATGCTAGGTTGCATGTTAGAGCATTGTGTATGCCATGTTACATCGAGCATTGTGTATGTCATTTCATAGCATTGCGTATGCTAGGTTGCATGTTAGGATTGCATTCATGCATGTCATGCATATTGCATTGTGTTTGGGATAGGAGTTAGCCCGAACACGGGGAAACGAGGGACGTTTCGTACTCCGAGTGACGAAATATGTCTCAATTCCCGGTCACCGACACTCTGGATTATCCATGATGGAGTCTCGGTCTTGTTGTGTTTCCATGTGCATTCATTTCATATTGAATCGTGCAATTCGACTCCTCGGCCATCATGCATCGAGATGCGTGATTGATTGCACGAGGATCGAGGCAAGCATACATATGTGAAAATACTTTGCCATGCCCTTTTGTTGCTCACTGTTGCAGCAAATCAGAAATCAGCAGCCTTCTAGAGCTTTGCACAATATTCCGAGAACAATTGCAAACAGAGGCAAACTGGGGCATTGCAAGGAATTTGCCGCGCAAGGCAACTCAAGCACGCGTCATTCATCATTCGGAACAGAGCTGAGGCAGTCCATAGGCTTGCATGCTAATTTACTGCTTTCCTAGATTAATTTGTTAATTAATTAGGGTTTTGTACTTATTCGGACTGTATTATTTATTTGGGACTGTATTATTTATTCGGACCCTCCGAGCGAGGGTGAATGTTGTAATAAGTGTTCGTGTGTGTGACATATGTCTTCCAACCCCACGTCTTTCTCCTTTTTATTTACCAGCTTATGATGGTTAGATTAGGGCACGTTTCAATTAGCATAGAGTATAATAGCATGTTTGCATTCATTCATCTGTTTTGCATGCACCGGGCTCGGCGCATCGTGCTAACTGCATTGTACTTCCATTCCGACTTGAATTCGTGTATCGAGTTGTTGCATTTCACATGCCATTCTTAGATTAGCCGAGCCTATTGTAGTTGCATTTTTGCATGTGTTGCATTAGGCATCTCTGTATAGTTAGGATCATGCATGGATTTCTAACATAGCTTCTGTTTTGGCTTGGAGTACTCGGTAAGTGTTTATGCTTTAGCATCCTTGCATGTGTGTGAGTGACTGTCATGATAGCATGCTTACCATGAGGCTATTTGCTTACGTGATATACCTGGCTGAATACCTATGGGTGATGGTTGGATTATCTGAATTGGAATAATGCATTGACTGTGAGTTTTAAGCCCACTAGATAGTGGCAAAACCATGTTTTCTAAGCCCACCCAAGGGTGGCAAAATCCGCATTTTAAGCCTACTTGCAAGTAGCAAACCACTTTCAAAAATAAATATGAAATGTTTTGTTCTAATTCAGGCGATCCAGTCTATACTTGTATGCTGTGCGCATCACATAGTAAATCTAGGCTAATAACCGTAATAAGAACGCATAATGTTTTCAAAACTCGATATCATGGTTAGTAGAGGCCGATCTTTGATCGGGCGAGCGGCGGTGCTCACGAAGTGACCTTCCCCAATCGTACCCAAGTTCCCGAGCCGAGGCAACTTTGGTGATGACGGACACGTGGCCTTAGGCAACGAGTCAGGGTTTCCTAAATTTTCCAAAATAAAATATTTAGGTGGCGACTCTATATCTGGCAAAGCAGTCCATGTTTGGCACTTCTTTCAAAAATCTGTTTTCAAAAACGATTTACCGGATTTGGACTCTTTGATGATTCATCGGTCTTGCATTGCACTCTGCAAGATTAGATACAGGACCGTGACATTGAGTCCTGAACTGTAGTGATCCCAAATGAGCAAAACGGGATTCCCTCCCGGGACGTTCGGGGACATCTACAGTTTCTGGCGACTCTGCTGGGGAGTTAGAGAACTTGACTCAAACTCATGATATCTGGTTTTGACTACATTTATGTGTTTCTTTGCATTGCATGTGCCTTGGTGCACCTAGGACACCGTGTTTGCCATCTGCTATTCCTGAACGGTTTGCCGGAGGCTGCATGCCATAAGGCTGACCGGTTACGGGCTCTGCCAATATGGGAACACAAACCCTGGTTTTACCTGGGCACCCTTTTGACCATTCGACCTAGCGCATATTCGGAATCCATAGTGACCATTCCAAGCTAGGACAGGTTGCTTACCCGATATAGGTTGTTTGAAACCGCTGCGTGCGTAGTGAAACCCTAGCTCCCGACAAAATAGGACAGGGAAACCCTACCCCTCCATAGGGGTGTTTTTGGCTCTCACTTGCTTGTTTTGTGTTTTTGGAGTGCGTCTCTACAGGAATGCATGTATCAGTTTGCAAGTTTGGGCATCAAGCCTGCGGGCACCAGTTCAGTACTTTGGGATTCATTTCACCTGAGGGTATCAGTTTGCGGGCAGAATTTTGGGCAGAATTCTATAGGAGGCACAGTCATTCAGCTCTGCTCATATGGGTTATCATGAAATCAGGCTGAAATGCTCTTTGTTTCCTCTTTTGCTAGGGTAGTCCCGGAACCATAGCTTCAGAAGGCTCCAATATCCCCCGAGGTTCATCGGATTTGTGCTGATAGACTTTGTCAAGTCAGAGATTCAGTTCAAGGGAAATCAGTATTCCTTCGCCAGAGGTAGGGTAAAAGGGCTAGTCAGGCACAGATCACCAATTCAGGATTTACCAGATTAGTGGCCCTTATCCACCCCACCAGTGAATAGTCAGGCTGAGGTTTCAGTCTCTATTGTAGGGGTAGATATACCAGTCGTTCAGCCGGATCAGCAGAACATGGCAAGAATTGAGGAAATGATGCGTCAACTCCAAGAAAGCATGAAAGCTATGCAGCAGGAGGCTGCCCGCCAAGCGGAATTTTCCAAACAGCAGGCCGAGATCATGGCCCAGCAGGCAGAGACAATCACCCGGCTGCAGCAGCAAACCAGAGCCTCCGCTTCACATCAGGCTCCTCCCCCACCCAGAGTTCCAACACTCGGGGAGACAGCTAATGCCCAGGAAGATACGGACATTCCATTAGGACCGGCTCCGCCCCCGATCCTACCCCAGCTATCTAAAGCGCCGATCAACCCGTCGGATTCACCTTTTGAGTTCGAGATAGACCCTACAGCGCTGAAGGTCAGAGTGTTGGAGAAGATGTTCAAAAAATCTCAGGGAGTGACATCCATCCCAGATATTGAGGACGGGTACACTGACGCGGCTGTGACGCTGCCGGACCATTGCAAGATGCCACAAATTGACCGCTTTGACGGATTCGGGGATCCCATGGTGCATCTTCGGTTGTTCTCAGATATACTAAGGCCGATGGGCCTCACCAGACTACAGAAGCTTTCATTATTTGGCCGGACCTTGTCAGGGGTGGCGGCCATCTGGTACGCAAAATTGGAAGATGATGTCAAGAGGAATTGGGAAGAGATGGCCGAGGCCTTCGTTGCACAATACTCGTATAACACGCAAATCGAGATTACGACCCGTGATCTTGAGACGACGAGGCAGGAGCCTAAGGAGAGCTTCTCAGAATTCGTGATCTGCTGGAGGGCCAAGGCCTCAATGATGACCATTAGGCCAATGGATAAGGATCAAATATGGATGGTTGTGCACAACCTCCAGCCCAAACTAATGCAGAAAATGATCGTGCTCCCCTTCCCTACCTTTTCAGATTTGCATGAGATGGGAGTACAGATCGAGGATGCCATGAAGCAGGGCCTCATTGACCAGGAGAGGGAGCAGCCCAAGAGGGCGTTTTTCCGCAGTTCGAATGCGACCACCAATGGTGATGCAGCTACAAGATCTTCTGAAGTGGGCATGGTCACCACCACCACATCAAAAACAGCTATCCCATTCACCGGTGTGTCCGGAAGTAGCTCGCAAAAAACCAGATATCCACCCCAAGCCAAGAAGGTTTTCACCCCACTTTATATGCCTTTGTCAAAGGCTCTAGGGGTTTTGATCAAGAAAGGGCATCTGAAGCCCCTAGAGCCGCAGCCATTACCAAAAAACCTCCCTCTCTCACACAACCCAGCTGACTACTGTGCCTTCCATCAGCGAGCTGGCCATGACACTGACATGTGCTTTCATCTCCGCCACGAAATACAAGATCTTATCGACAACGGGGTCATCTTCGCACCAAGTCCTGCAAAGTCTATCAGCACTTGATCAGTGAACTTGGGGGGAATAATGTGACTATGTGATCGGGGGATGAACCACATGCGGATGGCACTCGATTTACTCCAGATATGGCGTATGGCACGCACCGTTTTGAGCATTTGGCGAATGCTACATTCTAACTTGGGTATTGAGTCAGTCTTGTTGTTTTGTTTTGAGTCTGTCCTTTTGTTTTGAGTCAGTCTTTTCATACTGAGCCAGTTGAGGTCTGTCTTGTCGTATCGAGTCAGTCCTGTTGTATAGGAGTCGGGTGATCCCAGGGGTGTTACCTCGGACATCACTATTTTGTTTCGCGTTTGTCTTTTTGCTTTCTTTGAGTCTGTTTCTACCGAGGAACCAGTTGTGCCAACAGATCTCAATGAAACAGCAGTGATTTTCACACTCTTGTATTTGCTTCGGCCGTGCGCCAATTGTGCCAGAAAATTTGAATCGAACGGCAGTACTTTTCGCCTACTTTTCTGTGCCTTGAATTCATTGCATTGACCTAAGTTTTTCAAAACTTTTTGAACACCGCGGTGAAAACAAAGAGGAAGGAATTCCTCGGGATTTAAAAAAAAATTTGATCAATTGAGAGAAAGAGAGGCACGCTAAGCCCTTAATGAATGAGATCATGCTTGTTAGTGTGAGTACTGGAAAGGATCCTAGCTTGATCCAGATTGGTTCTACACTATCTTCAGCGCGAGCGATTTGTCGCTTTCTTAAAAAATTTCTAAAAAAATTTTGCGCGGTCCTGCGAAGACCTGTGTGGAATCGTTCTTGAGATTGTGCAGCCTAGGATCGCTCTCAGCCTCGAGACTCGACCCCTCACTTTCAAACCTTAAGCTGGGATTTAGAATGTTCAACGGTCAACCACAACGTGAGGCCTGTGTGGCCAGATCAGAAGCAGCCCATGAACTAGGGGCAAAAATGTCAGATACGCTCGAATAGTCAAAGATGAGTCTTTGCTGCAAACCAAGGAAGACTGGCAAGAATGCCAAGTCCCAGAAGGGGAAAAGAAGAAAGTATTGCTGAAGGACAATCAAGTTCCTATCAACAACACTAGGGGCAAATTCACCCTCCATTGGATGGACTTCTACATCATCAGCAAACAGCAACCATTCTCTTGGATTCAGATGACTTCAAGATCTCAAAACCATTTGACACGGACAAAGCTACACTTTTACCCTTGAGAGGCTCGCTGGGCCGAAAACCCGAAAGGGCGACCCAGGCAAAAGTTAGAGCAAGAAAAAGAACAAAAAGAACAAAAAAAAAATGCAAAGAAGAAAAAAGATGAAAAAGAAAGATGAAAAGAAAGAAAAGAAATGAAAAAAGAAAAGAAAAAACAAAGCTCGCAAGGTTGAAAACCCGCAAAGGGCGGCCTTGGCAAAAGTTAGAGCGTAAAAGGAGAGGTTAATACCCGAGTGTACCTTAACCCCGAACTACGTAAGGCTTGATTCCCATCTTTGGGATACGTAGGCAACTTCATTCTGAAGTCCAGCCGTAAAACATTTCAAATTCGACTGTGTCCATGCGATGGTTCTGGTCATCTTTGTCTTCTCTGTATCTGAGGATTTGGTTGTGTTTGTTACTTTGAGGACTGACTACAATGCGCTACGGTGCCATTCAAACAAGGGGCAACTTTCCGTTGCTATTCAATGTACTGCGGTGCCATTCAAACAAGGGGCAACTTTCCGTTGCCATGCAGTGTCCTTCAGGAAAGGGGCAATTTTCCTTCGGATCTGAGGTTGTGCATCTCAAGAGTAGGTTTCGTGCTCGTTCAGCAGTGCCCGTTTGTGAAATAGTTTTTGAGAATTTTTACTGAGGTTGACTAATCTTCTCGAAAAGTATTCCATTTTTCAAAACTGGCCCATTTCTTGGACCCAAAAAGGAAAAATTTTCAGTGCTCACAGCCTAACTTGCATGATTTTAAATCAGAAAATCGAACAAGCATGTTAATCTAACTCTCGTATTGGTCAAAATTGTTTTTGTAGAAAACCAAAACAAAAATGGTCAAAATGATGAACTAGGGGCACAGTTGAGTCAGGTGTTCTGTCTTTCCTCCATTATCAACATACTTGCCAGAAGGGCACTCTACCTGCCAGAACAGGGCGCAACTCAAGCTAACAGCAAAGGGCAGAAAGCTCTCACACCCTCCAAGCAGCGAGGTATCAGGCCATGTGCGAAGCATGAATTGGAATGGATCAAGATATTCCACTCCCCCATCTGGACACATCTGATCACGTCCAGACTCCTCAGCAGAGCATCGTCAACCGGTGTCAGCTGCAAATTTGCTACACACCCAGTTGTAGCACAACCCCTCTATGGGAGAAACTCACTGTTGTGAACAAGAATAAGAATCTAGCGGAATGCCAGGGGCAAGAGCCCATAACTTTCTGTTTATCCATCAACCACCCAGGGGAGGGATTTAAAATGAGAGATTGAAGAATAGAGAGGTGTGCGCTTAGAGGAAAAGTGTGGAAAGGGCTTTTTTAGAAAAACAGAGTCTGAGTGCCGAGTGATGTGAGAGACACAAATGAGAAAGGGTGGGAAACAATACCTGGTGAAACTGGCTCCTCGCGATCTGAGAGGTCTGTCGTCTTTGTAATACGTCTGTGTGTCGTGTCTTTTGTTTTGTTTGTCTCGATTCCTGCTTTGAGTCGTCTCGAGCATGTCTCGTTATGTTTAGGTCGTTTACCTTTTCTTTTTCTGTGTTGAGTCATTTTGGTTGTGGTCAGTTGTAGGCTCAATACCCGGTTGAGAATCCTTTTCTCATTTTAATTTCAAAAGAAAAATCATCTTGTGCTCAGAGTGCTGTGCCATTCTCCACATTTGCGCGAAACAGGATTTGTTCTTTCGTAAAATCGCAGGGTTTAACCCAAGTCATGTGAGAACAATAGAACAGGACCTATTTGAAGCTATATGGGTTCCAGGCTGCGAAGCAAAAGAAAAGAGGGAAAATTGGAGCATTTGAGTTTGTTTCAGTTTCTGTGATTATACTCCGGATGTACCTCTTCAGGCCTTGTCAGTGCTCCGAAGTATGAGTGTGCCTCTACTCCCAAACTCAAGCTTGTTTCAATGACAGAATGGCAATCGAAGTGCTCCCTCAGAAAACCAGCCCCTGCCAGATGCATCTTGGCTGTATTTGCAATGAGTTCCTAGGAGACCAACTGCGACGGTGGAAACTAGAGTTCGGACGGCTATTGCCTAGAACGCAAAGGTTCGGGATTTCCGAGACTAAAGTCTGGTTTAAATACCTAGGGGTCTATCCTCGGCTTGAAATCTGTATGGCAGCCCCATAGATTGAGATAGCATGTGAATGCGCCTCGATCCTGGATACTAAATCAACCTAGTCTGTCACCCCCGTTGGAGAATAGAGAAAGTATTGAACATGGCCAGGAAGGAAAGGTAGTAACTGCGGTTTGGAAGTACGATCAAGAAAGTGCAAGAAGAACCCACTCTTTACAGCTCAAAATGTTTCTGCGGAATTTTCAACTCATGTCTTCGATGTGTAGCTCATCGTCAGTCGGCATGCACGAGGGGTATCCTTTTTGGAATGTATCGTGACCCCTCCGAGAGGTAAATCGGAGGTTGCGTTTGGAATTTGGTCTCCTTAGGGCTTGTATTCCCTTATTCGGTATTTTTGTTTCAAACGGGCGTTGTCACACGCATTCCACTGGCATTGTTATGCTCATTCGTTGCATTGTTATGCACATCTATCTAGCATTGTTATGCTCATTACTTGCATTGTTATGCACATCTATCTAGCATTGTTATGCTCATTACTTGCATTGTTATGCACATCTATCTAGCATTGTTATGCTCATTCGTTGCATAGTTCTGCACATCTGTCTAGCATTGTTATGCTCATTACTTGCATTGTTATGTACACTCCACCTGCATTGTTATGCACCTTTTCACTTGCAATTGTCGTCTTTTCTCCCCCTCGCATGCGATGCGTTAGGACATCTTCGGTTTCGAACATTCGGACGAGTTCCAGTGTTCATTCATACCTTTCCTCTTTTGTGTGTGATATGCTGAGAGGTTTTCTCTTGCGTGTGATACGCTGAGAAATTTACCTTTCCTCTCTTGCGTGTGATATGCTGAGAGGTTTTCTCTTGCATGTGATACGCTGAGAAGTTTACCTTTCCTCTCTTGCGTGTGATATGCTGAGAGGTTTTCTCTTGCATGTGATACGCTGAGAAATTTACCTTTCCTCTCTTGCGTGTGATATGCTGAGAGGTTTTCTCTTGCGTGTGATACACTGAGAAATTTACCTTTCCTCTCTTGCGTGTGATATGCTGAGAGGTTTTCTCTTGTGTGTGATACGCTAAAAAGTTTACCTTTCCTCTCTTGCGTGTGATATGCTGAAAGGTTTTCTCTTGCGTGTGATACGTTGAGGAATTTACCTTTCCTCTCTTGCGTGTGATATGCTGAGAGGTTTTCTCTTGCGTGTGATACGCTGAGAAATTTACCTTTCCTCTCTTGCGTGTGATATGCTGAGAGGTTTTCTCTTGCGTGTGATACGCTGAGAAGTTTACCTTTCCTCTCTTGCGTGTGATATGCTGAGAGGTTTTCTCTTGCGTGTGATACGCTGAGAAATTTACCTTTCCTCTCTTGCGTGTGATATGCTAAGAGGTTTTCTCTTGCGTATGATACGCTTAGAAAGTTACCTTTCCTCTCTTGCGTGTGATATGCTGAGAGGTTTTCTCTTGCGTGTGATACGCTGACAAGTTTACCTTTCCTCTCTTGCGTGTGATACGCTGAGAGGTTTACCTTCTTCCTCTCCTGTGTGTGATACGCGGAGAGATGTTGTGTGTGAGACTCCGGGTATTCTCAGTAGTCGCTTTTAGCCTTCTCCACGTGAGACACAGTGAGAATTGCATAATTTTCTTACATCCTTTCTGCATGAAATGTAGTTAGATTTGTATTCACCTGTTTAAAACTGTTGCATGATATGCTTCATTACAACTTTCTTTGCATGATCATAAGTTATGTTCGGCTTCTTGCATTGTCAGTTGCATTTTGCCCATGCCTGCGGGCACATATTTGTTTATCTCGCCTGTTTGTCTAAGTCTTCGGCCTTGTCAAAAATGAGTCGTCTTTGGGCTTTGACATTCACTCCCGTCACTTATGACTTCCGAGTTCTGTCAAAGAGGGGCAACTGTAGACACCCCATTTTTGACCGACCTTAAGACTCAGACGTCACCAACTGAGCGCTCGGTGATGTTGCTTATTGTGCTCGTTCTGAGGTTTCAGAGTCTCGGCTTCGAGCCTTGCCTCCGGGCTTCCGGACTCTTTTGTATTTTGCCTCGGTTTGCGAACGAGTTCTCGTTTTCTCTGTTTTCTCTTCCCGAAAGGAGGGAGAGGTCTCATAGATCATCTCTCAGTGGCCGTAGGCTACGTTTCGTGGTCGTAAGCCATTTTTCCCGATTGGAGCCCGGTTCCCGGTTTTCGGAGCCGTCGGCCGTGCGCCTCGGTTCGGGACCGCTTAATTACCTCTGTTTGCTCCGGTTTTTGGCACACACCTTATTTCCTCCCTTTTGAGGGACACTGTCGCCTAAGAGACCACCTTCGTGGTCGAACACCACTTCCTGTGCCCAACACCCTGTTTTCGAGGCCCCAAACTACGCGTTTTGGCCCCCGAACCTTCGTTTTGCATCCGTCTTGGTCCATTTTCGGCAAGGACCTTATTTTCATTGTTAGAAAGGTTGTAGGAGGGTGGGAGACCAGCAATTTTTCTGAAAAACCAGCTTTTCTCCTCATTGCTCTTCGTCGCCCGTTTTTCTTACTAGAAAGCTGGTTTTTCCCATTCCCGGGCCACAATTTCTGACTTTTCATACCACCATTGTGATCTACTCATCTGGGAGGCCACCAATATGGGTAGGCCGACCAGTAATTCTTCCTGACCCTTTTGAACCCCTCTAAAAAGCTGGTTTTTCTCTCTCTTAAACCACCTTTTCTGGTTTTTCTCTACACAGCTGTGTTGCACTCATCTGGGAGGCCACCTTTTTGGGGTGGCCGACCAGTAATTGTTGTTGACCCTTTTGACCCCTGGTCGGCCGACCAGCGGAGGTGGCCGGCTGGCCACTTTGGCCTTTTGAACCTGGCCGGCCATGTTTGCCCTCCTGAGTGTATTCCAGCTGTGCCAGCTGTTTGCTATTTGCTGCATCCTCCATACACGTGTATGGAGGATGTTGAACCTAGTTTTAAAGCTTCTTTGAGAAGTTTTAGCCCCTCCCTTCTATAAATGGAGGCATCTTCCTCCATTTGCAAGAGTTAGAAGCTTTGGGCTAAAAAATAGGCATACAACCTTCCATCTCTCTACTTTAAGCCTCCAAACCCTAGTTTTCTTGCACCATTTGCACACCAACCCTTAGTATAACACCTCCATCATCCATTCCAGCCCCTTGGAGGTCATTTGCAGAAGTTGAAAGCTCACCAACTTGGTCACGAAGCTGCTGGAGGTCGGCTCTACAAGGGTAAGCTTCTATTTTCTCCATTTTTGCATCATTTTGCTCTATATCTTAGCTCCTTTTCCTTGCATTTTTGGGCTTCGACCTAAACTGAAAATAGTCTTATTTTGAGCTCATCTTCATGTTTGATCAAGAACTTTTTTCTGTTTGAGGTCTTCTACTCCATCTTTGTGCTTTATCTCTCTTTTAGGGCTTTTTTTGCATGATATATTAGCCTTATTTGTGAGAATTTATGGGCTTCGACCTAAACTATAAAGTGTCTTATTTTGAGCACCTCTTCAACTTTGTTGAAGGGCTCTTTGCTGTTTGAGGCCATCTACTTCCCCTTACCCTCTATCTCTCTTTTAGGGCTATTTTTGCATCATATTTTAGCCTTACTTGTGAACATTTTCGAGATTTTCTATAAAATGAAAAAAGTCTTTTTTTGACATCCTCTTCAAGTTTGGTTAAGGCCCCATTCCTTTTTGGGGTCATCTTCCCCCTATGCATGCTTCATCTCTTCATGATTAGGGCTATGCATTAGAGCTCTTGCATTGGCCATGGCTTGGCCTCTTAGCCACTGAAATCCAGTGGATTTTCAGTGGCTTAAGTGTATTCTTGAAGGCCAAAATCAGAGGGGGGTGACCCCCTCTCTCCTTCTCTTGTTTGGTGATCCTTTTGGCCTTCCAAAGGGACCCAATTTTTCATGCTTTGAAGTCACTTTCCAGACCTCATTCTGAGGGTTTTGAGGTCTGCCTTGGCTCTATCCAAGGCCCTTTCGGCTATATTTTATGTCTATGATGCATGTGTAGAGAAATCCCATTCAAGGCCTTTCAAAGAGGCCTTTCTTTGCATGTTTCCGAGACTGATTCTAGCACCTATTTGGTGGGTTTTAGGGCTGTCATAACCTATTTCCGGAGTTGGTTTAGTCTTTCTAAGTGTCTATCTTGTATGTGCTTAATAATCCCTTGTATGGCCCTCCAAAGAAGCCCCTCATTTTTGCATGCATTGGCTGCATTTCAGTGATTATTTGGGCATATTTTGGCATGTTTTATTCACTGATTTTTTCTGGTTTGATGAGTTCTCATGCGCTTCATATACATGCCATGTAAACCATGTTTGCTAGTCAAAGTTGCATGCTATTTTAGTCCATCATGCTAGCATCTTTTGGTCATGCTTTGAACTAGAAATTTTCATGTTTTGGGACTGCCTTGGCTCTGTCTTTGTGCTTCATAGTCAAATAATGCATGCTTTGTATAGCTATAAGTCAATACATGTGCCTAGTTTTGAGTTTCAGGGCTCATCTCATGCATCGGGTGCCATGTTTCCATGTTTCGGGACCTTTTACCATCATGTTTCAGTGCTGGAATTTACATGTTTGAATGCCATGCTTCATCCTTGCCATGCCTTGTTAGAGTGGCATTTGATGCCTTAGGTTCGGTCCTCGGTTTGCGTGCATGTGTGCACGCATTCCGATTGTCTCATTTTCATCTGATGGCCGCTGATGTGAGTGTGGCTGAGGTCCACTCATATTTGTGTAAGCCCATCTTGCATTGAGTATGCCATTCCATAGTATTGAGTATGCTAGGTTGCATGTTAGAGCATTGTGTATGCCATGTTACATCGAGCATTGTGTATGCCATTTCATAGCATTGCGTATGCTAGGTTGCATGTTAGGATTGCATTCATGCATGTCATGCATATTGCATTGTGTTTGGGATAGGAATTAGCCCGAACACGGGGAAACGAGGGACGTTTCGTACTCCGAGTGACGAAACATGTCTCAATTCCCGGTCACTGACACTCCGGATTATCCATGATGGAGTCTCGGTCTTGTTGTGTTTCCATGTGCATTCATTTCATATTGAATCGTGCAATTCGACTCCTCGGCCATCATGCATCGAGATGCGTAATTGATGGCACGAGGATCGAGGCAAGCATACATATGTGAAAATACTTTGCCATGCCCCTTTGTTGCTCTCTGTTGCAGCAAATCAGAAATCAGCAGCCTTCTAGAGCTTTGCACAATATTCCGAGAACAATTGCAAACAGAGGCAAACCGGGGCATTGCAAGGAATTTTCCGCGCAAGGCAACTCAAGCATGCGTCATTCATCATTCAGAACAGAGCTGAGGCAGTCCATAGGCTTGCATGCTAATTTACTGCTTTCCTAGATTAATTTGTTAATTAATTTGGGTTTTGTACTTATTCGGACTGTATTATTTATTTGGGACTGTATTATTTATTCGGACCCTCCGAGCGTGGGCGAATGTTGTAATAAGTGTGCGTGTGTGTGACGTATGTCTTCCAACCCACGTCTTTCTCCTTTTTATTTACCAGCTTATGATGGTTAGATTAGGGCACGTTTCAATTAGCATAGAGTATAATAGCATGTTTGCATTCATTCATCTGTTTTGCATGCACCGGGCTCGGCGCATCATGCTAACTGCATTGTACTTCCATTCCGACTTGAATACGTGTATCGAGTTGTTGCACTTCACATGCCATTCTTAGATTAGCCTAGCCTATTGTAGTTGCATTTTGCATGTGTTGCATTAGGCATCTCTGTATAGTTAGGATCATGCATGGATTTCTAACATAGCTTCTGTTTTGGCTTGGAGTACTCGGTAAGTTTTTATGCTTTAGCATCCTTGCATGTGTGTGAGTGACTGCCATGATAGCATGCTTACCATGAGGCTATTTGCTTACGTGATATACCTGGCTGAATACCTATGGGTGAAGGTTAGATTATCTGAATTGGAATAATGCATTGACTGTGAGTTTTAAGCCCACTAGATAGTGGCAAAACCATGTTTTCTAAGCCCACCCGAGAGTGGCAAAATCCGCATTTTAAGCCTACTTGCGAGTAGCAAACCACTTTCAAAAATAAATATGAAATGTTTTGTTCCAATTCAGGCGATCCAGTCTATACTTGTATGCTGTGCGCATCACATAGTAAATCTAGGCTAATAACTGGAACAAGAACGCATAATGTTTTCAAAACTCGATATCATGGATAGTAGAGGCCGATCTTTGATCGGGCGAGCGGGGGTGCTTATGAAGTGACCTTCCCCAATCGTACCCAAGTTCCCGAGTCGAGGCAACTTTGGTGATGACGGACACGTGGCCTTAGGCAACGAGTCAGGGTTTCCTAAATTTCCCAAAATAAAATATTTAGGTGGCGACTCTGTATCTGGCAAAGCAGTCCATGTTTGGCACTTCTTTCAAAAGTCTATTTTCAAAAACGATTTGCCGAATTTGGACTCTTTGATGATTCATCGGTCTTGCATTGCACTCTGCAAGATTAGATACAGGACCGTGACATTGAGTCCTGAACTGTAGTGAGCCTAAATGAACAAAACGGGATTCCCTCCCGGGACGTTCGGGGACGTCTACACTCGCCTCGAGAATTGGGGTAAGCATTTATTACTTTAGCATATTGCATGAATGTGATTGTTGCCATGTCTAGCATGCTTGCCATGAGACTAAGTGCTTAAATGATATACATGTTTGAATGCCTGTGGATGAAGGCTAATTGCTTAAATTGAAATACATTGATTAATGTACATACAAACTCACTTTTTTCAAGTGGCGCGTAGTTAAAACAATTTTCATACAAAACATAAAATCAAATGTTCCAATTTTTACAAATTAGTCTATACTTGTGTGCAACACATAATAATGCTAGTCTAATAATTGGAACAAGAGCATATAATATAAATAAGAATTAGATCATGACTAGTAAAGGCCGATCTTTGATCGGGTGAGTGGGGTGCTCAATTCATGACCTTCCCCTCTCGTACCTAAGTTCCCAAGCCAAGATACTTTGGTGATGACGGATAAGTGGCCTTTGGCACGAGTCTCGAGTTTCCTAAATTTTCCAAAAACATTTAAGTGGCAACTCTGTATCTGGAAAAATAGTCCATTTTTAACATTTTGATTCAAAATCGATTTTCCAAAAGATTTGCTAGATTTGGACTCTTTTGTGTTTATGTATTTCACATTGCACTTGTGGAATCAGATTCAGAATCACGGGAGTCTGAACTGTAGGGCTAGTCGTATCTGAAAGGAGCACAAAAAGTCAAGCTACAATCGTCATCCAAGAATGGGAGATGTTGGGTGTTATTGGGGAGTTTGACTTACATCTTGGCAAGTACGTTGAGTTTGCAATTTTGTTTTCCATAGCTGTACAACCTACACTTGTGAATCGAGTAATAAAAGCACAGAAGGGTGATCTTAAGATGGAGTACCTCCAAGAGAAGATCTCCAATGGAAAGGTAAAGAGGGGCTTGAATGTACATCCCGACCTGAGTGTGAGATATCGTGACTGTTTGTTTGTGTCGAAGTCTTGCCGAGAGGAAGTACTGTGAGAGTTTCACCATTCATGCCTTGTCGTGCATCCAGGAGGCACAAAGATATATCACGATCTTAGTCACCAGTTTTAGTGAAGAGGTATAAAGAAGGATGTAGCCGAGTTTGTATCGAGGTGCCTTAATTGCCAACAAGTGAAGGCCGAGCATCAGAGGCCAGCGGGTTTGTTGTAACCCTTGCCTATAGCCGAGTGGAAATGGGAGCATGTCACAATGGATTCTGTTATGGGTCTTTCTAGAACTCAACGAGGTAGTGACACAATATGGGTGGTAGTTGACCAGTTGACAAAGTCAACGCACTTTATTCCTATACGTGTAAGTGACTCAGTAGATCATATTGCCGACCTTTACATTAGAGACATAGTGAGGTTGCACGAGGTCCTAGTGACGATTGTTTCGGATAGAGATCCTTGTTTCACGGCTCGGTTGTGGCAGAGCCTACAGAGTGCCTTGGGCATGAAATTGACTTTTAGCACAGCATATCATCCTCAAACTAACGGGCAGTTAGAGCGCACCATTCAGATCTTAGAGGATATGCTTCGGGGTTGTGTCCTTGACTTTAAGGGTTTGTAGGAGAGGCATTTGCCCTTAGTGGAGTCTGCCTATAATAATAGCTTTCAATCGAGCATTGGTATAGCACTGTTTGAGGCCTTGTATAGCCGACCGTGTAGATCTCTTGTGTGTTGGGCCGAGGTGGGTGATGCACCAATGTTGGGCCCGGAGTTAATCTAAGAAACGATGGAGAAGGTTGCACTTATCCGTAAGAGATTAGCTACAGCCTAGAGTCGCTAGAAGAGTTATGCCGACCGTAGGAGAAAACCCTTGTCCTTTGAGGTGGGAGATCACATCTTTTTGAAGATATCATCTAAGAGGGGTTTGATGAGGTTTGGAAAGAGTGGGAAGTTGTCCCCTCGATTCATTGGACCTTTTGAGATCCTAGAGCAGATTAGGGAGGTGGCTTATCGTTTAGCCTTGCCACCATAGCTTTTCGGGGTTCATGATGTGTTTCATATTAGCATGCTTCGGAAGTATGGGCCGGATCCATCGCATGTGTTGGATTGGACCGACTTAGAGGTAGATGAGGATGCCTCGTATGAGGAGAGACCGGTGAGAGTCTTGGATACTCGGGACCAAGTCTTGTGAGGCAAGACAATTCCCTTGGTTAAGGTATTGTGGAAACATCACGAGGTTGAGGAAGCAACTTGAGAACGCGAGTTGGAAGTCTGTGAAAAATATCCGAACTTATTTGTTAATGTTTGAGCATGTAATGGAAATTTGTTATGTTAATGAAATACAAAGACATTGTATATGTTCTAGATATAAGGGAGCATTGTATATGTTGTGTATGTTTTGGAAACGTGAATTTAATATAAACATTATAAATGTTTTGGGAAATGTGAATTTTACTTTCAATATTGGAACTTGTGTATCAAGTTGATGAGAATGGATGACCGGAGAATGGATCATGGTATTGAAATTAATTATCTATCATTATTGTGTTTGGTTTAAACATAATTGTAAAACTTGATTTGAAATTTTGAGGACAAAATTCCTTAAGGGGGAAGATTATAGCGATTCCAGTTTTGACCCGACTCTTGTTGTATTCTGGACTCGGGTTTCTTGGTTTCGTACTGTTGAATATGTCTTACTTATCTTCTTTTTCCTTAAACTTCGCTATTGGATTGTTGTGGTTGTGTTTGGGACAGGTTGGTTGTCTAATATCCCAGCTCTTGTTGCCTAGAATTTTGCTCTTCCGCTCGAGCGACACTTCTTGCGCTCAAACGGGCTTTGCAAACTCTCAGTACTTTTGCAGGTCTGTAAAATTACTAGGAGAGTGTATTCTATGCTCGAGCGGTATTTCCTACGCTTGAGCAGGTGTGCACTCGAGCGGCTATTCTTGAGCTCAAGCGATGTTCTTCTGTCTGCAAAACTACTGAATGTGTGTATTCTGCGCTCAAGCTGAACAAGTTATTGTGTCTGATGCTCTAGCGTTAACTCTTGCACTCAAGCAGACTGTGTGTATATCAGTTCACAAAAAGGTCATTTTACATCACTTTTTCAGATCTATTTCTCTCTAAACCCTAAAGTTGAGACCCTCTCTCTCTAAAACTTACCTTCTCTCTACTTTTTTCATCTAGATCTAATGATTTCTCCACCCTTGTGCCTTTGTTAAATAGGTAGAGCTGTAGACACCCCATTTTTGACCACCCTTAAGACTTGGGTGCTTTATTCCGAATACCCGATAATAAAAGTTACACTACGCAATCTTTTGAATTTTCAGTGAAGAAATTTAGATTCAAGCTCTAGTCCTAAACTTTGCACCCCATTTTGGCCCAACTATTTTAGACCTTAAAACCCTCATTTTCAAAATATTTTTCCAAATGTTTCTACGATGTTCCGAGGCTCGCATTTCATTTAAAACGTTGCACTTTTCAATAAACCGAGTAAGGACAAAGTGGAAATAAATGGAACGGAGGAGGGCCCTTTGAAAAATCTTTAGAAACATCTTATTTATAGGTTTGGAGTTTGAGGAAATAGGAAGGGATGGAAGAAAACTAGTTCGGGGAAAGGTTAGGCATCAATCCATTAAGATAGAAATGAGTAGCCTTCACTAAATTAGGCATATCTCTTTGCACACTTAGAATTTATATGTAGGGCCATCACCATTGAAAAGTATACTTCCGGGGCTTCAATTTAGACTCAAGAATCACCTAAAACCGAGTACGGATAAGGGAGATATGCCCGTTTGAAGTCGCGCCTGAATGCGAATTTTTGAAGCCAGTCAGGTCCATTTAGATCCGGTCGTGGCTCATTTAGTGCTACCCGGCTTTCAATGAAAATTTGTCCATAATGCCTTTTTAGACCTAGCCTTTCATTTTTGGATCCGGCCGTGTGTTTTGGGGACCGGTTGGCTCTCAATAGTGCCAGCCAGCTCCCAATAGCGCCAAACAGACAGCTAGCGGGAATTGGACAACTGGCTTTGTTTGAAGATATTTTCGACCAAATTGACTCAAATTCTATAAATAGACCCCCTGCATTCAGAATTAAAGGTTAGCAAAAATTTTCAAAAGCTTTGAAGAGCTAAAAAGACCTCATTCCATCTTCCTTCCTCCTTTGACCTTCAAACCTTCTTCAGCTATACATACACAATACATACACCATTAGAGCTTGTTCTTGAAGTTTTTTGCTAGAGTTTCAAACCATATTTCATAAACTTGAGGGTGTTTGGAATCAAGTTTGATCAACAATCAAAGCTTGCTCTCTTCAAGAGGTATAAGCTTGTCACCTTTTTCCTTACTTTCATTTCAATCTTTTTCCATCTTTTTCTTATGTTTTCCTACTGTTTTGGATCCATTCCAAGTGTTGGAACTTACAGTTAAAGAGCTACCAAAGGTAGAAAGGCTTAACACCCTTTCTTGCACCTTATCCCATAGCTCATACCCTTTGTTTTTGCACTCTTTTCTTTGGTTTTTACACTGATTTTCAGAGTTAAAAAAGACTGAAAAACATGGTTTAAAAGTTTCAAAAGTTGAGGGGTTAGCCACCTCTCCTTGATTTTGCTTACGAGCTTTATATCTCTTGCTTTTGTCTATCCTTTTGTGCTCTTTAAACACACTTTTAGCCACTGTTTTTGGGCTGTTTTGGGACTGTTTTTGGACTGTTTTGGGGCTGAAATATGTGATTTAAAATTGCAAAAAGTGGAGGGATTAGCCACCCCTCCTTAGGCTTTGCTCCATAGCTTTTTCTCTACTCTTTTTACTTACTTTCTCTTGCTCTTAGCTACTGTTTTTTACATTTTAGGGGCAGTTATGGGCTGTTTAATTCATTTAAATAGTTTATGCTTTGAATATCATACTTGTTGTGTTGTATACTTGTTGTGTTGTAAGTCCTCATGGTTTTGCTTGTTTAGGCCTTAGACATCGAGTCATTTGAGTTGATGGCTTTTCTTTACTTAGTTTTCATATCAAGAGTCTCATCTTAATAATCAAGTTCACATGATCATTTATGCACCCTCCCTCCTTTCTTCTTTTCTTTCGTTCGAGAGTCATTTCAAGCGATCGATTATTATTCAAGGTATGAGAAAGAGACATGCTCAATGGCTTAATTTCTTCAGAGGTTCATCGTCAAGGCATACGCTCTCTTTCATGCAAAGAATCACATCTCGTTTGACATTACTTCTCATTTAGTGGACTTAAACATCATTTTGGACAAACTGATTAAAGAATGGCAAGGACTAATAAAATCGGTTTAAAATGAACTAAACCGACATAAAGAAAATGTTTAGAGTTAGTTGGATTCGGCCAAACATTATGTCAAGTCTATCGTTCCGAGAATTATCACGTATCAATCCATGATACGTTGATAAGATTTAGAGCGTGTCTACTTCCCTTTTTGAGCCTTCATGATGAAAGAGAATGCGGTTTTTCATCACATTTATCAATTTTGTCCAAACGTGCTCGGGATCATCAAGCCATCAACTTGTGTTAATTGATGATTTCAAATGCGAATTTGTTCTTCTCTTGGGTTTCACATGACAGAGAAGGGCAGAAGGGACAAATAGGGTCTAGAAAGGCTCTATCTGCACTATTCTCACCTCAGAGCACAAAACATTTTTTGGCATAAAATTTAGTGTTGGCCGGCACTTTTTTGGCCCGGCTAGATCTCATTTGGAGTCGGTCAGTTCCCAATGTTTAGTAAAACAAAGACTGTTGGTAAAAACCTAGGACAGTGGCTGAAGGTGAGGCAGAGCAATCTTGGTAGACAGAGCAGCTTCTGGATACTATGCATGCGATCATTGTGTCTCATGGTTGCTTAGATTAAATTTCTTAGTAGTTTTGTTGTAATTAATTATTATTGTCGTAATTAATTATTGTTGTAGTTATTAATATTGTTTATTTGTAATTGCATAGCTATTTAACTTAGATTGCTAGTTTATTGCTCATTATCATAATGCCTTTGTTGTAATAAATTAGATAGTTTAGCTATTCATTTATTATTTGTTCCACCTTGTGATAGGTAGTTAGTTTAGCTCAATTCATTCGTTTGGGTTTATAATAGTTAGTTTAATCCAGATACTTGGACATTTATTCGCACCCTCCTGCATGAGGGATATGTAATAATGTTGTATGTCCTCCAACCCCCATTTCTTTCTCCTTTTTACTTACTTGCTTATGATGGTAGCATAGAGCATCATATTTAATTAGCATTCTCATATTCGCATACACTTGTTTCATGTACATTTAGGTTCGGCTCATCATGCTAACCAATGTCAATTTCAATTTCATTGCTTGAATACGTGATTTATCACATGTCTTGAATTAGATCATATACCATGCTCATTGCCGAGCCTATCAAAATTGCTTACATGTGTGCATTGCATTAGTCACATTGTATTGTTTAGGAACATGCATATTTTCTAATCATTTTTCTTTATTCGGCTTGCCTTGGATTACTGGGTGAGCACTTCTTGTTTTAGCATCCTGCATTGTGTGTGATTCTTACCATATCGAGCATGCTTTCCATGAGTCTATGTGCTTAAGTGATATAATTGTTTGAATGCCAATGGATGAAAGCTAATTACTAAATTGGGATAAAATGATTAATACACATACAAACTCACTTTTTAAGTGACGAGTATCAAAAACACTTTTCAAACAAACATGAAATCAAGTGTTCTAACTTTTGCAAATTAGTCCATACTTGTGTACATCACGCAATAATGTTAGCTAATAAACCAAAACAAGAGCATATAGTGTAAATAAGAATCACATCATAATTAATAGAGGCCGATCTTTAATCGGGTGAGTGAGGTGCTCAATTAATGACCTTCTCCTCTCATACCTAAGTTTCCGAGCCAAGACACTTTGGTGATGATGAATAAGTGGCCTTTGGCACGAGTCACGGGTTTCCTAAATTTTTCAAAAATATTTAGGTGACAACTCTGTAATCTGGTAAAGCAGTCCATTTTTGGCATTTTGATTCAAAATCAATTTTCCAAAAGATTTGTCGGATTTAGACTCTTTTGTGTTTATCTATTTTACATTGCACTTGTGAGATCAGATTCAAAACCACGGGAGTCCAAACTATAAAGCTAGTCGTATCCGAAAGAAGCACGAAAAGCAAGCTACAAGAGCATGTCGTGAGCTCTCTTTTCATCCGAACAAAAGTGGGTTTCATTGTCTTTGAAGTTCCCCCTTGGCTTTGCTCATCTTCTAACTTTGAGGTAGAGACTTTCTACACTCTTCTATGAGTTTTAACTTGGTTATTTGTTGATGGGTAAGAAATGTTGAGACTTATTGTGAATTTGAACAAACCTAGGGTTTAGGTTAAAATCAAATGAGGGATTTTCGAATTAACGCATTGGAAATTGTTATGAGAGTAAATATGAGCTTGTGTTGTGTTAAAATTGTTGATTTTAGTGTTTGGAATAGGATTAGGAAAAATAGGGTTTTGCTCTAAAATGTCTTGAATAATTATTTTATATAAATAATGAAATTGGTATTGGGAATATAAAATTGGTATTGGGAATATGAAATTGGATGGAGGTTTATATAAATGGTGGAATTAGATAATGTATTATCTCGCACCTATGAAAATTTGGACAATTTATCTGTTATAAAGATTGTATATCTGTTTAGAAATATCTGTTTTAAGCTATCGGTGGAGGATAGCCAGGATTGTAGTAGAAATTACATGTGGATTAGGCAAATTGAAACAAATCTCTTAGCCATTATCATTTAATATGATTATGATTTTTATATATTGTACATGTATGATGTTTGAGAAGAGAAATGGGATATACTCCATATTTGGAGGAGAAATGAGATGGACTCTATTAAACTAAGCTGGCCTTTGTGTCCAGGGTGAAAGTCTCAAAAACCGTGCGTATACAAGGGTGCCAATTCCCGCTGACGAAATTTTCGTAAAATGGCAAGTGAATGTATTTCGTATGATAATTATGTTGGTTGGGTATAACTAATGGTTTGAGATGTAAGTTTGACATAACATGATTTTGGAAAAGGATGTAAAAGATTTGTCATTTAGGAATTGAACGTGTGCATCTTACTTAAATCTTTGTTAATATTCATATATTGTGTTAAATTGTTTCTACTGGGTTTTGGCTCACCCTACTTAGGAAACCATTTTTAAATGCTGGTGACATGCCTCCTCCAATGACTTAGCTTGGGAGAACCTGGGAGCTGAAGGCTCTGTTTTGTCATTTTGTATTTAATATTTGTACAAGCCTAGGGTTTTATATGTATAGAGCTTAAGACTCTTTCTTTTGTTGTAACCAAGTATAGTCTTGGAAAGATGTAAGCCTATAGGGCATTTATTTTGTTGATCATTAAGTTGGTATCACATGCTATAGATTGAGGGTAGAGCTTATGAATATATATCACATGTGTCCCTTTTTGTAAATTAACTCTGATTAATGAAAGATTACTACTTTGTTTATGTCATTGTGTATATGTTGTTGGGGGCCGATTTATAGCATTTATTTCAAGGAGTGACACTAGCATTGGTCAATTTCTCAATGAAACACTACTAGTAGTTTATAGAGAACTTTGATCACTTATGCGGAAGAGTCTAGTATTGGCTAATCTAAGAGTATGTACAGAATGACACATACTGATCAAAGTACACACAATTCGAATGAGTAATGACCACAGATAGCACACACATATTAACATGTAATGGATATGCTCATCAATTCTAATATGCACCAAGAACTTCTTAAGCTTACAGAACCGTACTAAAAAAAAATTGAATTTTTTTTCTTTTTTTTTTTTTATAAACAAAGTAAGAAAGAAAACAAACAAGAACACACAAACGACCTAGAAAGAAAAACAAACAGAAACTCAAAAATAGAGAGGAAAACAAAAAAATAAAAACGAATAAACAAATTAATACAAGTCAAGCTTTCTTACCCAAACCGCTTTAGTATGAACAATGTTGTGAGTATTGTGGCTTTTAGGTGATGTCTTAACGTTGTGGTTCCCTTCCCCTTCCATGGGAACCCGTCTTAACTTGGTTTCTAGCCTCCTATTTCTAAGTCTAGGCAAACATCCATTCACTTCAAGTTTGGTCTCAAGCAAATCAAAACACTAAAGTCTAACATGACCCTTAACCTCGTTACAACCAATAACATGTCTCCTACCCCATGAGGTATTAGAATTTCTTCTACCTCTATAAGACACTCTCTCATACAACTCATAACAATAAGGACGAATATGACCATACATACCATAATGATGACACAAGGTGTACCTTCTTTTTTTTTACCTTAACAACTCTAGGAAGATTAAGAAGTCCATCCTCATGTTGAATTGTTTGCTCTTTCTTTCCTTGAGTTCTTGTATCATAAGATATAGATGCACTCCATTTTTGCTCTTTGTCACCACAAAAGCCAATGTCACTCTTGTCACAACACATTTGTTGAGACGCAATAATATTGTCTAAAGTCTTTGATCCTTTGTTCCAAAGACTAATTGTAGCCATAGCACACTTGAGCTCTTCCTTCTTCATGACAAGAAGTCTTCCAACGCAACTTGAGACATCTCGAGAGTTTCAATCTTTTCTTCATATATTGCATAGATTTGTTGTAGCTCATTCTTCTCCATCTCACAAGTCAGGAGTTTTGCACAAAGAGTTTGTCTATCATTAGAGATCTTGATGGCACCTTCCTAACCTCGGAAATCTCCTCCTTTAGTTTGACATTCTCACTTTCACAAGCTTTAAGTCTGATAGTGAGTTTGTCATTCAATTTGGATAAATTAAGAGATTCCTTGTACAACTTTTCATAAACTTGCTAAAACTCTTCATCATCTAATTCATCATCACTCCCCGAGGATTCATCATCAGTGACATTCTCAACCAACCTCTTAGGATACTCCATTCGTCCTTCAGCTTCGAAAACTGCCAGGAAAGTAAGAAATTGTTCATGCCCCTCTTCACCTTGAGCCTCATTGTCACTTTCATCATTGTCAGACTCTGATTCATCATCCCAAGTGATAGCGAAAACTTTATCCTTCCTCAAACAATTAGTGCGTTCTTGAGCAAAGTGGCCAAAACCTTAGCATTCATAACATTGGACTCTTTAAGAGTTCCCTTGTATTTTTCCTTTTTTCTTCTTAGTTGTAGAATTAGTTTTAAGATTATCTTTGCCTTTGGATTTATGACTTGATTCCAAAAGATTAGGTTTCTTTTTTAGAAAAGACTTTTTAAATTGTTTTACAAAAGCGTTCATAATCTTGGAATCAAACTTACAATCCTCATCGAAATCTTTTCCAACTCGATGAGCACTCTTAAAAGCAATATCGTCTTTATATTTTGAAATTCATGTGTACCTCATAGGTTTGGAGATTTCCAACCAAATGATCCACGTTGAGGTTGTCAACATCTTGAGCGTCCTCAATAGCCGTAACTTTTGGTTGAAACCGATCGGGTAAAGACCTTAAAATTTTTCCCACAATCTTGGATTCTGGTATTTTTTCACCTAATTGGAATTTACAATGTTACTCAACTTCGCACAAAATTCGTCAAAGGTCTCACTATTTTTCATGAAAAGGTTTCGAAACTCGAAGTAAGCCTTTGAAGTTTTGAACATTAAACTAAAGGAGTGCCCTCATGAATAGTTTGTAAGATATCCCAAGCCTCTTTTGCGACTTCATAATTACAAATATGACTAAACTCTTCTGGTATGACAACGTAAAAGAGAGAATTGATAGCTTTACTATTTCAGCTGCTATTTTGGTAATCATCTATGTTCTATTTATCAATTGGTTTGGAGAAAGCTACTTCATCAATGGTAATCGTCAGTTTGGTTCACCCACACTTGACGGATTGCCAAACTTTTTTATCAATACATTTCAAAAACTCTCTGTGTGAGTGAATTTCCGATCACACTGCCCTCCTTAGTGAACCAGCTGTAGAACACAGGCAGAATAGATAGCACCCTGCAATTTGCACAGAAAGAAAAGGCTCCGGCGGTGGTACTTCCACCCGGTGGCACTCCGACGATCAAGTCAGTATCTCTCAAAGATAATACAAGTATTTAAATTACTGCTCAAGACTCAAAATTGCGTACCTTAGACCCGCCGGGGGTGCCCTTCTTTTATAGTCTTTCTCTGTCCTAGTCCCACTAGAAGTCTCACTTCTATGGACTCTCATTCAGTACTTACTCTGGACTCTACAAGAGATAAGGATAGACTCCCTAAGAATACTATCCTTATCCATCTTGAAGTCTTTCTTCATTCTAGGACTCTTGCCCCTTATCTGATCATCTTGGATTCCGATATCTTCGGCGGTAACCCCGGACTCCTGTATTCTCGCAGATAACCTCGGCAACTCTGAGATAACCTCGGCGTAACTACCACGACACGTGGCACCTCGGCTGACACTTCGGTGCCACCTCGGCCACGTGTTGGTACTTAGAAAAATACATCCCCACACTCTCTCATCCGATCTTTCCAAAAAGGATAATTAGATCCGCCAAGTAGAGGTGGTCGTACCGTAGAATTCCCTTCATAAATTGAATCCATTATCACAAATCAAACAAGATCCCACCCCTAAAGTTTTTAAAAAAAAGATTGAGCAATCTGCTCTGATACTAATTGAAAAATCTAAAATTCTCGAGATATTGATTTGTGATTATATATCAATTTTAAACAATAAATAATAATTCTAATCAAACAATCAAAGACAAATCAACATAACGATTAACGTAAAAAAAAATGACAATTGGAGCGCTTCCAATTGTTATAAAAAAAATCACGGACTAAAACCACAAAACAATCTACTAAGAAGACAAAAATAGGAATTACACAAAAGTACTCTCAATTACCAAGCGAATCCACGTCCGAAGTGAACTGACCCCGATATGCCTCTTCCACCACCGTCTTCACCTTGAAATTGTATTGCCCAACGTTAAATCCACAACGCTGATGTCAAATCCACGACAATGAACAAGTCTGGAATCCACCAAAGCTTTAGGCCCAAGTTCTCTTGAATCCACTAAAGAATACACTCTCTTTTGTGAATAAAAAAAAAAAACAAACCCCTTGATGATTTGAAGTTCATAGATCCATTGATCACTCTCAAATCATTAAGGAAACACTTAGAAAAATACCATCCAATATAGAAAACCTTGGTAGCTTTGCTCTCCCAGAATTTGGACGGCCTAAACTCTAAAAATATTGAACGGCTCACTTTATAAAAAATAGAGCCTCGAAGACCGCTCGAGTGAACTCACTAAAACGCGTGCCCATCGCTCGAGCATGTGAAGGATCTCTCAGAAGTTCAGTCTGCTCTGTAAAAATACTAGATGATGTCATTCATCGCTTGAGCGCACAAATGACCACTCGTGTGGTCAAACAAATTTGGTTTCGGGGGCGTTGCCCCCTAAACGCCCGCGAGATAACAGGGCAGCTTGATCCCTGTACATTGTCAGTGAAGTAATAAACACGAAAACCTCAATATCACAAAGTCTTCTGCATAGGCACAATTTGAGTTTGATTCACATCTAAACACTCACGTCCTCACTAAAACAAAAGAGTGAATAAAATTATAACTAAAAGGTGTTTTGTCAGATAAGATTGCCAATTACAAAAACCTAACACTATTAGCCTTTAAATACCATTGCTCAGAAATTCGTTTGAGACCATTAGTAAAATTTGTTTACCTTACAAATCAAATTTATTTTGTTTGGTGAAGTAGTAGATAAAAATGTCACAATACCACTACAATCATTATAAAACTATCTTTATGACATTGGTAAGAACAATACTCTTTTCAAAACATAGCCTCTTGAAATAATTTTGTTTTTTTTTTTATTATTTATCTTTAAGAAACACTCATTAGATTTCAAACTTTTAAAAAATTTAACATGATCTCATATTTAATTAATAATTTGTATCAATTCATTTATCATATTACAAATTGTTAACATTTTCATCATACGTAACAAGTATCTCTTCAATCTCTTGATATTGCTCATTTAGAAAGATAATATAATCACAAAGATCTTTTAACTGTGTTGGAATGTCTAGGAGGTTGTATGTGTTATATATATTCAACATATATCAATAAAGTGAATAGACACTTCAGATTCTACTTGTACTCTCACTTCCTTTATGTGAGAATGAACAAACCAGTTTATTACAATAAGCACAAATACACAAGAAGATTCATAAATTTGAGTTTTAAATTGCTCACCAATCTAAAAAACTTCATATTTTAAGCTTAAAAGATTTTTATGTCTGACAACTTACAAAGTAATAACAAATAGTTATGGGTCCTAATTTAAATTCAAAAGCATCATAAAATTATAATTTTGCATAAACTCAAACTCAAAAGTTATTCTAATTATATTTTCTATCAGTCCACAACCCAAAAAATATATTTTAAAAATATTTTTAACTTAATACCATATTCTTTTTTTTTCCGATTCATAACTTAATACCATATTCAAAGTATACACAAGTCTCCATAATAAATAAATATATTTTATCAGAAAAGACTCTTACAATTTAAACATTTTAACATATACCTCATCATTTTTACTATTAGAGTCCAATTACAATACTCAACCACTCCATTTTGTTTCGAAGTTACAACCATGATATATTTAAATTGATTCCACAATTTTGTAAAACATTATTAAGAGATTACGTACATTAACCAAAATTATCATATTCACTTTAATATTCATCTTGAATTAATAATTTTAAAATCTTTATTAATGTGTTTTTCAACATAAATGAGACAGACAAATGCATAACATCAATACTCATTTATGAAATTAATAAAATAATTTCTCCCACACACTTTATGATAAATGAAAATCTATTTCAATTATTATTATTTTTATTTTATTTATTACCAAAATTAAAAAATGATAACCATGCTTATTTTGTTTTGACATTAAAATTAAATTTTATCTCATGGACAATATAAAAACAACATTCCTTAAAATAACATTTGTACAAACTTAAATAATATGACTAGAAAATAAAATTTTGAGTGACACATGCATTTTTAAGCCGTTTAAGAAACAAATAAAGATATTCTAGAGGTAGGAAGAACGTCATAACCCACAAAAAATTCTAATGAATTTTTCTTACTCTAGTTAATAATATATAAAAAGATTTACGAAATATTTTGAAAAACCATTCGAGATAAATAATTTGTGAAAAACGAAAATATTATATAGAGTATTGTAAAGTATGATGTGAATTTTCTTATAAGAAATCATCTAGTGAATATTTTAATATTCTACTTCATTAAATAGTCAACATTGAATATAATTTCAATCTTTCATACATTGAGATGTTGATATAAAGGGTTAAGAATGTGTATTTTTGAATATGTCATTATCTAAATCAGTTAATCTTAAAGGTAGCTCAATATTTTTTAGCTAATTTATAATTAAAACTTTAATGCAGTAAATTTAATTATCATAAAAATATCTCTCTTCATTGCCTTCAATTCAATATAATATCATTATATATGGACAATAATAATCTCATCATCACAATTAATATTCTTAAATATTTAGAATGTATCACTTTTAGTCTGAATGTATAGAAAGTATTTTAACATCTCCAATTTTCAAGTATATATAAAGCAATTACTATAATCTCACAAGAGTATTCTATGAATGAACTTTAGCAATATTCTTAGATGTACCAGAATGTATCACTATATAAATACATTTGGGCTAAATATATAGGACACAATGAACATCTTTAAACTTCAATATAATTTTAATTAATTATACATGAGCAATAATTATAATCTCACAAAATTTTAACAATATTCTTAGATGTTCCAGAATGTATCACTATATAAACACATTTTGGTTGAATATATAAGACACAATCGACATCTTTAAACAAGTCAACTAGAGAGAATGATTTATTAAAAACTATCTCCTTGGGTAGATAACTTTTTCAAAATCAATAAAATTTTCCTTACTAGCGATTCACACTACCTCTAAAATTAATACACACGGTTAATCCCCTTTAGGTAGATAATTAAGTGATATAATTTCAAAAGAGCTTTTCGGAATCCTTATTGGGAAATTTTAAATCCCAATGAGTTAACCACTTCAACAGTATCATCTACATTGATAATAATAAAATAAAATTTTCCAATTGGGACTACATCAAAAATAAATATTTGTCCACCTTTAAAACTTTATTTTTGTATTAATAATAATACAATTTATAAATCATCATGCAATCTATAATGTTAACCTTTACATACAATCACATTTATTCAGCATGATTTTATTTAAATTATGCAAAATTTAATATATAAATAGAAATTATTTTTCAAATATGAACACTTTTTTACATCAATCTTGACATGAAAAGGTTATAAAATTTGAACAAATACATTATTAATTAAACAATTTATTATTTATTTACTTTCAATCATCCAAACCATTTAATTCTATCAAGTAATAAACATATGTCCAATTTAATAAATAGGACACTTTTTCATAAATCTCTTTTCACTTACTTATATTTCATTTAGTCTCTATTATTTTTTTATATTTCAATAAGTCCTATGAGTGACATAGTTACCAAAATATCCCTAATAATATTGAATGTTCCGTGATGTGAATGTTCATACCATCAATATGAACATTCACATGTCAATGTGAATATTCATATTGTAAAATATGAATGTTCACATCACCAAATTACCAATCGTTTAAAAAATATTTGTAAGGATAAAAATGTTCATAAAATACTTTAAATATAAGAATTAGGATTTGATAGATCAAATATTCAAATAATAGGACTTATTAGAATATAAAAACATCTTATGAACTAATTAAAATACAAATATTTAAAAAAAAAATTTCTAATAAATCTCCCTTAATAAATACTACCCTATCATTATGTTTAAACTTATAAACGATATACCACCATCAAATATGCACAGTCCATATAAAGAATAATAAAATAAAAATCATCACGGAAAAATTACAAAACACATAACAATGCCAACCATTTATGATCCAAACTCGGGGACAAAACATAATAATTAGTTTATTGTCTCCCATGAACATAAGATAATAGGATTCAGCTTGTCTCAAGCTGAGATCAAGATTGGACTCATCCAGTCCAGCCCATAGACCTATTTTTAGGTCACTTTTCGATAATTCAAAACGTTCAATATGTAAAACTTGTCGAGTACTATATCTCTGTAAAAAATCACTTTGATCGGATATCGATAACTATTTGATTGGATCAGATTTGTATTAAAAAAATGAACAGTGAAAAAATAAACAGCTGACAGAATTCTGATCCGATCAAATAACTATCGATATTCGATCAATGTAATTTTTTATAGAGATATAGTACTCGACGAATTCTATACATTAAACGGTTAGGATTATCGAAACAGGACCCAAACATGGGGCTATAGGCCAGACTAAATGGGTCTAGTTTTGATATCAATATAAGACAAGCTGGACATCACGAAACACATAACAGCATCACCTATTTATGATCCAAACTTGTGGGCAAAACATAATAATTAGTTTATTGTCTTACATGATCGTAAGATATTAGGGGTGAGCAATAGATATATCGATCTGTCCAAATCGACCGAACCGAATCGATCCGCCCTATTTTAGACGGATACGTAATGACGAGCGGACGGTTACAGATTGATTTTTTTCCAATCTACCTAATTTTGGATGGATGGCAGATTTGAGGTTCATTTGGCCGCAACAAAACTGTCAAACCACGAGCACCCCTAGTAATTTGTAAGACTTTGTATTTTCAATTTATTTAGATATTTTGTTTGTATTTCTAATTGAAAAAAAGTTTAAATATTCTGTTAAAAAAGATTTTTCAACTTGAACATATTTTTTAAATTGAAAAAAATAAATGTATTATTTATCTATATTTTTTTATTTTTAAATCTAACTCTAAAAATAATAAATAAAAAAAGATGATATATGCTGGTTGATTTTTGTTTTCAAAAACAGATATAGATATAACAATACATAGGCATACAATCTCTACTACTATTTTGTTCAAGATTTTGGTAGTTTGAATTATTTTTATATTTTAAGAATCACATATTGTAATACTTTATATGGATGAGGCATACTATGTGTAATAACCCTAAAATTTAAGTTGTCCCTTAAATTTTATATTCGTATTATTTAATTATAAATAAGAAAAATCTTAAATATTCCGTAAGAGTAAAATAAAATATTAAATATTATAGATGTATGAGATAAAATGTAATTAAATTAAAAAGTATATATTATAAAATTTTTAAAAGAAAAGGATATATAATTAGTTTAAAATTTGGGTTCAAATAGAAATAAGTAATTAATTTAAACTTATCCATAGGAGGAATAAGTTTTCTAGAGCATGATGATGGCTCCTAATATAGAGTGGCTAGGTGGTGTGGCTGCGTGTCACCTAAACTTGCTTACTGGGCAAGTAGTACACGTAGTATAAAAGGAGAAGTAGGTTATGAACAAGAACAAAAAGAAAAACAAACAGAGAAAGGGGAAGAAAATATTGGAAGTAATGAAGGTGCTTGATAGTGGAAAGAAAAAATAAAGTATTAAAGTTAAGGGGGAAGAAAATATTGGAAGTAATGAAGGTGCTTGATAGTGGAAAGAAAAAATAAAGTATTAAAGTTAAGGTGAGTTATATTATATTTTAAGTCACCATAATATATTTTACGTATGTTTTGAGTTACCATAATATATTTTAAGTAATTTGTGGTTTATAAATTATATTAATATTTCAATTATGTTACTAATTTTCTGAACCCTATTTGCTTAAATTAAAACTCATGAATATGTTTGTTTAAATTTTATTATTTATTTGACAGTGATTTTACAAGCAATTATTTTCTGTAAGTACCACCACGGAAGTCCCATGTCTTGGGGGACTTAAATAACCATTGGCCCTGTGATTAGTCACTTTGTGACCCTCTGTCTGTCATGGATCCATTAGCACTCTGATTTTTGGTATGAAGTAAAGTGCTATACGAAATTAAGTGTTATACTATTATCGGACCCACCTCTAGAATTCGTACGAGCCACCTCTTTAGTCCATACATCTGTTTTGTTCTGTACTGTGGTTATGATTTTTGGTGTGGAGCAAAGTGCTGTACAGAGCTAAGTGCTACACTATTGTGGGAGCTACCTCTAGAGTTCGTACAAGCCACATCTTAAATCCATACAACTGTTCTATTCTGTACCGTGGTTATGATTTCTGGTGTGGAGCAAAGTGCTATACCACTTGTCACGACCCGCTCCCCGTACCCAAGGGTTAAGTATCGTGATGGCCAGTAATTAAAGTTACCTCCGGCCAATTCTTAAATAAATTACTAAACGCAAGCGGAAAAAATATTTAAGTGAGGGTACTAAAATAATCATTGGAGTTTCTAATTATATTGTCAGAGCTGAACTATGTCTACAAAATGCTTTGTGCCTGCCCCACAAGTTGGCCCTGACATGTCACCTGAAAGTGGTAAACAACTATAAGCACATAACAGAGTGAGAAATATTATACTAAGAGCATAAGGGCACAAAATTCACCATGGATAATTATGGGGCTAAACAAAGCTTGATATTAAAATACAGAGTATATGATATAGAGATCATTTAACATATAATACAGAAATCATATAAATAAAATAATCATAACCACGATACAGAACGGAACAGAACAGATGTATGGACTCAAGAGGTGGCTCGTACGAACTCTAGAGGTGGCTCCCACCATAGTATAACACTTAGCTCCGTACAGCACTTTGCTTTATACCAGAAATCAAAGAGTTAGTGGATCCATGACAGACAAAGAGTCACAAAATGACTAATCAGAGGACCAATGATTATTTAAGTCTCCCAAGGCACTCCATAGTGGTACTTATAAAATAATTATTCAAAACACATTTTAATAAACAATTATATCCATAAGTTTTTCTTATTATATAAAATAAGGTTCATAAATTAAAAATGCTAATATAATTTATAAAACATAAATTATCTAAAATAAATTATGGTAACTCAAAACATACATAAAATATATAATGATAACTCAAGATATAATATAACTCACCTTAATATTAATTCTAACTTTTACCTTTCGTTCACTGTGATCCACTAAATACTCTAAACTCAACTCAAAAGTTTATATATAATACAAAACGATTAGAGGGAGAGAGAGTGACTAAGGCTCCGTTTGGCAAGAGCTAAACGGGGCTTTTTTGGCTATTTTAGCCACAAAAAACAAAATAGGCTATTTTAGCCACAAAAAACAAAACATCACATCCAACCCATAATCATTACATTCTTCTCTCACAAAAAAAGTCAAAAAAGCCAAAAAGCCAAAAAGCCCTTCCCAAACCAAACTTTTTAGCCTAGGCTAAAATAATCAAAAAAGCCAAAAAACTAAAAAGCCAACCCCCTTCCCAAACGGACGCTAAGAGTGTCTAGAAAAGGTAAGGATACTTTTGAATGATGGATGGATATATACAACAGAGGATGGATATATACAACAGAGGAGATATGGGCAGCAAGAGGTGTAGTCGAGAAGCCACTTGGGGGCACGCCTCTTACTTGTATCGAAAATATTATATTTTAGTGTATTTTGATTTAAAAAATATATATAGAAAAATATAATAAAAATATCATTATACTCAAAAAATAATATCGAATAATAATATAAAGTTAAAATTATTTTTTTGAGATCATTTATAATTAAATAATACTAATATAAAATTTAAGGAACAACTTAAATTTTCGGGTTGTTACAATCTTCCCTCCTTTTGCTCCATAATTATTATATGTCAAATGATTTTCCTATTATATATTCTGTATTTTAGTATCAACCTCTGTTTAGCTCCATAATTATTCATGGTGAATTTTATGCCCTTATGCTCTTAGTATAATATTTCTCACTCTGCCATGTGCTTATAACTGTTTATCAATTTTTAGGAAACAATGCAATTCATAAGAGTCTTAGACCCAGAACAGCGGAATAGACATACACAGCACTTTTATGGTATTTTTATATGTAAATATCGACCTTTTTGGTCTATAAATTCTATTATAAAAATAGAAGTTCCAATGATTATTTTGGTACCTTCACTTAAATATTTTTCCGCTCGTGTTTAGTAATTTGTTTAAGAATTGGCCGAAGGTAACTTTAGTTACTGGCCATCACAATACTTAACCCTTGGGTAAGGGGAGCAGATCGTGACACTGTGATTCTAATATGTAGATAAGGCATGCAGTGATTGTAATATTCTAAAGTTTCAAACTTTCTTTCTTTAGATGAAGCATGCAGTGATTGTAATACCTTTTTAAGTCATTGACTGTAATACTTTTTTTTTTTCTTTTAGGAAGTGCACAAGTTGAATTATGTTGAAAATTTATAAAATTTTAAATCGCCGAACCGATTCGCATCCATCCGCCAATCTGCTGAATCCATATCCGCCAGATTGGTGGACGGATACGGATTGATTTTCTCTAATCTGCCAATCTGATGGACGAATGACAGATTAAAAATTCTGTGACCACAACTGACCCACGTCCACCGGTATAAGATAATAATACCTTGACATTATATGCGTAGCCGCATGGTGAACAATTTAAATTTCTGTTTATAAGTAATATTAAAAGAATGAGGTTCCCTTCAGTCCTTCATTGGACTGGAGGATACTGTTGGGCCCATGGTGGCTCATCACGGATCCAATTTCGATAATCCGAACCGTTCAATATATTAAACTCGTTGATTACTATATGCCTGTAAAAAATCACGTTTATCGGATATCGATAGTTATGTGATTAAATCAGTTTTGTATGAAAAAAATGAATAGTGAAAAATAAACGGCTGACAAAAATCTGATTTGATCACATAGTTATTAGTATCCGATCAACGTGATGTTTTACAGACATATAATACTCGATAAGTTCTACACATTGCACGATTTGAATTATCAAAACAGAACCTGTGGTGCGCCCTCATGAGCACAGAAGTACCCTCCAATCCTCAAACTGGAGAGAAGCCTCATCCATATTAAAAACATAAAATTAGCACAATAAATCATATGTATTATGATTATTCCAAACTTATAAAAACATAAGTCCTTCCTGTCAAGCATCAAAATAATATATATATATATATGTCACAACAAATTATATGAGATTCATGAAACAAAATATGATTAATATGATTTTAATCTTTATGTGTTTTAATCTTAAGATAATTAACTTTGATATCACATGTAAGGCTCTGTTTGGTTTAATTTTAGAATTATGATTTGAATTTAGAGTTGTGATTTAAATGTGAAATTGTGAGTTGAGTATTAAAAAGAAAAAAATTATTTAGTTATAAGTTTTGAAAAGTGTTTTGGGAATAGTTTTTGAATTTTGAAAACAGTTTTGAGTTTTGAAAAAAAAAAATTGAGTTGTATTTTAAGTTTTAAGGCTCTATTTGGTTTGGATCTCAAATCATGATTTCACCCTCATATTCCAATCCTTTGTTTGATTATAGTTTTCAAAATATAATTCCAAATCACATTTCAAAACATGTTTAGTAAACCATAGAGTTTTTGAATTTTTGGATCTACCCGGTTGCCTGCCTGGACATCCTCTTTGATAGTTTTTGAATTTTTGAGTCTACCTGGTCATCTGTCCAAATATCCTCTCAGACGTCCGGCTGGTTGACGGTTGACCAGAACAGTACTTTTTTTTCTTTTGGCAATTGCCACCTGTTATTTGAAAAATATATATATATATATTATATTTTTTTTAAATATTTTTTAAATATAAAAAATATTTTTTTTAAGACCAAAATGACAAATTATGTGGCCATTTATTTAAAATTAACAAAAAAAATTATATAAAAATTAAATTGTCACGGTAATTTTTATAAAATAAAAAAATATTTTTAAACAAAACAGTTAAAAAAAATTCCAACCAAATATACAATCAAAAGTAATTTTGAAACATTAGCTGAATATTTTTTTAACAAAAACTAACATATATATATATTAATATTTTTAATAAAAAATAATTTCAGAATTGTTTGAATTTTTTAAATAAAAAATTATTTTTTTCAATAATTATTTTTTTGAATTAAATTTTAAAAAGAGTTTGGTTATGAGTTTTAAATTGAATTTTCAATAGAGTTTTAAATTATGTGTTGGGTTACAAGTTATAATTTTTTTAATTAAGTTTTAAAAACTTTTTTCAAAATTCATAACCAAACAACTTTTCTTATTTCAAAACTCATTTAGAAAATTCAAAACTCTTTTCAAAATTCATAACCAAACTAATTTTCTCTTTTCAAATCATGATTCAACAACTCACAAATTCAAAATACGACTCCATTCTCAAATCATGATTCTAAAACTAAAGAAAAGGCAAAAAGTTTTTGAATTTTGAGTTGTATTTTGAAATATTTTAGGTTTATTTTTTAAAAAATATTAAAAAAACGTGTAAGAAATTATTTTTTTTATTTTAAATATATAATTATTATTTAAATATTTTTAAATATTTTTATTCTAAATATTTTACTTTATTTTGTAAATATTTAAATTTTTTTAATTTTAATATTTTAAATTCAAAACACAACTCCACACTTAATTGTAACCAAACATATAACTCAAAATTCAATTCAAAAATTATTTTTAAAACTCATAACTAAATACATAATTCAAAACTCTACACTACTTTCAAAACTCCACACTCAAATTGTAACCAAACACATAACAAAAAAATTAAAATATTTAAAAATATATTTATAAAATAAAATAAAATATTTAAAATAAAATTATATCTTTAAAATAAAAAATAAATTTTTTAATATTTAAAATATTTAAAAATTTTGTATGAAATATAATGCATATTAAATAAATAAATAAATATTTAAAATATAAAATAATTACACTAAAAAATAAAATTAAGAAAATTTTTAAATATTTAAAAAAATAAATTAAAAAAATTTCAAAATACAATTCAAAACTCAAAATTCTTTTCAAAACTCATAACTAAACAATTTTTCTCTTTTTAAAATTCAACTCAAAACTCATAACTCAAACAACAATTCCACACTCAAATCATGATTCTAAAAATATTTTTTTTAAATTTAAAAAAAATTGATTTTTTTTTTTAAATAGAGTTTTGAAAAAAGTTTGATTTTGAGTTTTGAATTGAGTTTTGAGTTATATATTTGGTTATGAGTTTTGAAAATAACTTTTGAATTAGGTTTTGAGTTTTAAAAAAAAAATTATTTGGTTTTGAGTTTTGAAATTTTTTTATTAGAATCACAATTCCAAAATACAACCAAACACTACCTAAGATTAATAATCTGATTAAACTAAATTTTAATAAATTTAAATGTAAGAAAATTTCTTACATTGACATCTTAAAATTTGAAATTTTGAAAATCCTACAACTATAGGCGTAACTAATCATAATTATGACTTGTTGGTGTGTCATTTATCACTTATTGTTATTTTGGTTATAATTCAAGAATTCTTTAATTATACCTTATGTGATGTTTAGTTATAACTCTTTTTATTATTATTATTTATAATTATGACTAAAATTGAGTTATGATATTTATAATATTAAACTCCATAAATATCATAATTTACCTATGGTATATACTATCAGCTTGCTTGTTTTTATTTTTCAGAAAACACTTTTCAGAAAATTCTACTTTCTTATTTTCCGTATTTTTTTGTTTTTACTGAATTTTTTAAATATTTTAAGCAATTTTTTTACTTTTTAGACATACCTAACATAAATACACCTAAAAAGTAAAAAAATTGTAAAAAAAATCTTTTAAAAATTCACTAAATACCAAAAATACAAAAAAAAATACAAGAATTCAGTACATTTTTGTATTTTTATGTATTTATTGATTTTTTTAAATATTTTTTTACAAATTTTTTACTTTTTAGATACATCTAACTAAGGTGTATCTAAAAAAGTAAAAAAAATATTTAAAACTTAAAAAGTATTCACTAAAAACAAAAGAATACGAAAACTAAAAAATTTAATTTTTAAAAAACTTAATTCAGAAATTCAAACCAAACACATTAGTATTATCCATATATAAACATAGGAGTACCAAATGACCACATGGTTTGATAGGCTTTTTTTGTTTTTTTTGGGGGGTCTGAAACAGTGGAAAAAAAACTTTTATTAATCAAAACAACAAAAACACAGGTACAACCATCAATAAAGAAGAAGAGGCCAGTGCAGAAAATATCATTGCAAATTATCTCAATTAAGTTGGCATTAAAATTATAAAAATGTTATTATTTTCAGACCAAATAATACATTCTTATACCAAAATATTTACTTAAAAATAAAATATATAGTGTAAATTAAAATTTATAAATATATAAATCACACATAATTATAATTCATAAATAGAAATTTTTTGAGTACTTTTTTCGGAGAATATATGATGTTATTGTTATAATTATTATATTTTTGGGGGGAGTGTTCTCTTTGTCAAATAGTGTGACACTGATAATATCGAAGCAAGTTTGATGGTCGCACACGTATTTAGAATTTTAATCACACGTTCACACCAATGTTTTAAAAACCAGACCGGTGAGTGAACCGGAAAAGGGATCGGGTGGACGGGTCACCGGTTCAACCGGAATCGAACCGTGACGTAATAAATATATTAAAATTATATTTAAATAAAAATATAAGTAATAAAATTATAAATTAAAAATATTAAATTATCTTAAATATTTGTCCTAATATTTTTTTTATTGAAAAATATAATAATACATTTTAAAATATTATTAATTTCAATTTTGGAAGATGAAATCAAATATTTAATATTCCCTCCATATGATTTTAATTCAAATAATTTGATTGAAATGAGAGCAAAAATTTTGGAGGGATATCAAAATTTCAATATTCCCTCCAATACATTTGATTGAATCCCACATGGATTTTTTGAGTTTTTTTGAAAGAGTTTTTTTCTTATAAATGGGTGAAGACTTTCACAATAATTTCATCAAGCTCTTAATGGGATTCCTCACAAGAGGAGACCCTTGAAAAAGAGTTTCAAATTAAAATTTTCTTATATTCTTATATTTTATATTTATATTTATATATATATATATAAAATAAGAAAGAAAAGAAAGAAAGAAAAGAAAGAAAGAAAATTAAAAAAAAATTTCACACCGGTCCGGTTTGATCAACCCGGTGCCGGGTCAACCGGTTCACCGGTTTAACCGGTGGGTTCACCGGTTTTGCATAAATAGGCCGGTTTTTGCTGATGGCCGGTTTTGGTGGGTAGACCGGACCGGAGCCCCCTCCGGTCACCGGTTCAACCGGTTGAACCGGCCGGTCCGATCCGGGTTTTAAAACCTTGGTTCACACCATACATACATATATTTACATACATTACGGAGAGAAAATTGGTGCCCTGCGATTGGTTGTTTCTGAAATGGCCCCGTTTGGAGAGTTGGAGTTTTTAGTAAAAATAAGTTATTAAATTTAAATCACCCTCTTTATTTTTGTTGCGTATATATATATTTATTTATTAAAAATTAAAACACCAATTAAAATAATTAATTCTCAAATGGGGCCAAAGTCTCTCAAATCAATTATCTCCTCCTAATCATGATTCAAATGCACATTTCAAAATCAGTCACACTTTTTTACCAAAATTAATTTGTACTTATTATTATTATTATTATTATTATTATTATTATTATTATTATTATTTGTCTATAGTTTGATGTTCCATAAAAGCAACAGTACAGTATATATATATGTTAGAACCTAACAATCCTCCGTATAATGCATGTGTAATTTAAATATATAATTAAAATAAATGATAAAATAAATAATTTAGAAAATAATTATAAATATTAAATTCTAAATTTAATACTTACAGTGCTTTTGATGAAAATGAGAATCAAGAATTCTTATTCATTGAATTTTTATATGAGTTATGACAAAAAAAAACTACTTATACACTAGTTACATACACACTAACCAACTCCTATGCAAACTGACTTTGTAATCAACTGAGCTGATGTGGTTGCGGCTTCAATATATGCAGCTAAGATTGGCTTTGGCTTTGGCTAAGCGTCTGAGCTAAGAGTGGGTGAAATGTTAGATCATGTAGATGTAGTATTCTCAACATGCCCCTGCAAGTTGATGGGGTGTGTGAACTCCATAAGCTTGGATTTGAGATACAAAAATCTAGCCACAAATAAAGGTTTTGTAAATATATTAGCCAATTGATCTTGAGTAGAAATATATTACAAAGTTAGTTGTTTAGCAAGCACTTTATCCCTGACAAAGTGACAGTCCACCTCTATATGTTTGGAACAAGAATGAAAAACTGGATTTGAAGCAAGAGTGATAGAGGAGACATTGGCACACCACAAAATGGGTAAAGTAGGAGATGGAATAGCCAAAACCTGAAGCAACATTTGAATCCAAGTCAATTTAGCAACAGCATGAGCTAGTGCTCGATACTCTACCTTAGTAGAGGAGCGAGACACAGTGGCCTACTTCTTAGCAAACCATGAGATAAGATTGGAACCCATCTAAACTTAATTCTAACACATACTTCCCCAATTTATGCCATTAAGCTCATAAACTTAATGGATTCAACTCTGTCTTAGATTATATGCAAGAATTATAGTTGAGAAGCATACCTATGGTTGAATGTATATGTAATTTTAGTTCAAGCTTCCAAATTGGCTTCAAATCTCACCAATTCCTCCTTCTCTTCTCTCTAACTCTAAATTTGAGTTCAAGAAGATGATGGAAAAGATGAGTTGTTAAGCTTATATCGCATATTTATAGGTGGGATTAACTTAGGCTAATTAAATGTGATTACAGTTAACTTAATCTAACTTAATAATTAATTTATTCTAATTATTTGATTCTGAATCGAATTCTAATTAAACTTACCATAAAATTCTAAAAATCCAAATTAATACATTGACGTAGTCAATTTCATGTTCGGATACCGATAAGGCCTTCAATTATCAGAACAAGGCAGAATTCTAGACAGATATTCCTACGGCTAATAGATAGGAATTCAAATAACATGCAAATCATACAATTAACACATAATTTTATTCTAAAAACTTAATTAGCATTCTTAATCACAAATTATGGGCTAATTACGAATCGGGGTTGTTACAAATAGACTCATCAAAAACAACATGTATAGCTCTTGGCAAATAGATGGTAACCAAGAAACACACAAAAAATGGATTTGGGTTGAAGTTTATGAGAGACATATGGCTTGAGCCAAGTGAAGCATTGGCAACCAAAAACTCTCAATTGAGAATAACCTAGCAAAGAATGAAATAGCATTTCAAAATAAGACTTATTACTCGGTTTAGAGGAAGGTAACCTATTGATAAGAAATGTTGCAATAACCATAGCATCAAACTAGAATTGCAAAGGCATTGCAGTATAATAGAGGAGAGCAATGGTTGTGCCAATGATGTGTCTATGTTTCCTCTCTACCACTCCATTTTGTAGAGGTGTGTAAGGGCAAGAGTGTTTATGAATAATACCCTCAGTGGAAAGAAAACTCTTCATTTTATTATTGAGATACTTAGTACCTCCATCAGTTCTCAAGATGTGCAAGGATGTGTGAAATTGCTTCTCTATATAGGCCTTAAACTCTACAAACTTAGTATGGACTTCCATTTTATAGGCCAATGGATATAACCATGTAAACTTAGTAAAGTCATCCACAAAAATGACATAGTACTTGTAGCCAAAATTAGAAGTATATAGAACCCACACATCAATATCAATGAGAGAAAGTGGTTGAGTAGTAGCAAAGTTTGACAACTGAAAAGGAAGCCTGTGGCTCTTGGCAACACAACAATCAATACATGATTTGGATGCTTGCTTATTATCAGTACAATGTAAATGTTTATGCAAAAACTGAAACTTTAAGGGAAAGGGATGTCCTAGTCTATTATGCCAAGTATTCTCACTAACAGGTGAAGATGAATAAGAAGAGCTAAAATGCAGTGGATGCTGAGAAGTAAAGAATGCAGCAGAAGGCAAGAAATTGTAAAGACCATTGATATTAGAGTCTTACTCTCTTCGAATGCTTGTCCTGGATCACAAAATTAGCATAATCAAATATGATAAAACAGTTGTTATCCTTTGTATAATTTCTAAACTGAAACAAGATTAGAAGAAATTGAAGAAGCTTGAAGAACATTATTAAGTTTGAAAGAATAATGAGGTGTAGGTAAGAGACCTTTACTAGCATGCTGAATGGGTACAGAATTACCATCACCAATGGTGATGTGATCTGTCCCTTGATAAGGATGATAAGAAGTCAAATTGGTTATGTCATTAGTGATATGATCTATTGCTGCAGAGTCAAGGTGCCAAGGAACTTGGGAAGACTCAATAGGAGAAGAACCAAATGAAGCGACAAAAGCTTTGGAGTGTTGAGGAACAGAGGTAGAAGAAGATTTATGTGATTGATATTAAGGATCCATCATTTACCAACAATCAAGAGCAGTGTGGCTAAATCCACCATAGATTTGAAATGGTTGTGAAGTTTGTGAAGTTCGACCTCTGCCTCTAACAAAACCACCTGAGAATCGACCAGAACGACCACCTCTGTAACCATGAGATCGACCTCTATTTCGTCTATAGGAATTTCTGCCTCTGAAATTGTCATAATTTTGTCCTCGAGACTGGAAAGTTAACGAATAAGAGAAACCTTTAACAGTTGAAAAAGTTACTGTAGGTTCTACGAGATTCTTCTTAGTTTTGGACTTTCCTCATAACAAAGCAAAGAGGACAACTCATCCATGGTGATTGTCTCCGATTGAGATCGAATAGAGGTGGTAAAAGTATCAAATTCATCAGGAAGGCCATTTAATGTGAGTAAAACAAGATCTTCATCATCTATGATGACTGAAGCAAGGGCTAAATGATTAACAATCTCTTTGATTTTGAACAAATATTCTTCCATTGAGTCTATCTTCTTCACAATAATGTTTAATTTGTTCTTCAATTGATGGATGTGTGATCTAGAAAATGTTGTAAAATGCTTGTGCAAAGCAAGCCAGATTTTAGAAGAATGTAGACACTGTAACACAGTTGAATAGATCGAAGAAGATAGAGTTGTAGAAATATAACTCAAAAGATGAGCATCGATAAGACTCCATTAAACTAGATCAGGATTGGAGACCTCTGTTCCAGTCAAATCTGTGATTGTAGCAGGAGGACATAGAATTGTGCCATCAACATATCCAAGTAGATCCATAGCTTTGAGAATGTTCTGGAGTTGGCTTTTCCATATCACAAAATTACTAGAATCAAGTTTCACAGTAATGAATGAAGAGAGATTTGAGATTAACATTGTAAGATTAAATGGAATAGAATAAGAAGAATATAGATTGGCCATAGATCTGTGCTTGTAGAAGCTTTACAACTCTGATACCATGAAGAAAATGAGAATCAAGAATTCTTATTCTTTCAAATTGTTTTTTTTTTTTTTTTACAAATACATATCACAACTCATATATATATATATATATATATATATGAGTTATGAGTTAGTTACAACAAACTACTGATACACTAGCTACATACACACTAACCAACTCCTATGCTAACTAACTTTGTAACCAACTGAGCTGATGTTGCTACGGCTGTAATATCTGCAGTTGGGATTGGCTTTGGCTTTGGCTGAGCTTCTGAGCTGAGAGTACGAGAAGTGTTAGAAGTGTTAGATAATGTAGATATAATATTCTCAACAACTTTAAATATACAAAACTTTACGTCAAGACTTGTGTTGGACACAATCTCTTTAAAATAGATTTTACCTTCGCTCCGGTGCTTCGAGATTTACAAAACTTTACGTCGAGACTTATGTTGGACACAATCTCTTTAAAATAGATTTTGCCCTCGCTCCGGTACTTTGAGATTTACCAACCCCTGCTTCCCAAGATGTAACGACTAAATCTTGGAAATGCAACACTACAATTTCAAACCTAGCGAACTAAACCAGTGTTATAACTCTCTCTTTCTCAAAGACTCTTTCTAATACTAACTTGCAGAATATATGCACAATGAAGAAGAACAAAACACGAAAATAAAGAAACGAAAATAAGAGAAAATGAATGTGAATTGAATGAATAAATTAAGAAAATGATTAAGGCTACTTATAGAAGTATTCGTGGCCATTAAAATGGTCATACTCTTTCATATGAAAAGACACCATATTTGAATGGAGAAGTGTCATGAGTCTTGGGTCATATCCTTTCATATGAAAAGACACAATTGGGTCACACCTTTTCATATAAAGAGTCATCATAAAAGGTTGTACTCTTTCTTAAGAATGGAGTTAATTCTCATTCACTTTTAAAATTTTCAACAATATACAAGTTACTTCTACATCAAATTTCCAATTATATAAATATTGTCCCATTAAATCAAGGGAAAATTACTTGTCTGTGATAATAAGAAAAACATTTATATAGAATAATGAAAAAATTTGTAAATTTAATTATTAATATTTATAAAATTTATCATGGATTTGAATTTTTTTAAAAAAAGATAATTATACTGTAATTTCCCCTTAAATCAATGACTTTGGCCTATTTTGAGAAATGATTTTTTTTTTTTTTTTGATTTATTGAAAAAAAAATTTACAAAAAAAAAAAAAAGAAATAATGTGACCTAAATAAGTCAATAAATTAACTTTTTTCTTAGTTGTCAAATCCCAATGATTTAAAAAGAGAGAAATATAATAAGTGTGGGTGTTGATTTCCGACCACACAACCAAAGGGGGAACTCAGTTGAAGAGCACCGGAAGAATAGATTAAGCCCAAACAACCTATCACAGATATATAAGAATTCGATGATGGTTCGTCCACCCGGGGGCACTCCGACGCTCAAGTTAGTAATCAAATATCTCTCAAAGATAGCAAATTGTACTTAACTCACAAGAAAGAACTTACTGCTCATAGTATATCACACATACCTGAGACCTACGGGGGTGCCCTGCTTTTATAGCCAGCATTAACTTGATTCCTATAGAAGCCTTACTTCAGTAGACTTAGGCTCAATGCTCATCCTAGACTCTCAGCAAGATAGGGATAAACTCCCTAAGAGCTATATCTTTATCCAGACTGAGATCCTTCCCTATTCCAGGACTCTTGTCCCTTATCCGCTTATCTCGGATTCCTATATCTCCGCAGATAACCTCGGCCTAGCCGAGATCACCTCAGCGTCAGGACCAGGCCACGTGGCACCTCGGTTGACACTTTGGTGTCACCTTGGCCACGTGTTGTCATTCACAAAATATGCCCCTACAACTGCCCCTTAGGTTCTATTACCTCGGCAACCTAAGGTGATGAAACCTACATTGCTTATTCATATATTATGTTGGCTAAAATTCATTCTTTCCTCCGACCGAGATCATGACTCATCAGTTTTAATTACCCAGGACTCAACTATCCATCTTTACCAATGATCAAGAACCAAGAGTCAAGTTCTTTTAATATCTTAACCGAGGTCGCTCCTCTAGCTGAGGTTTTTTCTTCATTAATCAAGAACTCCAAGAGTTTTGACTGCGCATGAGCTGTCACGCATGGTTTACTCAATCGTTTCCTCCACACGTCCCTTTCTCATTGGCTCGTACTTGACACGCGCCATCAGGTTGCGTTGCTTCTGCACACGCTACCTGAAAAGTACGTCGTCCAAGGCATTATGTTTTGCCGCCTTTTCGTATATTTAACAAAACTCTTCATTCTCTCTCTGTCTTTTCACTTTTGCAATTCACAATTTCCCTCGTCTCTCAGACTCTCTCTCTCTCTAACATTTCTCTTCCAAACTGCCATTTTTCAAGCTCTCAAGCTCTGCAACTGCCTTTTCCATCACCACTGGCACACCATTTATCATTCGACTCTGATCGTTCAAGTCGTCTGACTCCGGCGTATCTCACTTCGACTTCAATTGGTAAGTCCTCCGATTTCTTCAATTTCAGTCTTTCATTGTTCTTGAATATTGTTATGCAACTACCTGTATGTCTCTTGCTATTCAATCTCCTTACTTATCCTCTGATTATGTTTTGCAATTTTTAAAACATTGCACCTTAGTTCTTGAATCTATTATATACATCATATAGCTTATGGTTCTTGCATACTACCTTGCACATATTCACTCAGTGTTTTGCGTAATTTATGATTTTCTGTCATTCTTGAATCTTGGTTGTTTTCTTAATCATGCTCTTTTTTCTGCTTTTCTTGTTGCATTTCCAAATTTTTGCCTTCAATTCCTGTTTCTGTAGTTTCTTGGTTTGGAATTTGATAGAAATCACATTTTTAGAAAAATTGAAACAAATTCCCCTTAGATCTTTAAAGCCCTTGCCCCAGTACCAGTTTAGGGTTTAGCTGAGCTCTCAAACACTACCAGTTTCTTCTCTCTGAAAAACCATCACGTCAGGCTTTAAGCTGAGATCACAGGTATGTTTAGGTAGATGGTAGACACCCCAGAAAAACTTGAGTACTTTAAGAGAAAGTTCTCTATCTCAGCCGATATTCAAATCAAGTTAGCTGGGAAGGAGGACTCCATCATGCCTGATGGAGACTCCATGCCCTTCCCCGTTGTTGTCTTCATTGAGTGTAGACTTCGGTTTTCTTTAGACATTATCTTTAGGGAAATCCTCCACTACTACAAACTCAACCCTATGTAGTTAGCCATCAATTCCTATAGGGTTATCAATGGTATAATCGCCTTAGCTCACCAAGAAAAAGTTAGGTTCACATTGGCCGACATCCAATTCTGTTATATCATGTGTGGCCTAAAGTCTGAAAAAGGCTACATTTATTACCTCAAGCCCAAATCCACTGCCTACAAAATCATAGCCGACCTCCCAAACTCCAACAAGCCAGCTGGAGATGATTACCTGATCGTCTCAGGCAAGTGAGAGTTTGCTCCTGATGATGATCTTCATCTCTTTCATCTGCGCTGATTGGTGTTTAAAAAGGGTGATGGTAAGAACTGTGTCATCCTCTTAATCTTATTTCTGCTAGGACTTGTCAACTCATATGTCTCTTTTTGAATATTTTTCTTCTTGTTCTCTTTTGCAACTCTTCCCCAGCTAACAAACTTTCTTCCCCAGCCCCGATCTAAAAAAGCTGCTGGACTTGCCAGTTGAAAAACGCAAGGCACCCCTATTGCTTGATTACACTCCGACCTAAAAGTTGGCTCTGCCTAACGTTCCCTGCCAAAGTAAGACTTCACCTTCTACAAAAACTCCACCAGTTGCTTCCTTACCCAGGCCAAACCAGGCCTCTTCTTCAGATCCAGTTGAGGTTACATTCACATCTATCCCCCAGTTGATTCCACCTTCCCAACGCCGACGCCGACGCCGACACCTACGTTGAGCTCTACCAAACGTCTATGCAAACAGAACCCAAAGTCGCAAATGACGAGATTCTAAGGAATCGGCATACAACCTAGCAAACCCACCAATTGCTCTTCCAACAATTCATTTTGGCACAAAAATCACTATCGCTACAACAGTCAAAGAGATGGGCCGCAACAAGCCGTTGCGGAGGACCTCCTGGCTGACCTGCCAAGAGTGGTGACTGTTCAATCTTCTCCATCAGAGTCCCAGCGCAAGCCAAAACCAAAGAGGGTGAAAAGGGATAAGACAAAGCCCCCAGTTACCCAAGTGGACACTGATGACACCTTGCCGATCTCCAAGCTGGCCAAGGTCGAGAAAAATGCTTCCACTGCCGAGAAGAGGCCTTCCAAGGCTAAGATATCTGACAATTGGCAATCAAAATGGCCGAGGTCCGAAGGTGAAAAGGGCCGAGGATTTTTCAAGGCCGACGAGCCCTGGGCCCCAACAATTTCGATCAGCGACCAGCCGATAATAGCTGGCGATAATGCGATTAACATCATCAAAGTCGATGCCGCTCTCTCCACCGTTGTTCTTTTGCCTACAGATCTCAATCAAATGGCTGCGATCACCGAATATGAAAACTTTACCTTAATGATGCAACACTCTATTCTGGTAATGTAACGCCCCAACTTCTGGGCCGTTTATAAATCAAATCAACCTCAAATTTAAAATTCTAACTAATTAATAACCTCAAAAATACAAATTGGCTCCAAAATAATTACACAAATGTCTATGATTTATAATTTATACAAATCTCCAAAAACAATATATAGTGGTGGACCCAAAAATCTCCAACTCAATAATTCTTTAAATGCTTTAACTCCAATCGCCACTAGATTTGCTCCACACCTGAAAAATAAATTAATTCGGGAAGTATACAATACAACAAGAATAACAAGGCTCGGACAGAAAATAAATCAACCGAGATCCAATAATTACACAACCGATTAGATTCAATAATCAAGCAATTTACCCAATTGCACAAACAGACTAACTCTACATATGATAATTTATCCAAGACCAAATACACAGTCCTACTCAATACATGACCACTGACCGGCCTCACCCACCTCACCCAAGCACAACCGCTTATCTGAGCTATTGGTCCAAGCTATTGGCAAAGTCTACTCGATCCATGTACGGAGCATTTCCACGTCATTTAGCCAGACAAATCAACACTGACTACATAGAACAACTTCACAGAATTTATCAAATGACTAGAATAATCAAATGTATCAACGAGAATGATTTCACAGAATTTAACAAATGATCACAATAATCAAGAGGATTACAAATTGGAAGTAAGTAAAATAAACTCTTTGCAAAGAGATTTAAAGGAATCATATTGTATACCACCCGAATTACCTCAAATCAATCTCCTCCGTCACCAACACTCAAATCTCGATATTTCTCCATGGATCTCCAAAGTCTAAGGCATAAGGTATGTAAGGTTTCACAAAATCTACAACTCTCATCCTTTATGAAAATGCTTACTCTCACTTTAAACATTCTTAATCTAAACTTTAAAATCTATGTAACAAATGGAGAGAGATATGGGAAGAACCATAGAAAAAAGTTGAGAGGTGATCTCAATTTATAGACAGGGATACTTGAGACAAAAGAAAAGAAAGACTTGGGGCCAAAGAAAGGAATTTTACTTGGTGGGCAAGAAAGGGGTTTACTTGGAGAACAAGAAAATAAACTTCCTTGGAGACAAAGTAACTTGGAGAGGAAGGAAGATTAAAGAAATTAAAAATAAAAGATTACTTGGTAAGCAACGAAATGATGAAAAAATAATAAAATAAAATTTACTTGGTGCCCAAGAATAATGAAAAAATATTAGAAAACAAAGGAGAAGAATAATAATGAGGTGGAGAGAAAAAGAGATAAAATAAATAGAGAAAAATAAATTAGATTCTCATCTAAGAATCTCACCACCAAACTACCACCAATACCTTTCACTAGAATATTAATACCTCAAAAATACGGGGTTTCACAGGTAAGTCTTCAACTCCTGTCTTTTTTGGCTTTTACTTCAAGTTCTCATACTTAGAAATTTTACTAACTTGTTTATTCCTTTTCTTTCAGGCGACCCAGCACGCTCATTCCTTTGCAACGAAAGCCGAGGCTTTCAAGAAAGAATTAATCGACAAGACCAAAGAGGCTGGTGGCTTCCTTGCCTCCCTCAATAATGCTGAGGCAAAAATGAAGATGCTGCTGGATCAAGCCAAGGCTGCCAAACAAGCTCAAGATCAAGCCGAGGAAAAGACGAAGGCTACTAAAGTGGTTGCCGATGTACTCAAGGCCGAGGCCAAAGAATCCGAAGCCAAAATTGCCAAAGCCGAGGCGGAGTTGAGAGAGGCCCTGATGACCAAGGCGGCTGAAATTAAGGCAGTTGACGAAAAGGCCCACGCTGAAGGCCAAGCCGACGTGAGTGACGCCTACAAGGAACAAGTAAACCAGGCCAGCAACCAAGGATTTTATCTTGGCTGGACGGCTGCTCTAAACAAGCTTTCCATCCCAATGGATTCCGACCTCCGAGATATCAATAAACTCCAAGTTCCTTTCCCTCCGCCTCCCAAAGGATCGGTCGGCGAGGCCGACGAGGAGGAAACCGACATAGAGGATGCCGAAGAAGAGGCGTAGGTTGCTGATGGGGCCAAGTCTCCAACATTGAATGATCAAGTCCTGGACTTGACTCCTGATGAGGAGGAAGACTTGGTTTCCAAGGGTACCTCTCCCAAACAAACAACTTCTGAGGCCGAGGTCCAGGCAGCCAAGAAGAACTTGGACCAGACCTTGCTGGAAATTGATGCTGAGATAGTGGCGGAGAAAGAAACCGCATTGCTAACCAAGGCCAACACAACGCCAACAGCCGAGGTTGAGCAATCTGAGATCAATGCCTATAATTCCAACACTTAGGAATTTTTTCTGTACTTTGAACTTTACTTTTGAACAGTTGTAATTTTTTGTGACTTTGGACAAGTAATCTCTTTTGCCAAACCGAAGTGCCTTTTTGTTTCTAAATAAGTTCCTTCTTCGAATGCATGCTTGCCTTCTTCCTTCTTTTCTAAGTGTTGAATGCTTTGCTTCATGTATGCTTACTGCTTTCCTTCTATGCACGTTTCCATACTTGAAATATTTTTGCATTTCTTCAAAGTATACCTTAACTATGTAATCACTTTGGGGTAGAATACCTCGGATATAAACCTTGACTGTTTGTCTCGGCCAACAATTGGAATATCTCGGCTAACACTTAAAAATATTTCGAAATATTTTTACAAGTGCTTGTTTCTTTAAACTTATTCAGTCAAGTATTGCTTCTTCATTTCCACTTGCTATCTTCTATCAAGACTTCACCTTTCCAACCTTTCCAAGTTTGACAACCTGGTTAGTCATCTCGAGTAATATGTACCTTGGATACACCTTTTATCATTACCTCGACTAATCTTCAACTTGCAAATTTTTCTAAGATTTTCAACAAGTCCCAAGTTCTCAAGTTTATTTATCATTCATGCTCCCTGCCCCCCTAATGTGAGCCTAAGTTTCACTTAAGTTCACATTATGCGTTTATGGTCTTTCATCGAAGTAAAATTCAAACAAAGATTAGCCGAGGTGTTCAACCTTGATTTCTCTATTAATCTAACTGAAGCGAGCTCGGTTCCACGCTGAGTTCAGCTCTGCTAAAATGGCAAGTCAAGGTTAATTTAACTTAATTCAACTCTATTATATGCAAGTATAATTCAACTCTACCATATACTAAGTTTAAGTTATGTGTCATTAAGAAACGTTGCCAACTTAGTTCAACTCTATTATATGCAAGTATAATTCAACTCTGCCCTATAATAAGTCTAAGTTATTCGTCATGTTTCATTCAGAAATATCGGCAACTTAGTTCAACTTTATTATATGCAAGTATAATTCAACTCTGCCATATAATAAGTCTAAGTTATTCGTCATGTTTTATTCAAAAACATCACCAACTTAGTTCAACTCTATTATATGCAAGTATAATTCAACTCTGTCATATAATAAGTCTACGTTACTCATCATGTTTCATTCAGAAACATCACCAACTTAGTTCAAGTCTATTATATGCAAGTATAATTCAACTCTGTCATATAATAAGTCTAAGTTACTCGTCATGTTTCATTCAGAAACATCGCCAACTTAGTTCAACTTTATTATGTGCAAGTATAATTCAACTCTGTCATATAATAAGTCTAAGTTTTTCATCATGTTTCAGTCGGAAACATCGTCATAGGACTGGTCAGTCCTATCGCATAAATTTCAAATTCATAAAAATCAAACTAGCACTTTATTATTACTTCGGCTTATAAAATTTTGACATAAACTTCGAAAAATAAAAAACTAATGATAAAAAAAAACTTCATATTGCAAGTGTTTCAGGGTCTTGGCAACTCTTTGCCATCAGAGTCTTTAAGTTGATATGCGCCGGCAACAGAGATGATTCTATTAGGCCCCTCCCAGTTTGGGCCAAGCTTGTCCTCCCTAGGATCCTTCTTGTTGCCAACAACTTTCTTCAGAACAAGGTCCCCAACTTTGAATTCCCTTGGGTTGACCTTCTTGTTGTAAGCCCTAGCAAGTTGTTGCTGGTATGCCCCCAACCGAATTGCTACTCTCTCTCTCTCATTTCTCTTCTCTGATTACCACTGCACTCACTGCGTGCTCTGAAACTACTAAGTATAGGAACAATTCTTCTCCAGATATTGGATTTGATAAAATTGGAGCTGTTGTCAGGTACTTTTTCAAGTTAGCCAAGACGACTTCGCACTTCTCTGCTCATAAAAAATCTGTGGCCTTCTTTAACAAACTAAAAAATGGTTTACACTTATCTGAACTTCTGCTAATGAACCTATTCAGGGCTGCCGCTTTGCAGGTCAAAATCTGGACCTGTTTGGCTGACGTCGAGCTTTTCAAGTCAAGAATGGCATTGATTTGATCTGGGCTTGCCTCAATGCCCCTTCTGGTAACCAAGTATTCTAGGAACTTACTAGACCCGACTCCAAATACACATTTCGAAGAATTGAGTCGGAGCCGATATGTTCTCAGGATATCAAAAATTGCCTTTAAGTCGGCCAGGTGATTTCTAGGTTCTTTGGTTTTCACAACCATGTCATCAATGTACACTTCTACGGTTTTGCCAATCAGATAGCCAAACATCTTGGTCACCAGCCTCTCGTAGGTTGCTCCTGCATTTTTCAACCCAAAAGGCATCATTCTATAGCAGTACAACCCTATTGAGGTGATAAATGCAATCTTCTCTTCGTCAAGAGGATACATTGCTATCTGGCGGTATCCTCTGTAAGCATCCAGGAAGCTCATCCTCCCATGCCTTGAAGTAGCATCCACCAGCTGATCAATCTTAGGGAGTAGGAAACTGTCCTTGGGGCAAACTTTATTCAGGCTGGTGAACTCAACACAAACCCTCCACTTGCCGTTCTTCTTTTTCACAACCACTGTGTTGGATAGCCAAGTAGGGTAGTTCATCTCGCGAATGGTTTTGGCTTCCAGTAGTTTGTTCACTTCCTCTTCAACTGCATCAACATGCATTAATGTCGGCCTCCTTGCTCGTTGGATGACAGGTTTGGCTGACCTATCTACATTAAGCATATGGCATATGACCTCGGGGTCAATGCCTGGCATCTCATATGGAGTCCAGGCAAATACTTTTATGTTGGCTCGTAAGAAAGCCTCTAACTCCCTTTCCTCATCCTCGACCAATCCTAAGCCAAGAAGGAAGAAGCCTCTTCATCCCCTTCTTGGACCAAAATTTTCTCCAAGGCTTCCTCACTCTTCTCGACAGGTTCTTCGCCGACATCATCTGGAACTTCCATGTCCTCGTCCTCGACTTTCATTTTTTCTGCCTCTCGCACATTGTAGTTGAATTTCACTGCTGCCATAGAGCAATTCTTTGCTTGCACTTGATCCCCTCTGACCTCCTCAATCCCCTATTCATTTGGAAACCACAATAGCTGGTGCAGTGTTGAGGGAACAGCCCTTGTTGCATGCAATCATGGCCTTCCCAAGATAACATTGTAAGGGGAGGGGGGTGTCAATTACTGTAAACTCTGTGCTTACCTTCCTGGTGCCTACCTGCACTTCCAAATTTATTGCTCCCAAGGGCCATGTCAGCGTTCCATTAAATCCGACCATTGGGCTTTTGACTGCTCCAAATCATCTTTGTGAAGGCCAAGCTCCTTGTAACATCTGACATACATGATGTCACAAGAGCTGCCATGGTCGATCAGAATGCGCCTTACCTGGTATTCTCACACCTTGAGGGTCACCACCAGAGCATCATTGTGTGGATGTTGCACCATGTCTAGGTATGTCTCAATAAATTACACCATCGGTCCCTGGTACTCGTTTGTCCTAGGCCTCTTTTGCTGGACCTGACACACATGATGTAAGTGTCTCACCTTCTGGGTCTCTCCTTGTATATCATTCTCATTAACCTTCGAGTGGAGCACATTAATTACCAGAGGTTCTGCTTGCTGCGGTTGTGGCGGTGGTGGTGCCGCTGGTGCTGAGGGAAGCCTTGCATGTTCTTCTCCCGTTCTGGCCTCATCTATTAGGTTTCTCAAGTGACCTTGTCTGACCAGGTCTTCCAAGTGCGTCTTCAGGGCTCTGTACCCCTGAGTCAGGTGCCCATCCTCATTGTGGTAGGGACAGTGCTTTCCAAGGCTCCTTCCCGTGAACTCACCAGGAATCTTCTTCGGCGTTCTATAATACGGCTAGTTCGTAATCCTTTCTAAAACTTTATAAATCGGGATCCGGAACACAGTGGTGACTGCCTGTGCAGCCCTCAGTCCTGTTTCCTGCCTGTTAAAACCAGTATTACCTCGACTTCGCTTCGACGAGCCATTTGTTTTCTCCTGCTTCGGTGCCTTCATTTCCAACGTATCCTCTTCTACTTTGGCATATTTCTCAATTTGTGCCATGAGCTCCTCTATACTCTTTGGTAGAGTTTTTGCCAACAACTTCCGAAGCGTGCATTCATCCTCCAGGCCGTTCTTAAAAGGCATGACCGCCAACTCCTGGTTCTATCCCAGTATTCGATTGAACACCTCATAATACCTTTTGGCATAAGCGCTGAGGCTTTCACCCTCGCCAATTTTCAGAGCCATTAGAGAGTCTACCCTTAATGGCTACAACTTGTTTGTAATGAACCTGGCCACAAATATCTCGGCCAGGCCTTCCCAACTCTTCATAGTTCCTTTCGGTAACTTGTGAAACCAATCTGATGCAATTTTCCCAAAGGATGAAAGAAACACCTTGTATAGAAACGGTTCATTCCCGATATACAAAGTCATTAAATTTAGATATAAGCCGACGTGAAAGTTCGAATCGGACTTACCATCATAAATCTGGAACCTCGACGTGTGGAACCTTTTTAGGGCCTCAAACCTGTCCAACTCCACTGAGAATGGTGTTCTCGGCTTGACGGGGGATGCAACCTCAACATTCTGCCACTTCCTCTGGAGGTAGTCTTTCAAATCCTGCTTAGTCCGACCAGGACCTCGGCTGTCAACGGATTTCAGTCTTTTTGGTACGCTACTCCCAGTGTCGTTATGTGTCCTCTTGGACTTCTCTTCATTCACCGTGTCAAAACAAAAGTCGCTTCCCCTGAATGTGCCGATGTTCTTTGGCATTAGTTCCCTTGGTATGAGGTGTTCTCTGAGACTCACCTCCCACTAACTTTACTCGCCCGACATCCCGTGAAGGCCGATGTGAACATTCCTTCTCTTTGTCATGCTGAGGGACTGTTGGGATTGCTTTCTACCCTCCTTTCTGGGCATCAGTCTTGGCCCCTGGCATCGGCGTGTCCTACAACGGGAATGGTGGTTGCATGACATTGTTCTGCATCATGAAGTTGACAACCGATTGTAGATCTGCCAACTTGTTGGCCATTCACTTCATCTCGCCGTCCCTCCTCAGGCATCTATCTTTCCATACCTGGAGATCGCTCTCGTTGTAATACTCGTCTCGGCCTGCTTTCCTGGGGGCGTTACCCTCATTACTGACGTCCTTCTGCACAAGATTCGGATCTTGTGCTCCTTCATCATGATTTTCTTCCTCGATGTTAAGGTCGGCATGTTTACCACTCCCACATGGGACGTCGTCCCCGATCTTTTTTTCTGCTTGTCGTTGGCCATCTATTCTCCTTACGTTCCCACAGACGACGTCAAATTGTGAGTGTTGATTTCCAACCACACAACCAAAGGGAGAACTCAGTTGGAGAGCACCGGTAGAATAGATTAAGCCCGAACAACCTGTCACAGAAAGATCAGAATCCGGCAGTGGTTCGTCCACCTGGCGGCACTTCGACGCTCAAGTCAGTAATCAAATATCTCTCGAAGATAGCAAGTTGTGCTTAACTCACAAGAAAGAACTTACTGCTCACAATATATCACACATACCTGAGACCCACAGGGGTACCCTGCTTTTATAGCCAGCACTGACCTGATCCTTGTAGAAGCCTCACTTCAACGGACTCAGACTCAATGCTCATCCTGGACTCTCAGCTAGATAAGGATAAACTCCCTAAGAGCTTTATCTTTATCCAGACTGAGATCCTCTCCTATTCCTGGACTCTTGTCCATTATCCGCTTATCTCGGATTTCGATCTCTCCGTAGATAACTTCGGCCTAGCCGAGATCATCTCGGCGTCAGGACCAAGCCACATGGCACCTCGGCTGACACTTCGGCATCACCGTGTGTAGACACCCCATTTTTGACCGACCTTAAGACTCAGACGTCACCGATTGAGCGCTTGGTGATATTGCATATTGTGCTTGTTCTGAGGTTGCGGAGTCTCGGCTGTGAGCCTTGCCTCCGGACTTCCGGACTCTTGTGTGCTTTGCCTCGGTTTGCGAACCAGGCCCTATTTTCTTTGTTTTCTCTTCCTGAAGGGAGGGAGAGGTCACGTGGATCATCTCTCAGTGGCCGTGGGCTACGTTTCATGGTCGTAGGCCATTTTTTCCATTTCAGAACCCGGTTCCCGGTTTTCGGAGCCGTCGGCCGTGTGCCTCGGTTCGGGACTGCTCAACCACCTCCGTTTGCTCCGGTTTTTGGCATGCGTCTTATTTACCCCCTTCTAAGGGACATTGTGGCTTGAGAGACCAACTTCGTGGTCAAACGCCACCTTCGGTGCTTAACAGTCAGTTTTCGGGGCCTCGGGCTGCGTGTTTCGGCCCCCGAACCTTCATCTTGCATCGGTTTCAGTTCATTTTTTGCAGGGACCTTATTTTCATGATTAGGAAGCTTGTAGAAGGGTGGGAGGCCAGCAATTGTTCTGAAAACCAGTTTTATTTCTTCATCACCCTCCGTCGCCCGTTTTCCTCGCTAGAAAGCTGATGTTGACCATTCCGGGGCCACTTTCTTTGGCCCTAAACCCCATATTTGTGTTGTACACACTTGGGAGGCCACCAATATGCCATGGCCAGCCAGCAATTCATCCTGACCCTTTTGAACCCCTCTAAAAAAGTGGTTTTTCTCTCTCCTGGTCCACTTCTTCCAGTTTTTGACCACATAGTTATGTTGTGCACACATGGGAGGCCATCTTTTTGGGATGGCCGACCACTAATCATACTTGACCCTTTTGACCCTTGGCCGACCGGCCAGGGGAGGTGGCCGGCCGGCCACCTGAACCTCCTGAACTTGGCTGGCCATGATCCTCTCTCCAGGAACTTTCCAGCTGTGCAATTTGTTTTCCCCCAGATTTTGTATCCGGGAGGCTGCCTTTTGGGGGGAAATTTGAATTGGTTTCCCCCCCCATTTTTCCCTCCTTTTTCCCTTCCCTCCCTCTATAAAACCAGCAGCTCCAACTGCATTTGAGGGGTTACAAAAATTGCTTTGAGCCTCTTGCATTAACTCTCCCTCTCTCTCTACTCCAAGCCTCAAAACCCCAAGGTTCTTGCACCAATCCATAGCACCACACCTCCACACTCCATTCCAGCCAGTTGGAGACTATTTCCAGAGGTTAGGAGCACCATTTCCTAAACCAAAAGTTGCTAGAGCTTTGTGCTACAAGGGTAAGCTCATTTTCCCTCTTTTTTGTTCCTATTTTGCATGCTTTCTAAGCCATACATGCTTACATTTTTGGGCTCCGACCCAAACTGGAAATAGTCTTATTTTAAGCACTTTTTCATGTTTGATTAAGGGCCTTTCTCTGTTTGAGGCCTCCTTCTATCACTTGCCTCTTTAACTCTCTTTTAGGCCTATTTTTGCATAGTATTTTCGGCTTATTTGTGAGATTTTTTGGGCTTCGTCATAAACTGTGAAATGCCTTTTTTTGAGTCCCTCTTCAACTTTGTTGAAGGGCTTTCCTCTGTTTGAGGTCTCCTATTGCCACTTGTCTCTTTATCCCTCTTTTAGGCTTTTTTCTTACATGCTTGTTTAGCCCTACTTGTGATTGTTTTCGTGGTTTTCTATAAACTGTAAAGTGACTTTCTTTGAGCCCCTCTTCAACTTTGTTGAAGGGCTCTTTACCATTTGGGGCCGGCTGCTGCAATCTAGTCTATACTTGTTTGCTGTGCGCGTAACATAGTAATTCTAGGCTAATAATTGGAATAAGAACACATAACGTTCTCAAAAACGGATATCACGGTTAGTAGAGGCCGGTCTTCGGACCGGGCGAAAGGGGGTGCTCATAGCTGACCTTCCCCGATCGTACCCAAGCTCCCGAGCCAAGACCACTTTGGTGATGACGGACATGTGGCCTTCGGCACCGAGTCAGGGTTTCCTAAATTTCCCATTTTAAAATATTTAGGTGGCGACTCTGTATCTGGCAAAGCAGTCCATGTTTGGCACTACTTTTCAAAAAAACCTGTTTTCTCAAAAACGATTTGCCAGAGTTGGACTCTTTGGTTCAGATTAAGAACCGTGACACAAACGAGAGTCCGAACTGTAGCATCGAGGCCCCACGCGGGCGCGTCTACAGTGCTCATTTGCTTCATGTACTTGCCATGTAATCCATGTTTGATAGCCAAAATTGCATGCTACTTTAGCCCATCTTGCTAGCACCTTTTGGCCTTGCTTTGAACTAAGAAAGTTCATGTTTTGGGACTGCCTTGCTTCTGTCTTCATGCTTCATGATCAAATAATGCATGCTTTGTATAGCTATAAGTCATTCCATGTGCATAGTTTTGAGTTTCGAGGTTTATCCCATGCATCGGGTACCATGTTTCCATGTTTCGGGGCTGTTTAGCATCATATTTTAGTGCTGAAATTTGCATGCTTGTATGCCATACTCCATGCCTTGCCATGCTTTGGTAGAGTGGCATTCGTGCCTTAGGTTCAGTCCTCGGTTTGCGTGCATGCGTGCACGCATCTCGAGTGTCTCATTTTTCATCCGATGGCCTCCTATGTGAGTGTGGCTGAGGTCCACTTATGTTGGTGTAAGTCCATTATGCATTGTGTATGCCATTTCATTCCATAGCATTGTGTATGCTAGGTTGTATGTTAGCGCATTGCGTATGCCATGTTACCTCGTGCATCGTGTATGCCATCTCATAGCATTGTGCATGTTAGGTTGTATCTTAGATTGCATTCATGCATATCATGCATATTGCACTGTGCTTGGGATAGGAGTTAGCCCGAGCACAGGAAACGAGGGACGTTTCGTACTCCAAGTGACGGAACATGTCTCAATTCCCGGTCACGGACACTCCGGATTATCCATGATGGAGTTTCGGTCTTGTTGTGTTTATATGTGCATTCATTTCATATTGAGTCGTGCAATTCGACTCCTCGGCCATCATGCATCGAGATGCGTGATTGGTGGCACGAGGATCGAGGCATGCATACATATGTGAAAATACATTGCCATGCCCCTTTCTTGCTCTCTGTTGCAGTAAATCAAAAATCAGCAGCCTTCCGGAGCTTGGCACGCATTCCAAGAACAAATGCAAACAGAGGCTAATCGGGGCATCGCAGTGGATTTCCGCGCAAGGCAACTCAAAACATGCATCATCCATCATCCGGAGCAAAGTCGAGGCAAGTCCCTAGCTTGCATGCTAGTTTATTGCTTTCCTAGAATTAATTTGTTAATTAATTAGGATTTTGTATTTATTCGGACTGTAATAATTTATTCGGGACTGTATTATTTAGTCGGACCCTCTGCGCGAGGGCATAACTGTAATAAGTGTGCGTGTGTGTGATGTACGTCTTCCAACCTCACGTCTTTCTCCCTTTTATTTATCAGCTTATGATGGTTAGATTAGGGCATATTTCAATTAGCATACAGTATGATAGCATGTTTGCATTCATTCATCTGTTTTGCATGCACCGAGCTCGGCGCATCATACTAACTGCATTGTATTTCAATTCCAAGTTGAATACTTGTTAGTTGTAGCATTTCACATGCCATGTTTAGAATAACCGAGCCTATCTTAGTTGCATTTTTGCATGTGTTGCATTAGGCACTTCTGTATATTTAGGATCATGCATGGATTTCTAATTAGCTTTTGTTTTGGCTTGGAGTACTCGGTAAGTTTTATGCTTAGCATCCTTGCATGCGTGTGAGTGACTGCCATGATAGCATGCTTACCATGAGGCTATGTGCTTATGTGATATAACTGCCTGAATGCCTGTGGGTGAAGGTTGGGTTATTTGGATTGGAACAAATCATCGACTGTGAGTTTTAAGCCCACTAGATAGTGGCAAAACCATGTTTTCTAAGCCCACCCGAAGGTGGCAAAATCTGCCTTTTAAGCCTACTTGCGAGTAGCAAATCATCTTTCAAAAACAAACATGAAGTGTTTTGTTCCAATTCAGGCGACCCGGTCTATACTTGTATGCTGTGCGCATCACATAGTAAATCTAGGCTAATAACCGGAATAAGAACGCATAATGTTTTCAAAATCCGATATCATGGTTAGTAGAGGCCGATCTTTGATCGGGCGAGCGGGGGTGCTCACGAAGTGACCTTTCCCAATCGTACCCAAGTTCCCGAGCCGAGGCAACTTTGGTGATGACGGACACGTGGCCTTAGGCAACGAGTCAGGGTTTCCTAAATTTTTCCAAAAATAAAATATTTAGGTGGCGACTCTGTATCTGGCAAAGCAGTCCATGTTTGGCACTTCTTCAAAAATCTGTTTTCTCAAAACGATTTGCCGGATTTGGACTCTTTGGTTCAGATTGAGAACCGTGACACAAATCGAGTCCGAACTGTAGCGAGGTCCCTCGCGGACTTGTTACAGTTTCTGGCAACTCCGCTGGGGATTTAGAGAACTTGACTCGAACTCATGATATCTTGTTTTGGCTACACTTATGTGTTTCTTTGCATGGCATTTGCATTGGTGCGCCTAAGACACCGTGTTTGCCATCTACTATTCCTGAACGGTTTGCCGGAGGCTTGTCTTGTCAAGGCATGACCATAAGGCTGACCGGTTGTGGGCTCTGCCAGTATGGGAACACAAACCCCGGTTTTACTGGGGCACCCTTTTGACCATTCGACCTAGTGCATATCGAAATCCATAGTGACCATTCCAAGCTAGGACAGGTTGCTTACCCGATTTTAGGTTGTTTGAAACCGTTGCGTGCGTAGTGAAACCCTAGCTCTTGACAAAATAGGACAGGGAAAACCCTACCCCAACATAGGGGTGTTTTGGCTCTCACTTATCTGTTATGTGCTTTTAGAGTGCGTCTCTACAGGAATGCATGTATTAGTTTATAAGTTTGGGCATCAGGCCTGCGGGCATCAGTTCAGTTCTTTTGGGAATCAGTTATCTGCGGGTATCAGATTCAGTATTGGGGAACAGTGATTCAGGGATAATGATCAGTGTTTGAGGACAGTGTGTATTCGGCTTATCGATCGTGTGTTGTTATGCCCAGCTGTGTGTTGTGTATTTATTTTTAGCTGTTATGCTGTTCGTTTATCTGGTTATTTATTTCTTTATTGCTTTATTTATCTTTTTGCTAGGACAGTTTTAGCACAATTGCTTCCGACCCAGCAGATATTCCCCAAGCACTTTGGACAAGAGGTCGTCAGCTCAATCGATCTGAGGATCTGGTTGACGGACAACCAGTGTTTCATTCTCTACCCCCAGTTGTCAGAAGAAGGCCAAAAAAACGCAGTGTGTCTGAGCAGAGGTTACTAGAGCAGTGGTCTACCCTAGCAGTGAACAGTCAGGTTGAGGTTTCAGTTTCTGCCATAGAGATACACATACCAGTCAGTCAGCAAGACCAACAGAATATGGCCGGGATAGAAGAAATGATGCACCAAATGCAGGAGGGCATGAGACAAATGCAGGAGGACGCTGTCCGCCAAGCGGAGTTCTCTAAACAGCAGGCCACAATCATGGCCCAGCAGGTCGAGCTCATCACTAGACTCCAGCAGCAAGCCGGAACATCAACTTCACACCCAGCTCCTCCTCCACCAGGGGTCCCGTTACCCAAGCAAACACCAACTGTTCAGAATGCCTTGCCAAACACCCAGAACACCTTGCCAAATGTCCAAAACATCCAGGAGGACACGGACCTTCCAACGGGGCCAGCTCCGCCCCCGTTTCCACCTCAACTGTCCAAGGCACATACGCCTATCAACCATCCGGACTCTCCCTTAGAGTTCGAGATAGACCCAACAGCATTGAAATTGAGCAAGCTCGAGAAGCTTTTCAAGAAATCACAAGGGGTAAAGGCTATTCCGGATATCGAGGACGGATATACCGATGTGGCCGTGACATTGCCAGATAGATTCAAGATGCCGCAGATCGATCGCTTCGATGGATCCGGGGATCCCATGGTCCACCTCCGGCCATTCTCAGATATACTACGGCCAATGGGCCTATCCAGACCACAGAAGCTTTTGCTATTCGGCCGGACCCTCTCGGGTGTGGCCGCTATCTGGTATGCGAAGTTGGAGGATGACGTCAAGCGGAGTTGGGATGAAATGGCCGAGGCCTTTGTTGCGCAATACTCTTACAATACCCAAATCGAGATTACAACTCGTGATCTCGAAATAACGAGGCAGGAGCCCAAAGAGAGTTTCTCGGATTTCGTAACCCGGTGGAGGGCAAAGGCCTCGATGATGACTTTAAGGCCCACCGATAAAGACCAGATCATGATGATTGTGCGCAATCTCCAGCCAAAACTGATGCAAAAGATGATTGTACTCCCCTTCCCCACTTTTTCAGATCTACACGAGATGGGGGTACAAATTGAAGATGCAATGAAACAAGGTCTGATCGACCAAGATAGGGAGCAGCCCAGGAGGACTTTCAACCGTGACAACAATGCAGGCCCGAGTGGCGCTGCAACTACAAGAGCTTCAGAGGTGAGCATGGTCACCACCATTCCCCCTCCCCTTCCAAGACCCATGGCAGCCATGCCCTTCTCTGGTGCATCCGGAAGCAATACGCAGACCGCCAAATACCAACCCAGAGGCCAAAGAACCTTCACACCCCTATATATGCCCCTGTCCAAAGCTCTGGGGGTTTTAATCAGGAAAAAGCATTTGAAGCCCCTGGAGCCGAGGCCACTACCAAATCCACTCCCTCCGTCTCATGACCCGGCAAAATACTGCGCGTATCACCAACAGCACGATCACGACACCGACCATTGTTTTAGATTGCGTCACAAGATCCAGGATCTTATTGACAAGCAGGTGATCGCGCCTCCCGACAAACCCAATGTCACAACCAATCCTCTCCCACCACATAACCAAGCTCCCCCTCCCAACAGAATCAACTTTATCCAAACTGGGGTCGTGTCTTACGATCCTAGTATCTATATCACCCCATCCCACCTACCTAAGCCGGAGGTGCTCCTTCCCGACTGCACCGACTCTTTGTGCATGTTGGACATCTCCACAACCTAACCAGAGCCGACAGTGGTGACCATCGAAGATGGGGCAGGGCAGATTTCAGAAAAGAATGGAATTGTTAAGTCTGGGATTGGACAGTCCAGGAGTTTCACTGGGGAAGCCTATGATCCAAGTGAGTACATCTTGTCAGCGGGCCAGGTCGAGCCAGGTATAGAATTGCCAGAGAAGGCAAAGCTGTGTGTGATCCGGGGGGATGGATTTGAGCAAGGGGCAAATGATTTGACGGCTGTGGAGGAGGACTTTGCCAACCTACAGTTTTTCGATGACCAAGAATCAGGGGGCGCGGTAGTCAACTGGTTTGATTATGAGGAATCGGCAGAGGCCACTGGATGGCTGGATGATCAACCAGATGTGGTGGAAGAGTTCCAACTAAAACAGAGCCCACTAGGGGCAGGAATATTAGCTGTGGCCGGAAGGGCCGGAAGTCAGAGTACACTGCCGGAGAGCGCCGGTACGAAGAATTTCGCTCGGAACTGGGACAGTGTGAATGCAGGGAAAGCTGAACAACAAACTACGCTAACACAGGCAGAACAAGAAAAGATTTGGGATTCTGAGAGGATCCGGAAAGCCAAAACCCATGAAGGAATTGAAAGTGCTGTGTGCACAAAGACAGAAGATGTTGCGGGCATGTGGGCCAAAAATGCCAAGAGTACAAACATACCGGAGCCAGACAGGTGTCTGTTGGCGGCCGATGGAATGTGGTGGGAGGACGATGATTTATGTCTTGCCCACACAGATGAAGATTGGGGAAACCATCAGCCAGACGACACCTGGTATGTCGGAGAGGTCGACCATATGACGAGAAGCAGGCGGTATTTCAAGCCCCCACACTTGGACCAGCCAGAGGCATCTGGGAAGGATAAAGAAGCCGAGAAACAGAAGGAGAAGCAGATTGAAGAAGAAGCCGTACTCAAACAGTTAAAGAAGATACAAGCAGACATCTCCATTTGGGGACTGCTTATGGCTTCACGAGTGCATAGACAGGCTGTCCTATCTGCTATGGATAAGGACAAACTCTCTATAGATACGCTGGTTGGACTGGTCTTTCCGGGAGGAGGTTCCCCAACGTTAACCTTTTCAGACAAAGAACTACCGCCTGAGGGCGCAAATCATAACAAACCCCTTTACATCTCTGTGGAATGTAGAGACAAGTGGGTGCCAGTGGTTCTTATCGACACGGGATCCGCCATTAATGTGTGCCCGTCAAGAACGGCATATGCGATCGGGTTGAAGCCTGCGCACTTCGTGCCGACTACTCAAGTGATCAGAGCCTATGATAACACCAGCAGGGAGGTGATGGGGACTGTCAAAATTCAGACCCAGGTTGGTCCAGGACAACACAACGTTGAGTTCCATGTCTTGGACGTTCCTACAACTTTTAATCTACTCTTGGGGCGGCTGTGGTTGCACCAAGTGAAAGCAGTCTTTTCCACTTTGCATCAAATGCTGAAGTACCCTCATGGGAAGGGGGTGGCCATTATTTTCGAAAATTCATCAATCCATCCACCGCCAGAAGTGTCTACACCAGTCTTGGAAATCGAGCATGGCATGGAGGATGTGTTCTTATCGGGGTTTACTTTGGCCGAGGCTCGGGTTGTGCAGAATATCATGGCTGTTAATGAGGGAGTATATGTCAGTGCTCAATCTGTATACCTCATGAACAAGCTACAACACATCCCCGGGATGGGATTAGAAAGGAGTGGCCGGAAGGGCATCGCAGCATTGGCCGAAGTGCCACACAACCCTCATACCTTTGGCTTGGGTTATCTGCCCACCAAAGAGGACTGGGTAAGAAAGGGAAAAGAAATGGCTGGAAGAGCCAGAGCAAAGCAGGCTGGGAAGCCATTCGAGCTGATGCATAGGCCCATTCAGGGTACCCTAAATGGACGCTTCGTCCGGGAGGGGGAGGACTTTCCTTTTTGTGGCTTTCCAGAGCCATGGCTGAACGCGGAGAAGAAGCGCGTGCCAGGTTTCGAGATCTTCTTCGATCTGCAATTATCCGGGGATGACGTTGCCGAAGAGCAAACAGACCCACCAACTGAGGTTGAGCAGTGTAAGGCAGTGGACTCCGAGGGCACTGAACTTGAAATGGGGGTAGCACTGGCATGTCTACTTTCAAATCCTTCGATCAACCAAAAGTGCTTGGAGGATAACTTCTCGGTTTCCATGATTGGGGATGAAACGGCTGCGGGCCTACCAGCGACTATTTTGGATGCATCCATCGCACCCTCTCTCACTTGGCAATACGAAGAGGGATTTTTGTCCAGCAGCACCGGGTCAGGTAGTGAGCCAGAATCTGATTCCACCGAGTCTTGTGAGTCGGAATCAAGTTCCAGCTCGACTGAGTCTGAGTCTGGTAATCCTGGGGATGATAACCCGGATGCCACAATCTTGTTCAGGTCGTCTTTTTCTTTCTCTTTTGAGTCTATTGTAACCGAGGAATCGGACGACTTGGATGTGCTTAATGAGAATCAAGTAGCTGTGGTTTCTGAGTACTTTTCTGTGCCCTTGATTTATTGCATTAATTCAGACTTTCAAAATTTTGATGAAAACGACGAGGACGAAATTCCCCCGGTTTTGCAACGCTTAATTGAACAAGAGCAGGAGAGATTTGTCAAACCCCTAATGGATGAAATCACTACCGTGAATGTTGGTACTGAGGAGGACCCGCGGCTGGTCCAGATCGGGTCCACGTTGTCTTCGGAGGAACGCAAGCGCTTAGTCGCTTTATTAAAAGATTTCAAAGATGTTTTCGCGTGGTCCTACGAAGACATGCCTAGGATCGATCCTGAGATTGTACAGCATCGGATCCCTCTCGACCCCGAGGCCCGACCCGTCAAGCAGAAACTCAGGAGGATCCGCCCGGATTGGGCTCTCAAGATTAAGGAAGAGGTCACCAAGCAAATCGACGCAGGCTTCCTACTGGTATCCGAATACCCGACTTGGTTGGCCAACATCGTTCCGGTGCCGAAGAAAGATGGCAGGATCCGAGTATGCGTAGATTTCAGGGACTTGAACAGAGCTAGTCCGAAGGACGACTTTCCTTTACCGCATATTGATGAGTTGGTGGATTTCACAGCAGGGCACGCGTTGCTCTCGTTTATGGATGGCGTCTCAGGCTACAACCAGATAGTAATGGCACCTGATGACCGGGAAAAGACTGTATTCACCACCCCGTGGGGGACATACTGCTATAGAGTCATGCCGTTTGGGCTGAAGAACGCTGGAGCTACTTACCAACGGGCCGCAACCACAATATTGCACGACATGATCCACAAAGAGGTTGAAGTGTACGTGGACGACATGATTGTCAAGTCCAAAGAAAGAAAGGGCCACTACACTGCCTTGCAGAAGTTCTTTCAAAGGATCAGAGAGTTTTGGTTACGGCTGAATCCTCAGAAGTGTACGTTTGGGGTTACAGCGGGAAAAATACTGGGGTTTCTGATTACACAAAGAGGCATCGAAGTCAACCCTTCCAAAATCAAGGCCATCCTAGAAATGCCCCCACCAAGGACTGAAAATGAGGTGCGAGGCTTTCTGGGTAAAGTGCAATTCATAAGACGGTTTATCTCAAAATTAACCTTGACTTGTGAACCACTTTTTGGTCTCCTGAAGAAAGGCAAGAAATTCCAATGGGACGGCCGATGCCACGCTGCATTTGAACAGATCAAGGAATATCTACAGAACCCACCCGTGTTGTCGTCACCAGAGCCAGGGAAACCGTTGATATTGTACCTTTCAGTAACTGAGACTACAATGGGCTGTATGCTTGCGCAAGAATCAGAGGACAAAGTGGAGAGAGCCATCTACTATCTGAGCAAGAAGTTGCTGGAATATGAGACTCGCTATACACCGTTGGAGAAGGCTTGCTTAGCTTTGGTATGGGTTACCAGGAAGCTGCGGCACTACCTGTAAGCTCACTCCGTAATGTTGGTTTCATGTCTCGATCCCATCAAATATCTTTTCGAGAAACCAGCACTTACGGGTAAGCTAGCTCGTTGGTTGCTGTTACTCTCCGAATTTGATTTGAAGTATATGACACGCAAGTCAGTCAAGGGAAGAGCAGTAGCAGAGTTCTTAGCCAACCATCTAGCGAAAGGAGGTGAAGTAGTCGAGTACTTATTCCCAGATAAGGCCATTTTGCACATCGACGATGAAACTTGGACGATGTACTTTGACGGAGCGTCAAATCAGTACGGGTATGGGATAGGAGTGTTGCTGATAGCACCCGACAAATCCCGTATCCCTCTAGCCTTCAAACTCTGATTCGAAGTCTCGAACAACGAAGCAGAATATGAGGCATGCTGTAGACACCCCATTTTTGACCGACCTTAAGACTCAGATGTCACCGATTGAGCGCTTGGTGATGTTGCATATTGTGCTCGTTCTGAGGTTGCGGAGTCCTGGCTGCGAGCCTTGCCTCCGGACTTCCGGACTCTTTTGTGCTTTGCCTCGATTTGCGAGCCAGGCCCTATTTTCTCTATTTTCTCTTCCCGAAGGGAAGGAGAGGTCTCGTAGATCATCTCTTAGTGGCCGTAGGCTACGTTTCGTGGTCGTAGGCCATTTTTCCCATTTCGGAGCCCGGTTCCCGGTTTTCGGAGCTGTCAGGCCGAGTGCCTCGGTTCAGGACCGCCTAACCACCTCTGTTTGCTCCGATTTTTGGTATATATCTTATTTACTCCCTTTTGAGGGACACTGTGGTCCGAGAGACCAACTTCGTGGTTGAACACCACTTCCGGTGCCTAACAGTCAGTTTTCGGGGCCCCGGGCTGCGCGTTTCGGCCCCCGAACCTTCATTTTGCATCGGTTTGAGTTCATTTTTGGCAGGGACCTTATTTTCATCACTAGGAAGGTCATAGAAGGGTGGGAGGCCAATAATTGTTCCGGCAACCAGTTATATTTCCTCATCGCCCTTCGTCGCCCGTTTTTCTCACTTGAAAGCCAATGTTGACCACCCTAAGGCCACTTTTTCCAGCTCTAAACCACATATTTGTGTTGTACACACCTGGGAGGCCACCAATATCATATGGTCAGCTAGTAATTGTGTTTGACCCTTTTGAACCCCTCCTAAAAATGGCCTTTTCTCTCTCCTGGTTCACTTTCTCCAGTTTTTGACCACATAGTTGTGTTGTGCACACATGGGAGGCCACTAATATGGCATGGCTGGCCACTAATCTTCATTGACCTTTTTGACCCTTGGCCGGTCGGCCATGGGGAAGGCCGGCCGGCCACCTAAGCCCAAGAAAACTGGCTGGCCATGATCCTCAGGGTTGGTACATTACAAATCTGTATTCCTTTTCCCCAGATTTTGTATCCGGGGGGGGGTTGCCATTTTGGGGGGAAACTTGAATTGTTTTCCCCCCCATTTTTCCCCCTCTTTTTGCCTATATAACCAGCACCCCAGGTCTGGTTTTAGGGGTTAGAAAAAACCCCTTGGAGCTCCTATATTGCATCTCTCTCTTTCCCTCACTCCAAGCTCCAAACCTCTCAAGTCCTACACTCATTTCTACACCACCACCTAGCACCACACCACTACTCCATTCCAGCAGCTTGGAGGGCCTTCTCAGAGCTTTGGAGGCACCATTTCTCAAGCCAAAAGTTTGCTAAAGTTTGGTCTTCAAGGGTGAGTGTCATTTCCCCTCTTTTAAGCTTATTTTTGCATGCTTTCTTAGCTATTCTTTCTTACACTTTTGGGCTCCGACCCTAGCTGGAAGTAGCATTATTTTGAGCTCTCCTTCATGTTTGTTTAAGGGTTTTTACCTGTATGAGGCTTCCCTTTGGTACTTGCCTCTTTACCCCTCTTGTATCCCCCTTTCTCGCATAGCAATTTTGGCCTATATGTAAACTGTTTTGGGCTCTGTTGTAAACCGTGAAGTTGCTTATTTTGAGCCCTTATTCAACATTGTTGAAGGGCTCATCACTGTTTGAGGCTTCCATATGTCACTTGTCTCTTTACTCCTCTCTTGGCCCCTTTTTTGCATGATTTATTAGCCTCTTGTGCTTTTGTTTTTGGACTCTGGTCCAAACTGTAAAATGTCTTATTTTGACCCCCTATTCATTCTTCATTAAGGGTCTTTTGCTGTTTGAAGCTTCCCTTTTGTACTTTGTGTTATAACCCTATTTTGGCCTTATTTTGCATAGTATTTTGAGCATGCTTGTGCACTGTTTTCGGTTTGATTATCAACTGTAAAATGCCATGTTTTGGGCCTCTCTTCAACATTGTTGAAGGGCTCTCTTGTGTTTGAAGTCAGCAGCTGCTACTTGCTTAATTACCCCCCCTTTTTTGCCCATTTTTGCATGCTAATTTAGGCCTATTTGTGCTCACTGTTTGGCCTTTCTTAAAACTGTAAATATGCTTTTTTTGGAGCTGCCTTGCTTCTGTATTCACACTTCATGTTCAAACAATGCATGTATTGCATAGCTATAGGTCATTTCATGTACCTTATTTCATGTTTCGGGATTTATTCCATGCATCGGGTGTCATTTTGCCATCTTTCGGGGCTGTTTTGCATCACTTATTGCCACTGAAATTTGCATGCTAGTATGCCATATTCTATGCTTTGCCATGTCTTGTTAGAGTGGCATTTCGTGCCTTAGGGTCGGTCCTCGGTTTGCGTGCACGAGTGCACGCATCTCGAGTTGTCTCATTTTCATCTAATGGCCTCCTATGTGAGTGTGGCTGAGGTCCACTTGTGTTGGTGTAAGCCCATTATGCATTGTGTATGCCATTTCATTTCATAGCATTGTGTATGCTAGGTTGTATGTTAGCGCATTGTGTATGCCATGTTACCTCGTGCATCGTGTATGCCATTTCATAGCATTGTGCATGTTAGGTTGTATCTTAGTTGCATTCATGCATGTCATGCATCTTGCATAGTGTTTGGGATAAGAGTTAGCCCGAGCACGGGAAACGAGGTACGTTTCGTACTCCGAGTGACGGAACGTGTCTCAATTCCCAGTCACCGACACTCCGGATTATCCATGATGGAGTTAGGTCTTATTATGTTCATATGTGCATTCATTTCATATTGAGTTGTGCAATTTGACTCCTCGGCCATCATGCATCAAGATGCGTGATTGGTGGCACGAGGATCGAGGTATGCATACATATGTGAAAATACATTGCCATGCCCCTTTCTTGCTCTCTGTTGCAGCAAATCAAGAATCAACAGCCTTCCGGAGCTTGGCACGCATTCCAAAAACAATTGCAAAAATAGGCTAATTGGGGCATCGCAGTGGATTTCTGCACAAGGCAACCCGGACATGCATCATTCATCATCTGGAGAAGAGTCAAGACAGTCCCTGGCTTGCATACCAGTTTATTATTTTTCTTAGTTAATTTGTAAATTAATTAAGGATTTGTACATATTTGGACTGTATTATTTGGACTGTACTATTTATTTGGACCCTCTGTGCGAGGGCAATGTTGTAATAAGTGTGCGTGTATGTGATGTATGTCTTCCAACCCCACGTCTTTCTCCCTTTTATTTACCTGCTTATGATGGTTAGATTAGGGCATGTTTCAATTAGCATACAGTATGATAGCATGTTTGCACCCATTCATCTGTCTTGCATGCACCGGGCTCGGCGCATCATACTAACTGCATCTGTATTTCAATTCCGAGTTGAATGCTTGATAGCTGTTGCATCTCATATGCCATGTTTAGAATAGCCGAGCCTGCTATAGTTGCATTTTTGCATGTGTTGCATTAGGCATTTCTGTATACTTAGGATCATGCATGGATTTCTAATCGGTTTCTGTTTTGGCTTGGAGTACTTGGTGAGTTTTATGCTTTAGCATCCTTGCATGCGTGTGAGTGACTGCCCTGATAGCATGCTTACCATGAGGCTAACTGCTTATGTGATATACCTGCTTGGATGCCTGTGGGTGGAGGTTGGGTTATTTGGATTGGAACAATTCATCAAATGTTTGTTTTAAGCCCACTAGACAGTGGCAAAATCATGTTTTCTAAGCCCACCCGAGGATGGCAAAATCCGCATTTTAAGCCTACTTGCGAGTAGCAAACCATTTTCACAAACAAACATGAAGTGTTTTGTTCCAATTCAGACGACTCAGTCTATACTTGTATGCTGTGCGCATCACATAGTAACCTAGGCTAATAACCGGAATAAGAACACACAATGTTTTCAAAAATAGATATCATGGTTAGTAGAGGCCGATCTTTGATCGGGCAAGCGGGGGTGCTCACGAAGTGACCTTCCCCAATCGTACCCAAGTTCCCGAGCCAAGGCAACTTTGGTGATGACGGACACGTGGCCTTAGGCAAACGAGTCAGGGTTTCCTAAATTTCCCAAAAATAAAATATTTAGGTGGCGACTCTGTATCTGGCAAAGCAGTCCATGTTTGGCACTTCTCTTTCAAAAATCTGTTTTCTCAAAACGATTTGCCGGATTTGGACTCTTTGGTTTAAGATTAAGAACCATGACACAAATCGAGTCCGAGCTGTAGCGAGGTCCCCCCCGCGGGCTTGTTACACATGCATTGCTGGTCTAGAAGCAGCCCTAGAACTAGGGGCAAGACGGTTGGACGTCATTGGGGACTCGAACCTTGTTGTGTCTCAAGCAAAAGGAGACTGGAAAGTCAAAGAAGAAAAGATGATGATGTATCACCAGACCTTGGACTTGCTAATTCCTCGGTTTGAGAAGCTAAATTTTGCTCATCTACTAAGAGAGAATAACAGGTTCGCAGATTCTTTCGCAACTCTATCTTCCATGATAAACATCCCGTTCGGAGTCCGGATGCGTCCAGTTATCATTGACCAGAAATTTGCACCAGCCTACGAATCGATTGCTGCTATAGATGAAGTTCAGGACGAAAACCCCTGGTACCATGACATTTGGAATTTCCTGGAGAAGGAAGCATACCCGCCAGGGGTAAATGCCAAGGATAAAAGGGCAATCAGAAGGATGGCCGTTCAGTTCATCATCTGTGGGGGTAAACTGTATAAAAGAGGTCATCTGGGAATGCATAAGCTATGTATCGATGCCGAAGAGTCAAAGCGTCTAATGGAAGCCATCCATGGGGGAGAATGCGGTGCGCACATGAATGGAGTAATGCTAGCAAGGAAGATCCTCAAACAGGGTTATTACTGATCCACCATGGAGGAGGATTGTATCGGTTTTGTCCGGCGATGCCACAAGTGTCAAATTCATGCAAATCGCATGAACATTCCGCCATCGAGGCTATACAATATGACTTCACCATGGCCATTTTCAGTCTGGGGAATTGATGTGATCGGGGCTGTCACTCCGAAGGGGTCGAATGGGCATGAGTTCATCCTGGTCGCGATAGATTATTTTACGAAGTGGGTCGAGGCCCAATCCTATGCGGTGTTGAAGGCTTCACATGTTGCGAAGTTTATTAGGAACAACATCATCTGTCGCTACGGGGGTCCCAAACGAGATAATTTCAGATAACGGTTCCCACTTCAAGAAGGAAGTGATTGACTTGTTGGAAAAATACAACGTGGCTTTTCATAAGTCATCCACATACCGGCCGCAAACCAATGGAGCGGTTGAGGCCGCCAACAAGAATATCAAGCACATACTGCAGAAGATGGTGGAAACCTACCGGGACTGGCCAGATAAGCTGCCGTTTGCTCTGTGGGGCTACCGGACTTCAATCAGAACTTCTACTGGGGCGACTCCATATTCATTGGTTTATGGGATGGAGGCCGTTCTAACTATTGAAATTGAGGTTCCTTCTTTGCGAGTACTGGCTGAGTGTCAGATAGCCGAGGCAGATTGGCAGCAGAGCAGGTTTGAGGAACTCATGCTCTTTGATGAAAGAAGACTGAAAGCACTGTACCACGTTCAAGGTTATCAGCGCAGAATTGCCCGGGCTTTCAACAAGAAAGTTAAGTCCAGGAATCTAAAGGAAGGAGATTTGGTGCTCAAGGACAACCGAGCTCCCATCCACGACCCAAGGGGCAAGTTCAGACCCAATTGGACTGGTCCCTACATCATTGAGTCTATCTGGTCGGGTGGAGCTGTGGTTCTGATGGATCTAGATGGCTTAGAATTTTCACAGCCGATCAATATGGACAAATTGAAGAAATATTACCCTTGAGAGGCTCGCTAGGCCGAAAACCCGAAAGGGCGACCTAGGCAAAACTCAGAGCACAAAAAATTTGAAATTATAAAAACTGAGCTCGCAAGGTTGAAAACCCGCAAAGGGCGGCCTTGGCAAAAGTTAGAGCGTAAAAGGAGAGTGAAAATACCCGAGCGAGCCTCAGCCTGAACTACGTAAGGTTTGATTCCCATCTTTGAGATACGTAGGCAACTTCATCCTGAAGTTCAGCCATAAACATTTTTCACGATCAACTTTGTCCATTTGATCATCTCAGTCATCTTTGCCCATCAACATTCATCGTGATCTCTGGTGCAGTACTTCTCAAACTAGGGGCAACTTTCCGTTGCTGTGCAGTGCCGCGGTACTATGCAGACTAGGGGCAACTTTCCAGTTGCAGGGATCCGGGGTTGTGCATCTCAGTGACAGATCTCAGGCATGTCCAGTTCTGATCCATACCGAAAATGGTTTTGAAAAGTTTTAATAAAAGTCGACTTTGTTCAAATTAATCTTTTTACAACTAAGACCATTTTTGGACCAAAGCGGAAAATTTTCAGTACCCACAACCTTCAATTTCATTGATTTCAAAATAGAGTTCTCCAGCTCTTGCATACAAATTGAAGTTGCTTTTTATTACATTCACGAAGAAAACTTGAAAGTACTAATAAAGCAATAAATCCGGGGCATAGTCAAGTCAGGTGTCCCTGCGCCCCCTCCCAGAGCTCGTAGAAGCCTCTGATGCCAAGCTGGGCCCAATCTGTGCCTCTTCATTGAGCCAATCTAAGCACTCTTCAGACAAAGTGCAACTGAAAGTGGGAGCGGGGGCCAGGAGCTCTCTAGTCCTCTAGGCTGTGGCATAACAGGCAAGCTGTGCGCCTCGGACCGAGAATGCAGCCGGGTACTCTATCCCCTCTCGTGGGCAAGTCTGATCATGACCAAGCTGGCGTTGGAATCGAAACGGAAAGTAGAACACATAGTGGGTCAGACCAATCAACTGGATCCCGATCAGCCGGGACATGCTATAGCTCATCGCCGGGAGATTGAGCCAAGGGCAACGCCAAGCAATGCGATCTGCAGACAAATTGCACATCCAATCAAACCACCACCCTTCGTCAGGGGCATCGACTAGACGTTGTCGAAAGAAGTAGCCGCGAGCCAAGTAGGCTGGGCAAGAGTCCACAACCTGCAATTTATCCATCAACCATACCTGGGGAGGGATGAAAAATGAGAGAATAAAGAATAGAGAGATGTACGATGAGAGAAAAGCGAGACAAGGGTATTGTGAGAAAAATCGAGCCTAAGGGCCGAGTGATGTGAGCAATATATATGTGAGATTGGGTGGGAAACATTACCGGCAGCAGTAGTGGACTCCCCGCAAACCTGGTCGTCTCTCGACGATAGAAAGCATCCAAGCCCATCAGCGTCTCGGCCAATGTCATGGCGATGTAGCTCTTTCCCTCCTTCAAGCCTTGAGCAACTTCAATCAGATGAATGCTAGATCCACCGAAGCCCGGGGCAAACAAGAAGTGAGATAGCATGCACAAGCAGAGGGCATGTTGTCGGAAACCTTGCCAATAATGGTTGCTGCGGTCACCGGCATTAGAAAAGTGATGAATCAAGCCGAGGATGTCCAGTTCCCCGTTGCAGATCAGAGACCGAGCGTCATGCGGGGTGAGTCCACACATCCGCCCTAAAGTTTGGGCGTGGCCAAAGCGGAACTGAGGCAAAATCTCTTCATAACGTTCAGACTCCATCAAAACTTGAAAATCTTCGAAAGTTGGACATACCTCTTGCCCGCCGAAGCTAAAAACATGTGTCACCAGGTTCCAAAACCTCGCCGCGGCATGAAGGGAGGGAAGGTGCAGCGGAGTACGGCTCAGCGTGAATAGTACATTCAAGCCGAAACCTCGGAAGCTCAACTTCTCCGAGCCATCTAAAGAAGCAATCCAAGCTGTGAGATTTTCGACGAGAAACGCCTCCATTTTGGTGCAAAAACTGAGATGAAATGAATCAACCACGAGGCTAGAGCTTTTAAAGAGGATAAGGCACTATTTGGGGGACACGTGTCAAAAATTTGGTGGTTGCTGGGCTAAGTGGCCAGCCGGCCACCTTTTCTAGCAGGCCGGCCACCTCTCTTCTCTTCAATGCAAAAAGCTGGCCGGCTAGCTCACAAAAGTGGCCGGCCATGCTGCAATGTGTGCCTCAGGCCTTGTTTTACCCTCCGGAAGGAAGTTCCAAACATTTTCCTGCATCGGGAGCGTCAAAGGCCTCAATTTCCCTCAGTTTTGGATGTGTTCCGTCACCCAGATCGTCCGAACTACACTTTGTTTATCGAGTTGTTGTTTTGCTTATCGAGTTATCGTATTGTTGGTCGAGCTATTTTGTTTATCGAGTTTTGTTTATCGAGTTGTCAAGTTTTGTGTATTTGAGTTGTTACTCTTTACTTATCAATTTTGTTTTGTTTTGCTTATCGAGTTGTAAACTTGCTAAGGTTTTGTTGTTTCTTAGTAAGTTAGGTTTGTTGTGTCAGTTCACTACCTAACCTGGTAAATACATAATGCACATTTCCATTCAAATCTCATTTTTGTGCAAAATGATGCGATACGATGCGATGCTGGGAACATAAAATACAACACTTTTTCAAAAGCTGTTTCATTCCATCATTACAACACCTTTTTACAACAAAGGTACAAGTTTTGTAGAAAATAAAATTGTCTAATAATGTACAATGTGCTACAACTACTAGCAAAAAGGTAAATAAAACAGGGAACAGCTGCATCAATGCTCTCAAGAGCAGGAATAAGAGGCCCTCTTCATCCTCTTCTGCGAAGCAGCCTCTGCACCACCAGCGCCATCTGAGTCGGAGCTATCGCCCTTGGGATCTTCCTCGGCCTCACCTCCACTCCCGGAACCGGGGTCGGAGCCACCCTCTCTATCGGCAGATGTCTCCGACTGGCGATCTACAGCCTCCTCCTCCTCCTCGCTGGGTTCCTCCTCTATGATATGCGCCCTGCGTCTGCCTCGTCTGCGAGACGACTCCCCTCTCCCAGCTCCTCGAGAAGGCCTAGATGGCCCAGCTCCTCGGAAAGGCCTAGATGGTCCGGCCTGTGGCTGAGCATACACCGGAGGCATCTGAAAATGAAGAATGCAGTTTGAGTACATCAGCCAAAACATGTATATCAGATACAGATGCAAGCAAACTACACAGAGCGGATGTATGCAGGTATAGTGCATGAATGTGGTGTGTGTCAGATGTGCTCTACACAGGCAGCCTATCAATGCAGTAAAGATGTTCAGGATCAACATGTCATCAGAAGTATGATAAATAGAAAACAAAAGGGTACCTGGAAACCCATGATGGACAACTGCGCCTCCCTCCGCAGGACCATGCCCTCAAGTGAGGCTACCATCTCAAGCACCCCATCCACGTACTCCCTGGGTGGCTGCAGATACGAGCTCAAGTCATCAATGAATAAACAAATGCCAAAGTATCTATGTGATACACGGAAAACAGTAGAACATACTGGTGGTGAGTCAGCGTCACTGACATATCGGTGGCCAGGCATCGGAGGCTCTATCGGAATCGGAATCGGGGAGGTAGTCCCGTACTGCCATCCCATCAACTCAGTCGGCATATCTGGCCATCCGGGATGATGATGAGTCGGAGGAATCGGGGGAACCAATCCACCCCCACCCCTAGATGTGCCAGCCCTGCTGGTGGAAGGGGCATCTGCAGTCCAAGCCCTGCTCAATGAGGGCATTCCAGCGGGCCTCCTCGTCGGGGTACGAACTCCCATCAGCGGAGGCATCAAGTAGGTGTGACGGTAGGTCGCATAATCCCCCTGCTCCAGATGTAGGGAGGCATCGGTACCGTGCATGGCATCAATGACATTCTGAGGAGAGAGCCTATCAGCGGTCCACATATCGTCTGGAGGCGCTGAAGGAACGTCCTGCTCAGGGTAACCCCATACCTGACGCAAGAAGCGGTCCCCCAAAAACCAGGCCCTACCAACTGGCCCCTCGAACAGGATCCGGTATTGAGAGGCACCCCATGCTCCAGCAAAATGGAATCGGAGGTCTCCACCCAAAGGCGCCCAAGGCTGCCATATGATCTGCGGATAATCAATGCATAAGCTGATCAGAAATTGTAAATGTGCAAGATTGGAAGCGTGAAGAACTGAGAGTTCTGAAATACCTCTGATGACCGCACTGTGTCAAAATACTGCCGTAAATAGAGAAGAGACTCCCGAGGTCTCGGGCTGTACTGGCCCTCGAATACGAGTGAATACGGAGTCGTGAGGGGCACCTCCACTATAAGCTCCGGAGCCAGTGCCGGGAAGTATGCGTAGACCCATAACTGTGAAAAACAGAGCAATAGCCATCAGAATACAGAATGCTGAGTGCAGAATGCAAATACAAAATGCTGAGAGCAAAGTGCAAGGTACAGAATGTAAAGTGCGCCGTGTGTGCAATGTACAAGTAATGAGGAGCAGAAATGTAAATCAAGAGGGCAGAAAGTACCTCCCAAGCTCTCCAATAGCCGCCGAGCAAGTCCCCCCGTCCACAAGAGGTCGCGCTCATGTAGCAATAAAGGGTAGCCAAGCCGGCGCCACCCCAGTCGTACCGTCTGACCTGTGATAGGTCCACCAAAGCGCTCAACAGATACAGCCCGACAGTGTTCCCCCTATCGGCAAACAAAGTAGTCCCGAAGAGGAACATCAGAAAGCCGTGGGCATACTGTGCTGCCTCCTCAGGAGTCTCAGGCTCCATCTCCACCCTCCGGAAATGGGAAGAGAACCAGGTGTATCGGACTCTACCTGAAGATCTATCCACTGGCGGGCGAACTCCCAACAAATATATCCAGGCGGCCTCCCACTCACCCATGTCCTCGTCATATGGGATGGCCCAACCTCCCACATCAAGGCCCGTCAGTATGGCGAAGTCAAAAGGGGTCATGGTCATATTCCCGGTGGCAGAAAAATGGAAGGAGTTGGTGGTGTCCCACCATCTCTCCACCAAAGCACCCATCAGCGTCCTCCTAGCAGGACAACGAGATAGCCCAGTACAGAAGGGCCCGAACCCTGCCAAATCAATCAAATCCCGAACAGCCTCCGGGAGCTCAGCATACCACTCTCTCGCTGTGACAGAGCCATATCCTCGCACGGTACGAGAAGTCACCTACATTCAGGATGAATACATGTATTCAGTTCCAAGATAAAATGAATAAGCTGCGTGCAAATGAAATGAATAAGCTGCGTGCACAATGAAAAGTATGGCCTGTGTGTTCATCTCAGAATTTAAGTGTTTAGGCTGCGTATTCAACTCTCAATTAGTGTGTGCCGTGTGTTCACCTCAAACAACGAGCTGTGTGTTTGACGTCAAAGTATGGGCTGTGTGTTCATCTCAGAATTCAAGTGTTTGGGCTGCGTGTTCAACTCTCAATCAGTGTGTGCTGTGTGTTCACCTCAACAATGGGCTGTGTGTTCATCTCAGAATTCAAGTGTTTGGGCTGCGTGTTCAACTCTCAATCGGTGTGTGCTGTGTGTTCAACTCAACAATGGGCTGTGTGTTCAAAGTATGGGCTGTGTGTTCATCTCAGAATTCAAGTGTTTGGGCTACGTGTTCAACTCTCAATCAGTGTGTGCCGTGTGTTCACCTCAACAACGAGATGTGTGTTCGACGTCAAAGTATGGGCTGTGTGTTCATTTCGAAGTTTGGGCTGCACGTTCTACTCTCAACAAGTGTGTGCTGTGTGTTCACAACCAATATACGGGCCGTGTGTTCAGAAAGTCAGAGTGTTTGAACTGTGTGTTCAAGATGCTAACGGAATACGGTGCTATGGATTAAACATTCAAAACAAGCTGTGCGCTTGAATGGGCAAATAAACATAGCGAAGGCACGAAATAGACGGAAAATGCGGAATACATTGCAGAAAATACAAAAGTGGAGTAAATACCTCTCGTGCCTCATGAGAGAGGTGAGACTCCGGCTCTCGCAGAAGTAGATCCCTAGGCGCTCGGTCGTCGAAATCAGTAAAATGGTAGAAAACCGCCTACGGGAGGATGTGCTCCCGAGGATGATACCTCGCAGGATCAAATGGCCGAACTCTCGGGGGTAAAGCCATAATGTCGGGATCATCTCCGGCACCCGGGGGACCTCCACCATGAGGGAAATGACCAGCCATCTTGGAAAATCTGCAAAAATGAGCAAAAATGAGGAAAATGAGCCCAAATTGGAAAAAGTCAACAAAAGTCAACTCCCAAGAAAAACTTCCAAATGTTGAGACAAACTTACCTCAAGTGGTGAAAATGAGAAAAGAAGCACCGAAATCAAAATTTAATCGGTTCAAAGTGACGAAAACTGAAAGATTTCGCGAAAACAACTTGCGTGGGGCGTTGGAAAACGCGTATAGAACACAGATCTGAAGAAGAAAATGGTTTGGGGAGGGGAGAACAATTTCAGAGCTGCACTTGTGAGGAAAAGTGCTTTGGATGAGTATATTTCAAGAAATGAGGGTAAAAAGTCAAAAATACCCCGGATTTAGCCTAGGTGGCCGGCCGGCCACCTTTTCTGGCAGGCTGGCCACCCCTCTCCCTCAAACCTGGCCGGTGGCCTCCCCCTGGGAATAAAACTGACCGGTGGTGTTCCCCATGTGGCTTCCAAGGTCTCTGCAAATTTTGGTGATGATTGGAGTCCCCGGGACCTGAAAAAGTACAAGAGAAGTGCACATTTCGTCGCAAAATCGTTCCGCTGGAACTTCAACTTTAACTTTCGATGTGTGTCTCACCATTACTCATCAAAAGCAAGGTGTATCCTTTTTGAATATGTTGTGACCCCTCTGGGAGGTGAACCGGAGGCCGCGATCGAGTCGCCCTCGTCGAAACGCGCATTTCTTTGCTCGTTGTTTTGTGACAAACGTGCAATCTAGTTTACACTTGTTCTGCATTGTTGTGCATGTCACTTGCATTCTCATGCATATAACTTGCATTGTTATGCACGTTTCCCCGATATTGCCATGCCCCCATGCTTAGACTCGCGTTTGTTACGCGCATGCTTCTCGCATTCGATATCACGCTGAACATATGTTGCTAACTATGTTGTGCTTGTTAAGTTTCTTCCTTTCTTCAAGCACGATATTGTATGTACGGTTCATTTGAGGCTGGTACGACCAGACGAGCCACACAGGTATTGTATCCCCTCCATGTGAGACGTAGTGAGAATTCAATGATTCTCCACATTCGTCAAACTGCATGAAATGTAGTTTTGCTTAGCATTCTTGCTTAAAACCGTTGCATCTATTTGTGAATACTTGCTTCATTACAGCTTGCTGCATTTGCATGATCATTGAGTTACATCTGGCCTTGTGCATATCGCTTTGCATTTTGCCCCCCGCTTGCGGGCACATCTTCCTATTCATCTCGTATATTTGTCTAAGTCTTCGGTCTCGTCAAAAATGGGTCGTCTCTGGGCTTTGACATTCACTCCCGTCACTTCATGACTTTCGAGTTCTGTCAAAGAGGGGCAACTGTAGACACCCCATTTTTGACCGACCTTAAGACTCAGACGTCACCGATTGAGCGCTTGGTGATATTACATATTGTGCTCGTTCTGAGGTTGCGGAGTCTCGGCTGTGAGTCTTGCCTCCGGACTTCCGGACTCTTGTGTGCTTTGCCTCGGTTTGTGAACCAGGCCCTGTTTTCTTTGTTTTCTCTTCCCGAATGGAGGGAGAGGTCTCGTAGATCATCTCTCAGTGGCCGTGGGCTACGTTTCGTGGTCGTAGGCCATTTTTCCCATTTCGGAGCCCGGTTCCCGGTTTTCGGAGCCGTCGGCCGTGTGTCTCGGTTCGGGACCGCTCAACTACCTCCGTTTGCTCCGGTTTTTGGCATGCGTCTTATTTACCCCCTTCTAAGGGACACTGTGGCTCGAGAGACCAACTTCGTGGTCAAACGCCACCTCCGGTGCTTAACAGTCAGTTTTCGGGGCCTCGGGCTGCGTGTTTCGGCCCCCGAACCTTCGTCTTGCATCGGTTTCAGTTCATTTTTGGCAGGGACCTTATTTTCATGATTAGGAAGCTTGTAGAAGGGTGGGAGGCCAGCAATTGTTCTGACAACCAGTTTTATTTCTTCATCACCCTCCGTCGCCCGTTTTCCTCGCTAGAAAGCTGATGTTGACCATTCCCGGGCCACTTTCTTTGGCCCTAAACCCCATATTTGTGTTGTACACACCTGGGAGGCCACCAATATGCCATGGCCGGCCAGCAATTCATCCTGGCCCTTTTGAACCCCTCTAAAAAAGTGGTTTTTCTCTCTCCTGGTCCACTTCTTCCAGTTTTTGACCACATAGTTGTGTTGTGCACACATGGGAGGCCATCTTTTTGGGGTGGCCGGCCACTAATCATACTTGACCCTTTTGACCCTTGGCCGGCCGGCCAGGGGAGGTGGCCGGCCGGCCACCTGAACCTCCTGAACCTGGCCGGCCATGATCCTCTCTCCAGGTACTTTCCAGCTGTGCAATTTGTTTCCCCCCAGATTTTATATCCGGGGGGCTGCCTTTTGGGGGGAAATTTGAATTGGTTTTCCCCCCCATTTTTCCCCCATTTTTCCCTTCTGTCCCTCTATAAAACCAGCAGCTCCAGCTACATTTGAGGGGTTACAAAAATTGCTTTGAGCCTCTTGCATTAACTCTCATTCTCTCTCTACTCCAAGCCTCAAAACGCCAAGGTTCTTGCACCAATCCATAGCACCACACCTCCACACTCCATTCCAGCCACTTGGAGACTATTTCTAGAGGTTAGGAGCACCATTTCCTCAACCAAAAGCTGCTGGAGCTTTGTGCTACAAGGGTAAGCTCATTTTCCCTCTTTTTTGTTCCTATTTTGCATGCTTTCTAAGCCATACATACTTACATTTTTGGGCTCCAACCCAAACTGGAAATAGTCTTATTTTAAGCTCTTTTTCATGTTTTATTAAGGGCCTTTCTCTGTTTGAGGTCTCCTCCTATCACTTGCCTCTTTAACTCTCTTTTAGGCCTATTTTTGCATAGTATTTTAGGCTTATTTGTGAGCTGTTTTGAGCTTGGTCATAAACTGTGAAATACCTTTTTTTGAGCCCCTCTTCAACTCTGTTGAAGGGCTTTCCTCTGTTTGAGGTCTCCTATTGCCACTTGTCTCTTTATCCCTCTTTTAGGCTTTTTTCTTACATGCTTGTTTAGTCCTACTTGTGATTGTTTTCGTGGCTTGCTATAAACTGTAAAGTGCCTTGCTTTGAGCCCCTCTTCAACTTTGTTGAAGGGCTCTTTGCCATTTGGGGCCGGCTGCTGCCCCTTGTCTATATTCCCTCTTTTAGGGCCTTTTTTTGCATGATAGATTAGCCCTATTTGCCTTCGTTTTTGAGACTTGTCATAAACTGTAAAAAGGATTTTTTTGACATCATCTTCATGTTCTATTAAGGTCATTTTATTATTTGAGGTCTCATGCTTCTTTGTATGCTTGATTGTCCCTTGTTTCAAGCCTTGCACCTAAGCTCTTGTTGCATGCCTTGTTTGGTCTTCTAGCCACTGGAATCCAGTGGATTTCCAGTGGCTTTGATGCTATTTTGAGCCTCCAAATCAGAGGGGGGTGACCCCCTCTCACCTTGACTTGTTTAATGGTCATTTTGGCCTTCCAAAGAGACCCTATATTGCATGCTTCTTAGCCACCTTTCAGGGCCAATTTGGTGAGTTTTGGGACTACCATATTTTATTTCCAGAGTTGGTTTGGTGCTGCCACATGTTTATCTTGTGTGTGCTTAAGAATCCCTTGCATGGCCCTCTAAAGTAACTCATCATTTTTGCATGCCATGGTTGTTTATCAGTGGTTATTTAGGCCTATTCTCACATGTTTTATTCACTGATTTTTTCCGGTTTGGTGAGTGCTCACTTGCTTCATGTACTTGCCATGTAATCCATGTTTGATAGCCAAAATTGCATGCTACTTTAGCCCATCTTGCTAGCACCTTTTGGCCTTGCTTTGAACTAAGAAAGTTCATGTTTTATGACTGCCTTGCTTCTGTCTTCATGCTTCATGATCAAATAATGCATGCTTTGTATAGCTATAAGTCATTCCATGTGCATAGTTTTGAGTTTCAGGGTTTATCCCATGCATCGGGTACCATGTTTCCATGTTTCGGGGCTATTTAGCATCATATTTTAGTGCTGAAATTTGCATGCTTGTATGCCATACTCCATGCCTTGCCATGTTTTGATAGAGTGACATTCGTGCCTTAGGTTCGGTCCTCGGTTTGCGTGCATGCGTGCACGCATCTCGAGTGTCTCATTTTCCATCTGATGGCCTCCTATGTGAGTGTGGTTGAGGTCCACTTATGTTGGTGTAAGTCCATTATGCATTGTGTATGCCATTTCATTCCATAGCATTGTGTATGCTAGGTTGTATGTTAGCGCATTGCGTATGCCATGTTATCTCGTGCATCGTGTATGCCATCTCATAGCATTGTGCATGTTAGGTTGTATCTTAGATTGCATTCATGCATATCATGCATATTGCACTGTGCTTGGGATAGGAGTTAGCCCGAGCACAGGAAACGAGGGACATTTCGTACTCCAAGTGACGGAACGTGTCTCAATTCCCGGTCACCGACACTCCGGATTATCCATGATGGAGTTTCGGTCTTGTTGTGTTTATATGTGCATTCATTTCATATTGAGTCGTGCAATTCGACTCCTCGGCCATCATGCATCGAGATGCGTGATTGATGGCACGAGGATCGAGACATGCATACATATGTGAAAATACATTGCCATGCCCCTTTCTTGCTCTCTGTTACAGCAAATCAAGAATCAGCAGCCTTCCGGAGCTTGGCACGCATTCCAAGAACAAATGCAAACAGAGGCTAATCGGGGCATCGCAGTGGATTTCCGCGCAAGGCAACTCAAAACATGCATCATCCATCATCCGGAGCAGAGTCGAGGCAGTCCCTAGCTTGCATGCTAGTTTATTGCTTTCCTAGAATTAATCTGTTAATTAATTAGGATTTTGTATTTATTCGGACTGTAATAATTTATTCGGGACTGTATTATTTAGTCGGACCCTCTGCGCGAGGGCATAACTGTAATAAGTGTGCGTGTGTGTGATGTATGTCTTCTAACCTCACGTCTTTCTCCCTTTTATTTATCAGCTTATGATGGTTAGATTAGGGCATATTTCAATTAGCATACAGTATGATAGCATGTTTGCATTCATTCATCTGTTTTGCATGCACCGGGCTCGGCGCATCATACTAACTGCATTGTATTTCAATTCCAAGTTGAATACTTGTTAGTTGTAGCATTTCACATGTCATGTTTAGAATAGCCGAGCCTATCTTAGTTGCATTTTTGCATGTGTTGCATTAGGCACTTCTGTATATTTAGGATCAGGCATGGATTTCTAATTAGCTTCTGTTTTGACTTGGAGTACTCGGTAAGTTTTATGCTTTAGCATCCTTGCATGCGTGTGAGTGACTACCATGATAGCATGCTTACTATGAGGCTATGTGCTTATGTGATATAACTGCCTGAATGCCTGTGGGTGAAGGTTCGGTTATTTGGATTGGAACAAATCATCGACTGTGAGTTTTAAGCCCACTAGATAGTGGCAAAACCATATTTTCTAAGCCCACCCGAGGGTGGCAAAATCTGCCTTTTAAGCCTACTTGCGAGTAGCAAATCATCTTTCAAAAACAAACATGAAGTGTTTTGTTCCAATTCAGGCGACCCGATCTATACTTGTATGCTGTGCGCATCACATAGTAAATCTAGGCTAATAACTGGAATAAGAACGCATAATGTTTTCAAAATCCGATATCATGGTTAGTAGAGGCCGATCTTTGATCGAGCGAGCGGGGGTGCTCACGAAGTCACCTTCCCCAATCGTACCCAAGTTCCCGAGCCGAGGCAACTTTGGTGATGACGGACACGTGGCCTTAGGAAACGAGTCAGGGTTTCCTAAATTTCCCCAAAAGTAAAATATTTAGGTGGCGACTCTGTATCTGGCAAAGCAGTCCATGTTTGGCATTTCTTTCAAAAATCTGTTTTCTCAAAACGATTTGCCGGATTTGGACTCTTTGGTTCAGATTGAGAACCGTGACACAAATCGAGTCCGAACTGTAGCGAGGTCCCTCGCGGACTTGTTACACCTTGGTCACGTGCTGTCATTCACAAAATATGCCCCCACAGTAAATAATACTAAATGGAAGGAAGAAAAAAAAATCAACTGCTAGTTTGTTAAAATAGTCAAAAATAAATAAATTATTAATAGGTCTTAATAGTTGGATTTAATTCATATCAAGTGCCATAGTAAAATTTTCACTAAAAATGATTTTTTGTGACAATTTTTGCATATGTCATTAAAAATTGACAATTAGTGACTTTTTTTTGTCACGGTTTTCATAAATTATCGCTAAAACCTACAATTAGTGACTTTTTTGTGACGAAATTTTGAAACTATAGCTGAAAGTTAAAAATTAGTGACTTTTTTTGTGACGATTTTTAAACTGTGGTTGAAAATTAAAAATTAGTGACTTTTTTGTAATAAAAATTTTAAATTGTCATTGAAAATTAACCATTAGTGACCTTTTTTGATAATCTTTTATGAAAAATATCATTAATTATTATAGGACATATTAGACAATAAGTTCATCTATTATGACCTATACGTAAGTCTCCAAAAAAAAAGAAGAAAAAAACACAAATAAGGAATTAAAAGTTGACTTTTTTATTTTAAATTTTTTTAATTTTTAATAAAAAAAAGTATAAAAAAATAATATAACTCAAAAAATTTAAAAATTAAAAAATTAACTTTTAACTATATTACCAAAATAAGTCAGATTATCATTATAAACTTTACAAAAAAGAATAATGGGTAAATTACACTTTGCACCCTTGCACTTTACATCAAATCCCATTTTCGCCCCTACATATCAAATTGTGACACTTAACTCTCTATACTTTTGGTCAAGTGTCACTTTGGCCCTTCTGTTAGCCTCATTGTTAACAGAGGTTAGTCATATAAAAAACATGTGAGGATAAATTACACTTTACACCCCTGCACGTTACACAAAATCTCACTTTTGTCCCTACATATCAAAATTGTGACACTTAACTCCCTAAAGGATAACTTCTGTTAGCCTCACTATTAACAGAAGGATCAATGTGACACTTGACCAAAAGTGCAGAAGTTAAGTGTCACAATTTGATGTGTAGGAACTAAAATAAAATTTTGTGTAAAGTACAAGGCTACAAAATATAATTTAGGCTGGTTTGGCAAGTTTAAAAAAAGTCAAAAAGTTAAAAAGTTACTAAAAAGTTAAAAAGTTATCACTATTCACCAAAAAAAATATTAAAAAATTAATATACAAATATTAAAATAGTACTCGACTTTCCGGCCTATTAACGTACTGACGTCAAGTCAACTGAAGTGAAAGGGAAAAAAAAATTACATGTGTACATTCACTAAGTTGAATGGTAAAGTTGGGCCCGTGGGGGTCCACCATGGGTCCCGTTTTGATAATCTGAACGTTGAATATGTAGAACTTGTCTAATACTATATGCCTATAAAAAATCACGTCTATCGGATATCGCTAATTACATGATCAAATCAGTTTTGTATAAAAATTAGATGGCGTTATAGTTAACAGTTGACAAAAAAAAACTAACATGATCAAATAGCTATCGATATCCAATAAACGTGATTTTTTGCAGGCATATATAGTGTTCAACGAGTTCTATACATTAAACGGTTCTGATTAGAAAATGGGACCCGTGCTGGGCCCCCAGAGGCCGAACAACACCTTCCAATCAAAGCCCGAAAATGAGACAATCTTTTCTCATGTATTCACACAGCCGACTACACTGCCAATCTGTGCGGCGTACAACAATATCTTCTCCTACACACTTATTTATATAATTTTTTAATACACATTTTTTTATAAAAAATTAAAAAATTAACCCAAACATTCATATTTTTTTCTCAATTTTTTTATTTAAAAAAACAAAAAATATATTTATTTAAAATACCCCAAAAAATCCCTTACCCAAGGACAAATAAAGGGGTACTTACCAATCAGTCCTATTAACTAGATTTATTTACCTACAGGTCCTAATTAATAAATTTAACACTATAAAAATAAGATATTGATAAATTTATCACTATAAATTTATTCGTAAAAACAAAGAGACTGATAAATTTATCACTATAAATTTATTCATAAAAATAAAAGACTGATAAATTTATCTTTATCACTTAATAAATTTATCAATAGGACTTAGTGGGTAATAAGTCTCAAAAGTAGGACCTATTGGTAGTTTATCCACAAAAAAAAGGACACTGCCCAAAATAAAAAGAGAAATGATTTATTCCCCTAAAAATGCCCCTCTTAATTTCTTAATACCCAAAATAACGTCATTTTAAACCTTTTTTTTTTTTTTTTTTTTTTTTTTTTGCCTTGTTCCGGTTTTTCGGGGGATTAGGGGCCACCGAATTCGGAGATGTAGCACAGCCCAAATAAAAAAAGAGAACTGGGGACGGTAGGTATTAAATTAATTATTATTAGAAGTAGGGAGCTACCGTCCACAATTACCCTACCCCACACTACCTTCCCTGTATGGGCAGAAGTTAATTGGTTGCAACTGGGGCACTATCGCGTAGTGCTCAAGCTGTGTCGTGATTTCTGAATGAAATATAATTTATAATTTTATGTTAAATAATTAAAAAATAAAAAAATATAATATTTTGTAATTGGCAAGAAATATCGTCATATAACACCTTCAAACCAACTAATATTTTTTCTGTATTGGCCCTACCCCACCCTACCTTCCCTACGTGATGGATTTGAAATCACTACTACGCGTGTTACGGAGCTTATCTCGGTCTTACTTTTGGTTATTTAAATAAAATTGTTTATTTTTACAAAATTATTAAATGAAATGTGCATATAAAAATTAAATAAATTTAATATTTAAAATTGCAGTTATTATTAGTTTTTAATATATAAATATAATTTGATAAAAAAATTATCAATATTGATTAATTTAATATTTTACATATATACTTCACTTAAAATTTAAAAAAATAAAATAAATATATGCCTAACAAAACGTGCAACAACGACAAAATTGACTCCGTGACCACAAATTCCTTGTCCTTAGGATTGCAAATGAATCGAGTTATTTATGAACACGCTCGACTTGACTCGGCTCGATTCATTTAATAAATAAGCTGAGTTCGAACTCGAATATTAGACTCGTTTAGTAAACGAGTCAAGCTTGGACTCGCATAAGCTCGACTCATCAAGTTTGACTCGTTTATTTTTATTTAGATTATATAATAAATATATTATTTATATATTAAATAATATAAATAATATTTTTTATTTAAATAATATAAATAATATTTTAAAAAATTATTGAATTGAGTCGAGACGAGCTCGAATTTCATTAATATTAACGAGTCATGCCAAGCTTAAAGCCAAGTCCAGTTCCTTATCGAACTGAACTTTAGCTTAATAAACGAGTTCAATAAATAAATGAGTCAAGTACGAACTCAACAAAACTTAACTCAGCTCAATTCATTTGCAACCCTACCTATTCTCCATACATGTCAAACATACTTTTTGTGCTACAATTATGCCAATAAACTTGCCCCTCTACTTTCTGTCAGGACAAATGTTTTCGCCGTATTAAGAGTGCAAGGGAGCCATGTTTCTCGCCAAAAATTTTTATATTATGCCAATAAACTTGCCCCTCTACTTTCTGTCAGGACAAATGTTTTCGCCGTATTAAGAGTGCAAGGGAGCCATGTTTCTCGCCAAAAATTTTTATATGTTGGGAGGGTACTATATGATATGTCATTGTTAAGTGATATTTTTATAAATATATATATTTTTTAGAAAAATGATTTGTGACTCTAAAACTGCTGGCACTAATGACACTAATTTCCTATTTTGATAACTTTGTTTTTTTTTTTTTTTTTTACCTGATATAGAAATTAGTGCCATTAGTACTCAAAAAATTAGTGCCACAAATCACAACTGATATTTTTTATTACTTCTTAAACCCCTAACATACCTAACATAAATTTAATAAATCATTCTCTCACCAATCATAAAATCATGCTTTTTCTTTTCTTTTTTCCTTTTTTAATTTTTAGGGATGATGCTACTTGCTGTTCTCTATGTTCCAATATAATGGGTACGTTTAATTTGCATTTGGGAGATGAGTTTTAAAAAAAAAAATTCTAAAAATTATTTGATTTGAGTTTTTTTCAAAAAATTTTCAAAATCATTTTCTTTCTCTTACACATCAATCAATCACTTTTTCTCTCTCTTCTCTCATTCTCAATCACTTTTTCTCTCACACACATTTACTAAAATTCTCTAAAAATATCAAATCATCCCAAACTCCCAAAAAAATAACTCTCCCAAAATATACAACCAAACAAATTAAAAAAATTTCTAAACTATCTCCCCAAATTTTTTTTTCAAAAACAACTCTTCCAAAAACAAACCAAACAAACCCAAAATTGTGAATATCACACTTCTCACCAATCACAACATCATCACTTATTGAGTAAGTTTCGCCTCTTCCACTAAATAGAGACGTACTGGTTTTGGTCTCTTCTCGAAACAATTCATCTTTCTTTCTCTCTCTTCTGGTATCTGGTATTTGTTTGTAGATCTATCAGTCGTTGAAGATGGTTCTGTCAAAGACAACATCGGGGGCAAGCGATGTATCCATCCACTCAACCTTCGCTTCTCGCTACGTCCGAACACCGCTTCCTAGGTAGTTTCATTATCATCATCTCTCTAATCTGCTCTGATCTGATCTGATCTCTCTATTTTTCTTTTTTCTTTTTTTTTTTAAATAAATATATTGAATGGTTAATAATATGAAAAAATATACATACATACAGGTTCAAAATGCCGGAAAATTCAATACCAAAGGAAGCGGCATCGCAGATAATAAATGACGAGTTGATGCTGGATGGGAATCCAAGGCTAAATTTGGCGTCGTTCGTGACAACGTGGATGGAGCCAGAGTGCGATAAGCTCATCATGGCTTCCATTAACAAGAACTATGTCGATATGGATGAGTACCCTGTCACCACCGAACTCCAGGCATGCCCTCCCTTTTTTTTATTTCTTACACCATACATTACAATTTACACATACATACATACATCATATCTCTCTCTCTCTCTCTCTCTCTCTCTCATATTATTAATTTACATATATATATATATATATTTTATGCCACATTTAAGGTTGTGTTGTTTACGATTTATAAATTGAATTTTTTTATTTATTATAGAAAGACATGTAAAAAAATTAAAAAAACTAATGTGATTTAATTAGTCAATTAGTTGACTTTTTAAAATATTGTTAAAAAAATATAACATCGGGAGATTTTGAAAAAATAATTTAAAAGTTATCAAAAATTCATAAATATTAATAGTTTAAATTATAAATTTTTTAATGATTATAAATATGTTTTTCCTGACATCACGAGGGTGTAATTATTCCTATTTAATGTCGAAGAATATTAGAAAAGGAGTCCGGACTGTCTTAGATTTGTTGAGTATATTATTTCTGTAAAAAATCATTGGACTCACTTTTGGACTCGTTTTTTATAATCAAAATTGTTCACATTTTAAGATTTGTTGAGTATATTATTTCTGTAAAAAATTACGTCGATCGATCAGATAACAGATATCATGTATTTGGATTATTTTTATCTAAAAAAATGAACATTCAACAAATCTTAAAATATTAACAATTTAAATTATCAAAAAATAATCTAAAAATAAACCCAATGGATCAGACTGGACCTTCCAGGAGACAAGCCCAGCCTAGAAAAGGTATATAAAAAAGATAATTGCAAGTGCTTTTTTCTTTTCTTTTTTTTAGAATATATTTGTTTATTTAGGCCAAGTTTGGGAAGATTAAATAAGTGTATTTTTTGACTTTTTATGAAATATGAGTTGGATTTGGGTTAGGTTTGAAGTGATGTATTAAAGAGGTGATGTGACTTAAATAAGATGATGTGATTTAAATAGGATAATGACTTTTTGACTTTTTAAATTTTTTTGAGGATGTCAAACTTGGCCTTATTGTCTATGTAGTAAAACTCATATAAGAATTATTCACCCAAAAAAAACTCATATAAGAATATAATAATATTTATGATTTGCATATTACGATACATAAACTTTAGAAGCCTTAGCTATGTATATGTATATGGTGGACCAAGATATTTAAAGTAAGACTATTGTTTTGTGTTTTATGGACATTTATCTCTCACTTGGCCAGTACAACTGGTTCACGCAAGATTGACCGGCACCTCTAAGTTGCCTTAAAAATACTCTATGCTTGCTTTGATGTTTGAGTTTTGCTTTAATTCATCTATCTATTATGTGCAATTTTAAGAAATTGGTAAAAAGTTAATTTTTTGGTATTTTTTTAGCTAAAAAAGTTAGTTTTTTTGTGACTTTTTTATGTAAAAAAATTAAAAAATCAAAAAATTAAGTTTTTACCAAGTTTTCAAATTATCCCTATATGTTATTCTTGTACTATTATAGAATTTGAAACATTTAAGCTGATTTTGGAAAGTCGAAATTTTAATTAATAAATAAATCATATTAAAAAAAAGTAATGATTTTTTCATTTTTTTATATTTATATATATTTTGTAAAAAGTTCAAAAGTCAGTGTTAAGCACTATACTGTCATCTCATATTCTAATTAAAAAAGTCACTTTCCTAATGAGCAAATAGTTTAATGCGTAGAATTTGAAATATTGAATTTCTCAAATAAATGTTTTTTTTTTTTTGTTTTTTTTTTTTTAGATGTGTTTTCTAAACTATTTCAGCGGTAGAATGTTTTTGTACACATGAGCCCATACTCTGATCAAATAATAATTTTACATTTTCACAAAATATTATATTCTATTGTTAAAAAATAATGACGATTAATTCATGACCATGTAGATCATAATTACAACCAAGACCTTGCCCTCTATGATGGTCTACGATTAATTCATGACCATGTAGATCATAATTACAGCCAAGACCTTGCCTTCTATAATAGTCTATGAAAATTGCTTTGGACCCCACTGGGGTCGACCCCCAGTGAGGTGGCACGTCCTGATTGGACAAAAAAAAATTATTTTATTTTTATTTTTATTTTTATTTTTTTTGAGTTTCGACCAGTGGGGGCTCGCCACTTCACTGGGAGTCTGTATCATAGTTCAATAGCCTATTTCTCTACTGTGCTCATTTTAATATTATATTAATAATAATATTGTTGCATCCATCAAATTTATTTAATTCGAATTCGTCTGAATGAGTCCTTTTTTCAGGAAGAATCTCGTTTGCACAAGTCTCTTTTTAAAAAGAGACTCATTTAGACTAATAAAGACTAAATGAATTCGATAAATGAATCATTAATTATTTAATAATTCAAAGGTGAGACTAGCTTGTTTTATGAACCCAATTGAAGTTAAATATTAACTGAAAGTTAAATATAATATTCAATAATTTAAAGGTGAGACTGCCCGGTACGTGAACCCAATTGAAGCCTTGAATGGTGGATCACATCATAGATGGGGTCGTTTAATTATGAATTTAATGATATCAAATAAAAAAAAAATTAAAAAAATTAATATTTAAGGAGGTGATTTTTGCGATCCCTTTATTTTTTGATTAAAACTTTCACCATTATCATAAATATTATTAGCACATTATTTTAGATATATTTTTTTTTGGCAATTGTTGTCTCCGGTCCAGTACCGTGTGGTTTAGGCCTGTCAAGTCTATCACGAGTCCCTTCTCAATAATTCAAACAATTCATTTTTTAAACCACAATGTATGGATTATACATAAAAAAAATCAAGTCGATTCGATAACTGTAGTCATATTAGTTTATTACATATATCTCTCCAAAAATGAATGGTGTAGTTTTCAAATAATATTTATCATTCAATTTTATTTTATTTTTTTTGCAAATAAATGTTATAAACTAATATAGCTTTGGTTATTGGATCGACATAGTTTTTTCATAGATAAATCTATACATAATTTAAAAAATAAACAATTAAAATTATCAAAACGACATCTGTAATCAACCCATGGCCCGAATAGCACAGTCCAGTGGACACTGTGGAGAAGATAATCTTATATATATATAGAGAGAGATTATATGTTTGCAAATTACTATCTTTATGAATTTATGGATAGTCGCACTTGGTACCAACCCTTAAAAAAGGTGACGGTATCCCCAAAAACAATTATAATATAAATAAAATAATATTGTCATTTGGGAACAAGTTAAAAAATCAATTTTTAATCTATTTTGAATCACTCATATAAAAAAAATAAAAAATAAAATTAAAATGTCAAAAAAATTAGAACCAACTTTCTAAATCACCCCAATTAAAGGGGAAAAAAAGAAATGAAAGAAAAAGTTTTTGATGCCTTGTTGATCTTTGTTGCTCATTTTAACAATGGAGAATGCCGCTAAGTTTTTTTGTTTAAAATATATATATATATATATTTATCTTAACAAATCTGGCTAGTTTGCATTGCCTTACCAAACCTTCCACACCAGTTATCCCTCAAAAGAAAAATTAACATAAATTAGGTGTAAAAAAGACAACCAAATTGGAAAATTGTTTTTAATAAAATGGAGTTGTATGTTACCAAGATGCCATTTAAAAATGGTTAAGAGTAAAAGCTAAGTGCACTTTTTACTTAAGAAAAATACTTCAGAACACTAATTTAACACCATTAATACACCACTAATAATGTGACACTATGTGAACCCCATCACTGATGTGATAGTTTAGCCTTTTTTTTTTTTTTTTTGACTCACACTGCCAACTCATTAGAGATGGCATTAGTGTTCCCATTTTAGAGCACTGGATCATTTTTCTTTTACCTAATGGGACACTAATGGTTGACAAATGATTGTCATCCATCATCTCACATTCACGTCACATTTGATAAAAATCATTAGTGTTATAGAACAGTAAAATTAGTCATGAATCATCTACATGGAGTTAGGGTACATTTTGAACTTCACTTGAAAAAAGAAATGCTAGAGAATTGCTATCACTTGAAAAAAAGAGAGTTAAGGACATTGATAATTTGGTTTTTAATAAAGAGGAAAGAGTGAATGGAATGAAGTCAGAAAACAAGACAGCTAATCAATTTAAGTTAACAGGACAAGGGGCCAATCGATTTCATTAAAGTGGGGACCAACATATGTGTGGATGTAGAATAATGTAAAGATATATATGGGGCCAAGTTTAGCAAGTTGAAAAAAGTTAAAAAGTTACTTAAAAAGTTAAAAAGTTATCATTATTCACCAAAAGTCAAAAATTACGACTGCACAACTCTCAATCCTAATTTTTCCCTACATACTAATTTATATAATTTTTTAATATATATTTTTTCATAAAAAGTCAAAAAGTTAACTCAAACATTCATATTTTTTTCTTAATTTTTTAGTCTAAAAAGACAAAAAATTATACTTATTTAGGACACTCCAAACAACCCCTAAGTCAAGATTTTCAATTAATGGGAATTACTAAGAAGAAAATGCTTTGTCCTTTACTTTGCTTCAAATCTTATGCCGACAAACTCTAATAAAGATATTTGGGGCTGATAGAAGAAGTCAGACAATATATATATATAATATGTTGGCTAAAAAGTCGAACGATGAAGCAAAAAATGTAATAGTAGAGGTGTGTATTAACATAATTTAAATCAATTTAATTATTATCATTAATCCAAGACAACAACTAATCATGCACTACAAGTAAATCGAATTAAGGCAACATAACTTTGTTCGTTCGAGTTGAAACCACAGATCTATTAAACTAGAAATAAATGAATCAATCAATAATAGATAGTTTGATTGAAAAATATTATATGTTAATTGTTAGATTAATACCTATAGAAGAAATATTTTCTATTTTTTTTTTTTTTTTTTGACAAAGCACTTAAAATATTTGTACTCTTTTAATTTAATTTTCCTTAGATGGGTTGAATTTATGACCTCCTAAGGACTAAATTTTAAAAAAAATGTGGTGGCCAACTAAGTTTATTCACGGTTCCCATCACGTTGCATATATCATATGATACTATACTCGCATCAATCCTTAATTGTAATGGTTATACATACGATCTCATCCATTGCTAAAAAAATTTAAATAAAATTATATGACATTTTTTTATCCCCACCTACCCTATTGTGTAGTTTTTATTATCATACTATGAAAATTTTAATTGATTGATAGTCCAACATTATACCCAAGATTTACTCGATCAAGTGTGCGAGAGCTTTACTAGTGAAGGAATTATATATTAGAAAAACTAAATTTATGAACTAAACACAAAATTAGTAATTTTTATGCAAATTTATTCTAATTTGATAATTATTGATCTAGACATTATATTAATCAATTTTATATTAGTATTACAAAAGACAACATAAGAGATGTTAATTAATAGATAGCATTAGTCCAAGAACTATTATTGGGTCATTTTGGATCTATTTCGATGATGGAAGTCGTTCAATATTTAGTATTTTTTAAATAGATCATTCATATGAATCAAGTTAATTGAATATTAATAGTCTCATATCTAGATTATATTTGTTTTTACAAATTTTGATGGCAATTACGATTTAAAAAAATAGGCATTTTGTTAAAACAAATGTAAATCAAACGTGTGATTATTAATTTTGATCAACTTAATATTTTTTACAAATGATGAGAGACACTAAAAATTAAACGATCTCACAATGGGCTCATTAAATTTAAATATTCTCTCAAGTTAGAATTTCAATATGAGAAAAACCAAACTCTTTCTAAAAAATCCCTTGGTGCTTATGTAAAAACCGCATTAAAAAGAACACAAGACTTGAAATAAAGATTATGAGTTTAACACACACACGGAAAGAAAAAAAAAAAAAAAAAAAAAAAAAAGAAAAAAAACCTTGCCACTTAAATAACTCATATATATTTCTCTTTATCATTATTCTTAATTTTTTTTTTTTTAATTCATGCATACGACTAGTACATATATACAATAATCATGAAGGTAGGTGGGAATGGTGGCTAGAGCGTAATAATGCATTTTTGGTTTGTCATTTTTGCCTTCTCCAACTGTAATGATCGAGGCCGTTACATTGATTGAGGCGGTTACATTTATGTTCACAGATTCATTTACAAAGGTATTGATAAATTAAAAATTAATACGTATCTCATCACATTATTATAAGTAAAATTATAGATATTTTTAAGGATTTTAAACATTTTCTTTACATAATAAAAACTAATGGTTGTTTTGAGATAATGATTAAAAGTTAATTTTTTAAATTTTTTTTAAAAATAAGTAAAAAATATAATGAATGATATAATTCAAAACGAATTAAAAATTAAAAGATAACTTTTAATCATCTAAAATAGCCTAAATATAATAACATTTTGTCGTTTAGCCGTTTTTGTTTAATAAGCTTTTTCCCTTGGCCACCCACCTCTCTTTTTTTTCCTTTTTGTGAGTCTACAGCACCATCCATATCCCCTTTTGCCCCGCTTGCCCTTTTTTGATATCCCCTTTCGCCCTACTTGCCTTTTTTGTTTTTGTTTTTTTTTTTTTTTTGGTTGTTGTTGTTGTTGGTTTTTTTTTTTTTTTTTGGGTCTATTTCATAGTTTAAGATTTGATTATTTAAAATATTTATTTTGATAATCAATTAGACTTAGGTGTTTGGTATGCACTAAAAAAGTTTTTTTTTTTTTATACATATCCTTATTTAGGTCACATCAATCAACATCTATCAACATTACTTCTCTATTTTTCTACCCGTTTTTTTTCTATTTTTCTACACATTTTTTTTTTTTTTTATAAAAAGTTAAAAAATGCACTTATTTAGAACATCTAAAAACACCCCTATATTTTAGACATTATTTTTTATAAAAAAATTAAAAAATTATTCTAAACATACTAATTTTTTTAATCTTACATTTAAAAAATAAAAAAATAAATAATTATTATGGTGTTAAATTAAATTCTTTCATCGAGAAGGAAACAAAAAAACTTGCGATCTACCATTCACTTTCGAGGGAAAATTAAATAAATGAAATTTGGACTTTTAGTTGTTGACCGCTAGAAAGTAGATGGAATAAAACAGACATATGATTAGAGATGTGAATGAATCAAAATATTTGAGTTTGACTAATTAAAAATTTGTTTAAGATTAATTTGTTATACGTACGATTGAAATATAAATATAATTTTAAATTTGTCAAGTTTTCAAGACAAATTTGAAGAGTTATATGTTTATTTAATTTGATAAGTTTATATGTTTACTAAAAAATTGAATTATTCAAACTCGATTCGTATTTGACTTGTTAAAAATTCTTTCGAAATTGGTTAGTTATATTATATAAATATGTCAAATTTGACTAAAATTTTATCCTCATTAATTTATGAAACTAAATTTAAATTATTTATTTCTAAACTCGACTCGACTCGTTTTTAATCTTAAATATGATTTATTCAATAATATAGATTTTAAATATAATAACTTTACTCAAAATTATAGATCCCACTATTTTATATTTAGAAATTGTAATATTAGACGGTAGGGAAATCCCATATGCACTCTATTATAAATTGGCATAATTTTATTATAAATTTTTTTAATATCAACTACAAAATGCATAATCTCGTTATAAATTAGAATAATAAAAAATATTGTAATTATGTTACAAATTTTTGTACTTTTGTTACAAAAATTACAAAAATTTAAATATTTTATATAATAATTTGTGATAAAGTTATTCATTTTATGATTAATATTATAAAATTTATAATAAAATTACGTCAATTCCTAATACAAGATTTTCCTAGATTTTTTTGCCCCTCGTTTAGAAACTTAGCTATTTTAATTGACTTTTTGATATTTTAGTCTAGCTAAAAAGGTTATATTTTGGATAATTGATTTTTTTTTTAGTTAATTTGATAATTGTAAGAGAAAAAAAATAAAATAATTATAGTTTAGATATAATATTTTATTTTATTAATTATTTTGATTTATTTTATTTTTATTAACTATTTTAGTCAAAAAAAAGTTATAAAAAAAATTAAAAAAAAAAAAACAAACGGAGCCTTTGTTTATTGTTGACCGACTCGAATAGTATACGAACAAAAACCGTGTCACTATTTAACTTTTTTTAATAAAGTGATCTGAGCCATCAATTTTCTTGACCGTGCTAAGGAGGGAATTAGGTATTATTTGTGATGATCTAAATAAATATATTTTTTAAATTTTTATAAAATATATATTGGATATAAATTGAATTTGAAATGATGTGATAAAAAGATAATATGATTAAATAAAATGATATAACTTTTTGATTTTTTTAAGGTAGGCCGAAAAATGCCTAAGTAGAGAAAGTAAAGAGGATCGTTATTCTATCCGACTATTTTTGAAAAAGAAAGGGGGCCTGTCATCTATTTTCGATGTAACGAAAAAACAAAGGACACCTGTTATCTAATTATTGAATGCTTTATTTACAGTGTCAGACAGAAGTGTACTCACCTTTGATCAGTCAATGGAAAAAGCAAAATTCTATACCGACTAAATAATTTATAAAAAAATTTATTTAGGGGAGATTTATTAGAAATTTTTTTTTTAAGTATTTATACCTTAATTAGTTCATAAAATATTTTTATATTTTAATAAATTTTATTATTTAAATATTTGATCTATTAAATTCTAATTCTTATATTTAAAGTATTTTATCGACATTTCTATCCTTATAAATATTTTTTGAATGGTTAATAATTTAGTGATGTGAACATTTATATTTTACAATGTGAATATTCACTTCACATTGACAGTGTAAACATTCACATTGACGGTGTCAGCATTCACATCACGAAACGTTCATACTGTAAATGTGAATATTATTAGGGGTATTTTGGTAACTATGTCACTCATAGGACTTATTATAATATAAAAAAATAATATGAATTAAATAAAATATAAGTAGATAAAAAGGGATTTATAAAATAATGCCCCTTTATTTAATAGTGTGAGATTCACATAAATTTATATGTGTGGATTTAATAATATCTCTGTAAAAAATTTGATAAAAATTTAATAAGTTATTGAAGAGTCCTAACATAACTTATGAAAAAGTGCTCACGGCAAATCATCGTAAATTTTTAAATATTATACATAATGTTATATGGTCAAATTAGGCTTTACCTTTCTCAATTATTATTATTATTTATTTTATTCTTCCAAATTAAAAATTAATATAATGTATTCCTTCATCTTCTAAAAATTTTAATCTAACTTTTATATCTTCATTTTATTAACAAAATAGACCCTAAAAAAAATATGCATGTGATATACACATATTATATTTAGGGAGCAGCTTGTCTCTAGTCCTTAATTGGACTGGACGGTGCTGTTCGGCCCGTGAGTAAGGGCGGAGCTAGCTAAGGCCTAGAGGGGTCATGTGCCCCTCCTAAATTTTCAATATTTAAACCTTTTGCTTTTTTAAAATTTTTAAAATTCTCTATTTTATTATTTTGATTATTCTTGTACACTTTTAATTGATAGGTCAAAGCAAGAATTAAATCAATTGATAATTCATTTCTTATTATGAAATTTGTTTAGTTGCTTATTTCTTCACATTATGCGACACTTTTTTTAAGTTGATGGGATTAAACTTATTGATAATTTGGTTCATAGAATTTAGTTATTGATTGTGGATTTATAAGTCACATTAATGTAAATCTTAGAATAATTGTAATAAAAATGAAAATAAAAATAAAAATAAAAATATATAAGTTTAATAATATCTCGTTGTTACTTATTATGGGGGAAAAAAATTCAATGTTGTGATTAATATGTGCCCCCCTCTACATTGAATTTCTGACTCCGTCACTGCTCGTAGGGACTTACCACGGGTCCCATTTTAATAATCCAAACCGTTTAATGTGCAAAATTCGTCGAGTATTATATGTTTGTAAAAAATCACGTTGATCAGATATCGATATCTATGTGATCAAATCAATTTTGTATAAAAAAAAATAGACGGTGAACAAATTAATGGTTGACAAAAAAATGATTTGATCACATAGCTATCGATATCCGATCAATGTGATTTTTCTATAAGCATATAGTACTCGACAAGTTCTACATATTGAACGATTCGGATTATCAAAACGGAACCCGTGGTGAGCCCCCACGGGCCGAACAGTACCGTCCAATTCGATTAAAGACTGGAGGCAAGTTGCTCCCTATATTTATAATAAAATTTTAAAAGATTGTTGAAGGGTACATTATATTAATTTTTAGTTTGAAATAATAAGGTGAAAAAAAATAATAATTGAAGAAGGTAACGTGTAATTTACCCTAATTATATATAGGGCTTTCCGTATAAGTTTTGTATAGGATATTTGCCAATTTATTTGGAATTACTATAATTTTGGCACGAAATTTGTCTACATTGAACAATCAAGTTTAGTGGGCATCTCATTTTTTTTAATATAGATACATATATATATATATAGAAAATTATATGGTGTGTATATGCATTTTAGTTATGATTTATATATGTATATATATAGAAAATTATATGGTGTGTGTATGCATTTTAGTTACAATTTTTATAATTTTTGATTATGATATGTTGAAATGTTAGTTATGATTTACTTATATGTACTGTGGTGTCAGTTATTATTTATTGTGGTATTGATTATAATATTATTTTGATTATAGTTCAAGAGCTTTTTTATTATATTTTATGTGGTGTTTGATTATAATTTTTTTTAGTTATAGTTCCTATAACATTGAATTATGACATTTGTGGTAATCAACTCCATAAATATCATAACTTTCATATGATACACGCTTAACATTACCCTATAGTATATTTAATAAATAAATATAAAAAACAATGACCGGATATAAATTCATTAGATTTATTTTTTGTCTCTAAATTTTTCCAAGAATAAAATAGCAACGTAATCAAAACTACAATCACGAAGGTGGGAGAAATTAATAAAAAGATGATATAGTAAGAAATTAAGTAAAAATTTTTTTTTTTTTTTTTATTTTCAAAAAGTAAAAAATTTGTTTGTCTTGATATATGTTTGTGTGAATAAAACACAACATTTATTAGTCTAAAATAATGACTCACAGTAAAAGATTGTACCGACCTCACCTCAGTCGAATTTACTATTTTTGACTAATCAAAAAAGTATATTTTATGCACAGAGTTTAAAAATGTATAAACAAGAGGGAGGACTAGTTGATAGACTACTTGTAAAATGAATCAAGGGCTCTAACTTAGTTGGCTGCTAAGCCTTTTGGCTATTAAGTTTTTTGTTAAGGGGAGATTTTGGGTTCTACTCTTAGGAATAAAATGGAAAGATAAGATTTTCTTATAAGGTGTATGGGTGTGAGTTTCAATTCTTCCAATAGGCCTAATCTAACAACAAACCACAAACTTTCACCGATTAAAAAATAAAAAAGACAACTTGTAAAATGTTGAAATTGGATAGTGATTTCATAACTGTCTTTATCTTGGGTTCGTAACTGTAGGTCAAAATATAATCCTGCACAGGTGACAAATTGTTTCAATTAATTAATTAACTGTATGCATGAATGAATGCAGAACCGGTGTGTAAACATGATAGCAGATTTATTTCATGCACCACTGGGAGACGGAGAGGCTGCAGTAGGAGTGGGAACAGTTGGATCATCGGAGGCAATAATGCTGGCTGGTTTAGCATTCAAGAGGAAGTGGCAGAACAAGATGAAAGCTCTTGGCAAACCCTATGATAATCCCAACATTGTCACCGGTGCCAATGTTCAGGTACAACTACTACATTCACATATATATATATACACATGATGCATTGCTACTCGAAATCAAGATATTGTTGTAAAAGACATTTAAGGACCAATTTTTATGGTGGTGAGGATAGTCGTTAAAAGGTCGTCTCAAAAAGTCAAAAATAAAGCTTTTAGCGACAGAATTTTGAAAATGTCACTAATAAATATACATTTTTAAGGACAAAATTTGATCCCAAAAAGATAATGATTCATCACTAATGTTCAATTTTCGTTGCTAAAAATATAATAATGACGCTTTTAGCAATAAAAATATTTGGTCCTAAAAAATAATTTTATCCATAAATTTTGGTCTTTAAAACTTTAATTTTGTGTAGTGATTGGACTTATCAATCGATTCATAACCTTTCGAGCATGGTCAATCTATTCGAACTCCCAATACTTGTAGGAGTATATCTTGGATTGGTCAATTATGTTATATCTAACAGTTCATTTTCAAATTATAAAATAATGAGGGCAGATATATATTAAAAATATCAGCAATACTACATACTGAGAATTCAATCTGGAAATAGCAATCAATGGCTTATATTCATTCTATACATAAACTCTACACTATACTAATTCAATCTCTGCTACAAAAACACATTCCGGATAAAAATATGGACAATTTTCTGAGTTAGGAGGATTTCAGTAAAAATAATGGATGGTCTACTCTAAAAACTTGTTACCCATTTTTTTGTTTTAAAATAAATGTGATTTGATCATGTGGTTATGATTATCTGATCAACGTGAATTACACACCTGGAGATGAGCTTGGTTCTTTCACAAATGTCATTTCTGAAAGTGTTTTTTGTCTTTACAAAAAGTTTTGACTGATAGGTCACATTGTACTTCAAGTTCAACTAGCTAATTTATGCTCAGCTCAATTGATTAATACAAGTAAGTAATATGAGTATGGTGTGTGTGTGTGTGTGCGCGCGTGTGAATATAGGTATGTTGGGAGAAATTTGCAAGGTATTTTGAAGTGGAGTTGAAGGAGGTGAAGCTGAGGGAAGGGTACTATGTGATGGACCCAACTAAAGCTGTGGAGATGGTTGATGAGAACACTATCTGTGTTGCTGCTATTTTGGGTTCCACACTAAATGGAGAATTCGAGGATGTTAAGCTCTTGAATGACCTCTTGACAGAGAAGAACAAACAAACAGGGTACACATTTTGAACATATTTATAGACTCACTAACTACTAGTACTAGTAGATACAGATTATATAATTTTTTTTCTTAAGAAGAATGAATTGAATGTGTATGTAGATGGGATACACCAATACATGTAGATGCAGCAAGTGGTGGATTCATAGCACCATTCTTGTACCCGGAGCTGGAGTGGGATTTCAGGCTGGAACTGGTGAAGAGTATAAATGTTAGCGGACACAAGTATGGACTTGTGTATGCAGGTATTGGTTGGTGCATTTGGAGGAGCAAAGAGAACTTGCCTGATGAACTCATCTTTCATATCAACTATCTTGGTACTGATCAACCCACTTTTACCCTCAACTTCTCCAAAGGTACACCTTCCTTCCTTCCTGCCTTCCTTCCTTCTTACTTGCTTCTAATTCATTCCTTCAAGTGCTATTGGGCAAATTACACTGCCTAGCCACTATGTTTTGATCCTTGCATCATTTTGGTTTCGGTAATTTCAAGTGGTTCATTTTTAACTCTAAATTTATGATTTTATCTCAATTTGATCCAATGAATTACCGTTGTTAATGCGCTGATTAGTGGGACATGTGCCATGCTTTTAAAAAAAAAACGATATTATTAATTGGATCAAATTGACACAAAATTTAAAATTAATGATTAAAATCGAGCCAATTAAAATTGTTGGGACCAAAGTGACACGAGAGACAAAATGTAAAAAACTATTAAGGTAATTTGCCCTGTTATATATAATTGGCTGCTGCTTATAATTGGGTTATGTATTATGTATCTCTTAAGATGTACATTTATATATTGGTTTGGTTTTAAATTTTCAGGTTCTAGTCAAGTAATTGCTCAGTACTATCAACTCATTCGCTTGGGTTTTGAGGTGAGCCCCCTCTTGAATATTAAATGAATCTCATCTATAGCTTGAAATACATAACTTTTGCTAGTGGATAATGTCCTTCCATGTTTCATGGAAGAAGGAATTTGAAAAAGTCCTTAGTTTTACAATCAGCATAAGGCTAATATCAATTACAACCCCAAATTAACAAGCTCAAAATGTTTAGTGCACGGGATTGATCACCGGATTTTGATCCTCTTCATTTTATATATGGAATTAATATATCAATTTCATTTCATCTGAGCATCTCCAAGGATATAGTATAAATAACGTTATTCTATTTTAACGCAATGTATGCTACACGATTGCTAGAGTCTGTTTTGTTACTATGTTTTATTTTAACACAAGGTATACTACACTATTGCTAGAGTGTGTTTTGTTACTACACTTGTTTTTTTGCTCTACGAATATGTTCAAAGTTAATGGTGAAAACCGTGAAATTGCGTTCCTTTTATTATGAAATTAAAGGAGTATGGTAAATGTATCTGGTGATATTTGCTTTGCAGCACACCCAAATTCCAAAATGAAACATTTTGTTTTTGGTTCTTTAATTTGTTCATTTGTATTTATAATTTTGCATACTTACCTGCAGGGATACAAGAACATAATGGAGAATTGCCAAGAAAATGCAACGGTGCTTAAAGAAGGATTGAAGAAGACAGGACGGTTCGACATAGTGTCCAAGGACAATGGAGTCCCACTAGTGGCCTTCTCACTGAAAGACAACAGCTGTCACAACGAGTTCGAAGTGTCAGACTTGTTGCGCCGCTTTGGATGGATCGTCCCCGCCTACACCATGCCCCCCGACGCCCAACACATAACCGTGCTGCGAGTTGTCATTAGGGAAGACTTCTCGCGCACCCTCGCAGAGCGCCTTGTTAGTGACATCCAGAAAGTCTTGCTCGAGCTGGATAGCCTCCCTGCAAGGGTTAGTGCCAAGATGGCTGTAGTCCAAGAGTCAGTTGTCAAGAAAACAGATCTTGAGGTGCAGAGGGAGATCACTGATGCTTGGAAAAGGTTTGTCCTCAGTAGGAAGAAGACTAGTGGTGTCTGCTAATTAATTGATTGAAGAGAAATGGTTTTGAAGGTCACAGTCATAGACCTTGGTGGTTCATTATTATTGTTTTATTACCACCTATGTATTTGGTTTGTCTGGCTTTTATGGGTTGCCAAGTCATGAGTTGTTTGAAGTGTTTTATGAACAGGAGACTATATGTAGACATGTGTAGTGTACTACCTAATTTATGGAATGTTGTGCCCTGCCTTATTTTTGTTTTAAAATGTTCAAATATGCTGAAAATTTTGCTTCATAAAAACATTCTTAAACTACTTAATTTTGATTGATTCTAAACATCAGCTCCAATTCGATTTTGCAATATGCTTGAATGTGGAAGACTTCGTTTGGAGCAATGCTAATATACCCAAAAACATATTCATCAAAATGCTCAAAATATGAAATGTGTATTCTACGCGTAATTTATACTAAGTTTTTTTGAAAAGTAGGTCAAAGATTAACTTTTTAAAAAAAATATGTAAAAATAATAATAATAATAATTCCATAAAAAAGTAAGTAAAAAATATATATTTATTTGTTTAGAGAATTATCTTGGTTCATATCTAATTCACATAAGTTACTTGGTACATTTATTTGTTTAATTTTTAATTGATAAATACATTCGAAAGTATTTTTTATAACATAAATAAGAAATATGTACATTTATATTAACATTTTTTCAACTTTAATTAAGAAAATATATATTTATTATTAAAATATGTCTAATATTTCTATTGTACCAATATCAAAGTATATGTACATTTGAAAATTTATTTAAGACCAGTTCAAGCTAGTCCTTTTTTTCTTTCTTTATCTTAGAACATGAACAAAAAGTGACGGCTTAGTTTAAAAAATATTTTATAATTATAAATTTAAATTGTATCATTTTTTTTATTTAATCTTTTTCTCAATAGAATTAGATTGTTTGATAATTATAATTTATAGCTAAAAATTTTATTTCTTATTTTCATTTAAATATTTTTAAATTATATATAATTAAACATTCATTTAATTTTTCTTTTAAATCTCAAATGAGATGTAACATAGACATGGTTAAAATTTATTTTTGAATTTTCATTTACAAATTTTTTAATTTAAAAAAATAGTGAAGCCAAAAATTTAATATATATATATATATATTTTATGCTACATTTTAAAATTTTAAAATAAAAAATAAATAGAAGACTTGAATATAATTTAAAAAATGACATAATTAAAAATACATATGGCTAAATTTTTATTTGGATTTTCTATATTAAGATTTTAAAATTTTGAAATCGTGGATGTGGTTACATAATATGTATTTGTTAACACTTAAAATTTTTTTAAAAATTAAAAATGTTTTAGATTAATGTTTTGAAGCTCATAAAATTTTTTGGACAAAAAATTCACTTTATTTAATATATAGTGTAGTTGTAGATATATATGGAATCATACCATAGCAAGTGTTTCATTTTGAAAGCCTAAATCATAAGGAAAAAACAAAGCAATTGTTTTCTTTTTAATTGAATTTTGAGATTTATTATATACTTTCTTTTTCAAAATCATGGACTAAATTGTCAATAGAAAAAAATTTATTGTTTAAGATTTTAAAAATCTAGAAAATTAAAATGTCACTTTACTATAAGATTGCATACTAAAATTTTTCCTAATCTTTTTTATACATATAATCTTAAAAGATCTCTCCACTATAAATCTATCCATTATTCCATTAGACCTTATGGTTGAAATTAGTCTCTCTATCACTTGTTCTATTTTACTAAGAGCAATCATCCTTAGTTATGTCCAATAATTTCTCAATTCTTATTCCAAAAAATACTCCCTCATCATAAATTTGCTAAAATTTCTACCCAATATAACTATAAACTGTATTCTAAAATTTCTCTTAAATCTCTTTCTCACATCAATTTTTTATAGAATAAACTACCAATAGGTCCTTGTAACGTCTCCAAAATAATACAATAATTATAACCCAAGACATAAATAACAACTACATAAATCAGAGCGTAAAGTACCTTTATTTCATAACATTAACAATACAAAAGAGTTTAACATTAATAAATGCCCTTCAGACTTACACATTTCCAAGCCTTGACTTGGTTACAATAAAAGTGAGACTAACTCATACAATTTTAGCCCTAGGCTATACAAAAATACACAATCAAGATGAAGAAGCTCTTGCTTCCAAAAGTCCCTCCAAACTACTGTCTTGGTGGAGGCGTACCATCATTACCTGAAAATATTTTTCCCAAATAGGGTAAGCCACAGTCTAGCAAGAATAATCTAACACAATATATGAGATTTAACAAAGGTATAAATACAATATGCATAAACAATGCCCGTGATAAAACTTTCACATTTTTATATAGCCATAAGATCCAAATCCAATTCCATTCGATTCATTTCATCACATGAGCCATTTTCATCATATCTCGATAACCCAAATGAGACTACAACTTATTAGTTCTATATTCACATCATCAACATATAAACACTCCAAACTGCCATTTTACGAATATTTCATCCGCGGGATCGGCACTCATGTATAATTTCAATTTGCTATTTTACGGATATTTCGTTCGCGGGATTAACACCCATGTATAATTTCAGGACTTTTACCCAAGACACTCCAGCCAACTTAATTATAATGGAGTCCATCCTCTTTCTCCTACTAAACAATCATTCATACATATGCAATGTATTTAAACACATAATCAAACAATGGAGTACATCTCATTTCTCCTCCCAAACAATCATACATATACAATGTATCTAACATGGTCATATTCAATGATAACCAGCAAGAGATTAGTTTCAATTTACCTAATCCTCATGCAATTTCTACAACAATTATGACTATCCTCCACTGATAGCCCAATACAGTTATTTCTAAATAGATATACAATTACATGGCAGATAGTTTATTCAAACATTTCTAAAGGTATGAGATAATACATATCAATTCCCATCATTTATATCACAAATCATCATATTTTACATTTCCAATGTCAATTCCAATTATTTATCCAAAATAACATTTTTGATCCCATTAGGGCAAATTCCTCTTTTTCTAAATATCAACCCATGTACCAAAATCAACCATTTTAACACAATATGGTCTCATATTCAAACCCCAAACCCACTTATTCCACATTCCTCAAAACTCCTCTTTTCATTTCATATCCCAAACCCTAGGTTTGTCCATAATACCCCCAAGACCACCATTGTTACACAATATACAAATAACTAAGTTAAAAACCATAACAATGTGTAAAAAATCCATACCTCAAAGACGAGCCAAGCAAGAGTGAAACTCCAAGAACATCGAAACCCATTTCTATTCAGATCAAAATGAAGATCTTGATACGCTCTACCTTTTTTTCAAAGGCACTAGAATGAAAAGATCAACGGATCTAGATAAAATAGAAGAGAGAATGTGAGTTTAAAGAGAGAAACTCAAGATTTAGCTTTTTGGAAAGTTTTAGAGAGAGAGAGAGAGAGAGAAATGAAAAAGTGAACAAGAACATCACCTTCACGGACTATTATATACGTAGTCTGCTTGAGCGTGGAAAGTGACGCTCGAGCGTTAGACACAAAGTTCTGCTCGAGCGTAAAAAGTGGCGCTCAAGCCTGGGATACGCTCATCCAGAAGTTTTGCAGACGAAGGACCCCACTCGAGTGTGAGACTGGACGCTCGAGTGTCTAATGCACTCTCCCAGTATTTATAGAACTGCAAAAATACTAAGAGTTGACAAATCCCACTCGAGCGCAAGAATGACCGCTCGAGCGGAGGAACAAAATTTGTAAAGCCCGCTTGAGCGCAAGAACGCCTGCTCGAGCAGAAGACTCAAAATCTGGGCATCACATGTTTGGAAAAACACGCAACCAACCTATTCCAAACACACAACCACAACTCGATAACCAAAATAAAGGGGAGACAAGGGAAACAAGATAGGAATCACTATTTAAAACTATACAACCCGAGTCCAGAACACAACAAGTGACGGGCCAAAATCGGAATCGCTATAGTCCTAATAGTTATACTTAACTCCCATCAAGTCCTATTGAAAATAAGTCTTGGTAAAATTGTCGCTAAAAATATTTATTTTTTTTTACAATTTTTTACATACGTCGCTAAAAATTGACAATTAGTGACTTTTTTTTGTCCTGATTTTTATAAATTGTCTCTAAAACTTACAATTAGTGACATTTTTTTATGACAATTTTTTCATATGACCTATTAGACAATAAGTTCACTTATTAGGACTTACATGTAAATACCCCTTTTTTAAAAACTCTCTCTCTTTCTCTCTCTCTCTCTCTCTCTCTCTCTAAATGCTAATTTTAAAAATTGTGAATCTAATAAATAAATAACTCAAAATTTCTCTTCAACCAAACTACATAGCTCGAATTGAAGACCTTCGAATGGCCCGAATGAGTTAGCAAGGCTGCTTCTAGTCTTTGGCACAATTACCCAAACCTGAGTGCAATCACACGTTTGCAAAACCCTCAAACTTTTTTTCTTCAATGTCTTTAATGGTTGCCCCATAACCTAACCCCTCTATCATTGTATATGCATGGGTCGATGTTTTAGCCTTCCAGGTCTCTCTCTTTTTGGTTGGTGAAGATTACCCACAAAGCCCTTCAAAAAATTTGTATACTTTTTCTTCTAGGTGTGTGATGGTTTTAGGTATTTAAGGTTCTATAAAGCTTTTGTTTTCTTAGATACCCATTGAGAAAATATTTTCTATTTTGACATTTTTTTTCTTTTTCTTTTTTTTTTCTCCTGGGTTTGTTATGATATGCTTGTAATGTTCAAAATTTTGATTTGGATATTTCACAAAGCTTGAGTTTGTTGGGTCTTTAAATTCTCACTTGATGTTTCAACCATTTGGGTATGTTTCTTTTTTGCTTGTTGAAAACATTTAGAAAACAAATTGGAGATTAGTGTTTCAAAATAATTGGGGAAAATTAGGGCATCATCATTGTGTATTTGGTGATTCAATAGAAGGTTTAAGGTTGAAGATTTGACATTTGAAGGAAATTTCTTGATTCAGTAATGGTTACTTGTTTTCGGCATCGTTAGCGTACGAGAGGAGTTGGCTCCAGTATGAGAGGAGTTTTTCCGATGTCGTTTTGTTTTGGAGAGGAGTTGATTCTGATATAAGAGGTGTTTCTCTACACTTTCATAGAGACGAGAGGGATGAGGGATAAGCGAGAGGGTTTTGAAGAAACGATTACGTTTGGGTCTAAGAAAGAGAGATAGAGAGGAGAGAGAAAACATTGCACTTGAGTCCAAAAGAGGGAGACAGATTGCCAACACATTCAGGCCATTTGGGGGGCCTTTATTCGAGCTACAAATCTTTACTCTATAAATATACAGTAATGTTTCGTAGCTCGAAATACATTGGCTCGAATACCCAAAACGATGTCGTTTTGGGCAATTTTTTTTCTTTTTTCTTTCTTTTTTCCGCCTCTCTTTTCTCTCTCAAACGTTGAGCTCCTCCAGTCATCTTCTCTAGACCCATATCTCGATTTTTTGAGAAACCCAAATCCATTGCTATGGTGCTTTGTGGTATTAGAGTTTGGAATAACCTGCAAAGAAAAGAATCCATTGTCTAGACCCACCAAGGTCTCCAAACCCACTGCCCCAAAATCCATCATGTTACTTCCACCAATCTGCAGAGCTGTACAAAGCAAGAGTTCATGAGAGAGAGAGAGAGTTACACCATGAGAGAGAGAAGAATTTGGTTTTGATTTTGATTTTGATTTTGTTTTTGTTTTTGTTTTAATTTTGATTCTGTGGGTTTGGTTTTGATTTTGGGATTGATTTTGATTTTGATTTTGATTTTGATTTGGATTTTGGGTTTGGTTGGGATTCAGAGAATAAGAAAGTTTTGATGAGGTATTTGTAGAAGATGGGATTTGAGATGGGAGTTGATATTGTGGTGGTGGAGCGAGTCTGAAGAAGAGAAAATACAGAAGAAGAAGAAGAGAAGACACAAGGAAGAAGGGAAAGGGGGAGAGAGAGAGAGGAAAGTCGGGCCATTCAAGCCTCGAAATAGTCGAGCTACTTAGCGGGATTGATAAATATATGGTACGCATATACTCTCTCTCTCTCTCTCTCTCACTCCCTCTCTCCAAAATTGATTCCATAACTTGTAAAACATCTTCAAATTCCTAGAGATAATTTTAGATTGTACCTGTCACGACCCCAAACCGCCCCTAGTAGTTTGGTGCCATGATGGCCAGTAATCCGAGATTACCGAAGGCCAACTTACAAAGATCACACACAATCAGAGTATACATATGGGGCTAACAAGAGCGGAAGCAATAATTTAACATACAAATGGTCCATAAGAGCTGTGCATAAGTCGAATGAAATGGCATACATCTTAATTATAGCTTTACAACTTGAATACAATACAAGCAAAATACATATTACATCCTTAACAAAAGGGCTTCACAGCCGACATAAACAAACACAAGACGAGGGACATAATCTTCATAGTGCCGACGTTCTCAACGCCGACCTAACATGCATTCAAAACCTCGGCTACAAAATAAACATCTCGGCAGAGCCGACTTCTTGCTTGAAACCTACATATATATAGAGAGGGTGAGTATTGGATACTCAGTGAATGGTACAGATAATAAAGGGGTTCCATGAATGATTCCCGAGGTTCTTGCAAAACATACATATATCATATCTTGGTCAAAGCATGTTCTCGGCATAACTGTACAAAGCATACTTGGCAAAACTTACATCAAAGCATGTACTTAGCATAACTTATAACAAAACATATACTTAGCATGACTTGTAACAAAACATGTACTTGGCAAAGCTTATACAAAACATATACTTGGCATAACTTGTATCAAAACATGTACTTGGGGTCATCACATTCCAAACAGAACATATCCATCCGTTCCCAGACCGTCGATGGCAAAACATACTTATCCACTCGTTCATAGACCGTCAGTGGTGACTATCCGTTCATAGACCGTCGATAGCAAATCTACCCGTTCAAAGACCGTCAGTAGGACTTCAAACATATCTACCCGTTCACAGACCGTCGGTAGCACATCAAACATATCTACCCGTTCACAGACCGTCGGTAGCAAATACATTCAAACATGGGTGCTACATGGGCTTAACGTCCCCTAACACGAAAGGACGATGCTACTTAGGCTTAGAGTCCCCTAGCATGGGAGGACTTGTGCCACCAATGCTTAAAGTCCCCTGGCACGTACGGACTCCAAAACAAAACTCATACTTGGCATGCAACTTATACTTGGTACACAAAATAGGGTGATCATTCATGCTTAACAAATACTTGTCAAAACAAAGCAAAGCAAGGCTTATTCAAAACATATAACATAGCTTTATTGAAAGTACCACTCACTTAGTTCTTGGGACGTCGGATTCGCAGCAAAGGTCCAAGTCCTACAAATACATGACAAGGTCTACTGAACATACTTCTCCAAACAAAGCATTCATGCATGCAAATGATCTCGGGAAAACATGTTGGGAGTCAAAACACTGCTTTACATGTCAAGGAGACATGCTGGGTACTAACCAGGTCTCTGCCGAGGTCCCACACCTCCTGGCCGAGGTGTGGTTGCCAAGGCTTCGGCATGCGGCTGCATGCCGAGGTTCATGCAAGACAGACTAATGGTGCAAGTGATCATGCAAGGTAGGCCAAGGTGAGATACGATGCTTGGCCTAAGTGCGGAGTCCAGATGAGGGTGATCTCGGCGACTACACTTCGGGAAGTGAAGTCTGGAAATCTGGGTTGAAGAACATGAAGAACATGAATGAGATGCATGCCAAAATCATAACTTCCTTATTCAAAATCTGGGTTTTCATGCTATGAGTTCGAAAACATGGACCTGGGTACCCATACTTGACAATCATGTGAAAACAAACACAAAAACACATATCTTGGCATGAGCTTTCGGATCAAAACGTGGTTTTTCTTGAAGAACACTTGAACATCATTTCCTCTTTCTAAAACCGAGCTTCAAAACGATGCATGACTTTCAAAACACACTCAATCATGCAATGCAATAACATAAACATAAAGAACATCAAGAGTAGATCAAGAATCTAACCTTAGATCACGAATCTAACGGTTGGATCTCTAGGAATCGAGCTTGGAAAGTCTACTCTCCCTCAAGAACTCTTCTCCCTCTTCTAGAGCTTCTCTCTCCTCTTCTTCAAACAAGAACATGACAAATGATACATTTCTCTCTCCATCGGCTGATTTAACACTCAACTCGGACACGTGGCGTTACCGGGTTGGTTCTCCTCAAAAAGGTGACTGATTAACAAGACGGGTCTATGACAAAGCGTATCTAACAAGCTTCACAGGAAACACTCCGGCAAGGAATGACATCGGCAAACAAAGGACTATGACCTCGGCTAAGAACAAGACTTCGGCAATGCGGTAACAAAGACATCGGCTTGAAAGAACAAAGCTTCGGCAACTAAGGTGACAATGATCTCGGCTAGGAAGGACAACACTTGACTAAGCTGTGCCACACCTCGGCCTAGATGTGCCACACCTCGGTCTAGGTCATACCACTCCTGGACAAGATCACTTCGGAACAAAGATGACATCTCGGCCCAGATAATACACATCTCGGCCTTGGCGATACACACCTCGGCCCAGATGATAATCATCTCGGCCAATATGCCCGAACAAAGGTGGAGGTCAACAAAGTGTTACCAAGATGGTTCTGGACTGAAGATGACCTCGGCTTGGAAATGATCTAGGCTTCGCATGACCTAGGCTTAACATAACTTAGGCATGGCATGACTTAGGCTTATCAAAGGAAGGAACAAAGCATGCATATTCACTTAGGCAAATCATGTACATACAAAACAAGGCAAGATTCATGAGTGCAAATCTTAACATGGCAAATCACATAATTGCATACAAGCATGACTAAGGCATGAAATGTGAGTCCTTACATCCTTCCCCCCTTAAAGAAGTTTGGTCCCCAAACTTAACTCACCATGTCCCCCAAAACAACTCCGTCTTCCGGGTTCTTATCTCTTCTCATGGTGCTAAATGTATGCAAAATGTGGCTCTTAAAATAACATAAACAAATAAACATGTATGCAAGTGAGTATGATCATGCCGATGTAACAAATGCTAATGCCGAGATGGTGCACACCTTGTCAAGTAGCAAGCAACATGATGCAATCTTAATATCAAGTCTAAGGGAAATCCTATGCTCCTTAGGACTCAAGTGTGTGAACAACGTACTATGAGGAACTTGTGCTCTGATACCATTCTGTCACGACCCCAAACCGCCCCTAGTAGTTTGGTGCCATGATGGCCAGTAATCCGAGATTACCGAAGGCCAACTTACAAAGATCACACACAATCAGAGTATACATATGGGGCTAACAAGAGCGGAAGCAATAATTTAACATACAAATGGTCCATAAGAGCTGTGCATAAGTCGAATGAAATGGCATACATCTTAATTATAGCTTTACAACTTGAATACAATACAAGCAAAATACATATTACATCCTTAACAAAAGGGCTTCACAGCCGACATAAACAAACACAAGACGAGGGACATAATCTTCATAGTGCCGACGTTCTCAACGCCGACCTAACATGCATTCAAAACCTCGGCTACAAAATAAACATCTCGGCAGAGCCGACTTCTTGCTTGAAACCTACATATATATAGAGAGGGTGAGTATTGGATACTCAATGAATGGTACAGATAATAAAGGGGTTCCATGAATGATTCCCGAGGTTCTTGCAAAACATACATATATCATATCTTGGTCAAAGCATGTTCTCGGCATAATTGTACAAAGCATACTTGGCAAAACTTACATCAAAGCATGTACTTAGCATAACTTATAACAAAACATATACTTAGCATGACTTGTAACAAAACATGTACTTGGCAAAGCTTATACAAAACATATACTTGGCATAACTTGTATCAAAACATGTACTTGGGGTCATCACATTCCAAACAGAACATATCCATCCGTTCCCAGACCGTCGATGGCAAAACATACTTATCCACTCGTTCATAGACCGTCAGTGGTGACTATCCGTTCATAGACCGTCGATAGCAAATCTACCCGTTCAAAGACCGTCAGTAGGACTTCAAACATATCTACCCGTTCACAGACCGTCGGTAGCACATCAAACATATCTACCCGTCCACAGACCGTCGGTAGCAAATACATTCAAACATGGGTGCTACATGGGCTTAACGTCCCCTAACACGAAAGGACGATGCTACTTAGGCTTAGAGTCCCCTAGCATGGGAGGACTTGTGCCACCAATGCTTAAAGTCCCCTGGCACGTACGGACTCCAAAACAAAACTCATACTTGGCATGCAACTTATACTTGGTACACAAAATAGGGTGATCATTCATGCTTAACAAATACTTGTCAAAACAAAGCAAAGCAAGGCTTATTCAAAACATATAACATAGCTTTATTGAAAGTACCACTCACTTAGTTCTTGGGACGTCGGATTCGCAGCAAAGGTCCAAGTCCTACAAATACATGACAAGGTCTACTGAACATACTTCTCCAAACAAAGCATTCATGCATGCAAATGATCTCGGGAAAACATGTTGGGAGTCAAAACACTGCTTTACATGTCAAGGAGACATGCTGGGTACTAACCAGGTCTCTGCCGAGGTCCCACACCTCCTGGCCGAGGTGTGGTTGCCAAGGCTTCGGCATGCGGCTGCATGCCGAGGTTCATGCAAGACAGACTAATGGTGCAAGTGATCATGCAAGGTAGGCCAAGGTGAGATACGATGCTTGGCCTAAGTGCGGAGTCCAGATGAGGGTGATCTCGGCGACTACACTTCGGGAAGTGAAGTCTGGAAATCTGGGTTGAAGAACATGAAGAACATGAATGAGATGCATGCCAAAATCATAACTTCCTTATTCAAAATCTGGGTTTTCATGCTATGAGTTCGAAAACATGGACCTGGGTACCCATACTTGACAATCATGTGAAAACAAACACAAAAACACATATCTTGGCATGAGCTTTCGGATCAAAACGTGGTTTTTCTTGAAGAACACTTGAACATCATTTCCTCTTTCTAAAACCGAGCTTCAAAACGATGCATGACTTTCAAAACACACTCAATCATGCAATGCAATAACATAAACATAAAGAACATCAAGAGTAGATCAAGAATCTAACCTTAGATCACGAATCTAACGGTTGGATCTCTAGGAATCGAGCTTGGAAAGTCTACTCTCCCTCAAGAACTCTTCTCCCTCTTCTAGAGCTTCTCTCTCCTCTTCTTCAAACAAGAACATGACAAATGATACATTTCTCTCTCCATCGGCTGATTTAACACTCAACTCGGACACGTGGCGTTACCGGGTTGGTTCTCCTAAAAAAGGTGACTGATTGACAAGACGGGTCTATGACAAAGCGTATCTAACAAGCTTCACAGGAAACACTCCGGCAAGGAATGACATCGGCAAACAAAGGACTATGACCTCGGCTAAGAACAAGACTTCGGCAGTGCGGTAACAAAGACATCGGCTTGAAAGAACAAAGCTTCGGCAACTAAGGTGACAATGATCTCGGCTAGGAAGGACAACACTTGACTAAGCTGTGCCACACCTCGGCCTAGATGTGCCACACCTCGGTCTAGGTCATACCACTCCCGGACAAGATCACTTCGGAACAAAGATGACATCTCGGCCCAGATAATACACATCTCGGCCCTGGCGATACACACCTCGGCCCAGATGATAATCATCTCGGCCAATATGCCCGAACAAAGGTGGAGGTCAACAAAGTGTTACCAAGATGGTTCTGGACTGAAGATGACCTCGGCTTGGAAATGATCTAGGTTTCGCATGACCTAGGCTTAACATAACTTAGGCATGGCATGACTTAGGCTTATCAAGGGAAGGAACAAAGCATGCATATTCACTTAGGCAAATCATGTACATACAAAACAAGGCAAGATTCATGAGTGCAAATCTTAACATGGCAAATCACATAATTGCATACAAGCATGACTAAGGCATGAAATGTGAGTCCTTACAGTACCCAAAGCCCTTATTCAAACAACTCCAATGGGATAAAAGTTGAGAAAATCAATATTAAAAAAAAATGAGATTTTTATCACGCATCAGTAGTTACATAATTTTTGAATAATATATTGGAAGTGTTTTTACGAGTACCAATAAAGGTCAAAATTGTAGATATGATTTATGATGAAAATCATAAAATACCAACACCAAATAGACCAAAAATAAGATAAAATAAAATAAGCTTTAAGAATAATTGCTAGCAACACCTTTTCTATGAATGACAGTCAAAAAATTTAGCTTGAGTGCACAATATATGTCTTGTCGTAATATATTAGGAGGAGAGAAAATTGAATAGATAATTAATTAAAACAAATAAAATATCTAAAAAAATGTTAAAACTTGCTTAATAACTGCATTTTTTGTTTGATTTTTCAATGACTTTTACTGTTACTGTTGAAAATAATAAAACTAAATCCATAATTTCCTTATATGAAATCAACATCATGGGGAGAACTAAATGGGCATGAAGGTTATGCCAATAGAGCCTCTAAAAATATAAAAATCACCAATTCACAATACAAATGACTATGAGTTGTATCAAGGAAATTCACTAATAGAAGAATAAAAAGAATTCCAATAAAATCAAACAAAGAATGAAATTTTCACGAGACAGTCAATCTAACAAAGTAAAATTATGAGACTTTGGCATCTTAGTATCTCCTCAAACGTCTGCATTTTAGTATCACCATGAATGTTTTAATAGATCTAAATGTATACATAAACTTCTATAATTTTATAGGTGTTCATAAACACAAAGACAATTAATACCTATATATAGTGGAAGGATATGATGTATGTGAGTTTAGATTAGTGAGAGAGGAGAGATTTTTGAAAAGAGAAAATATTAGGAGAGAGATAGAAATTTATAATTTAAAATTTGTTTACATGATTATGAGGTAATTATGAGGATAAATTTGAGGAATTTGTAATTCCAAATTTTGTTAGCATAATATTGGGTATTGATTTTGTAAATTAAAAAAAAATTAGAATTGGGATGAAATTTTTGATATAGATAAATATAGAATAATACCATAACAACCATGTACTTTTATACACAATTTTTTGAATATTTCCATATGGAATAATTGTTGGAAGATAATCAGTTTTCGGTAACTTTAATTCGAAATTAAAGTGAGACTCAACTGCCGGTTGAGGTGGATCTAAGTGGTTTTATATTCTTTTAAGTGAGAAAGTTGCAATACAAAAATAATAAGCCGAAACCATTGAGTTATGAATGAGAATTGTCTCATAAAGTAGGCATCAATAAAGTTGGGCTTAGATTTGGACTTAGTCTTAGTTTGGACTGGGCCTAGGCTTGTGCTTGTGCATATGCTGGTCTTGGTCTTGGTCTTGGTCTTGGACTTGGACTTGGACTTTGGCTTAATCTTGAGCTTGGGCTAAGCTATGTTGTGTTGGGCTTAACTTGTGCATGTGTTTGAGAATTGGGCTTGAATTATGTTGTGACCCAACATTAGTATCCATTTTGTGGCCCATCTAGTTGGTTTATTCAACCATCATTATATATATATATATTTGTATATTTTAAGCACGTGAGAGGTTTAGACCTTCATAACTCTCATCTTTTGATGATAGAGTTGATGACCATATTAGTAGCCATAGGTTTTTAACCTTTGTAACTCTAGCCCTAATGGCTAGAGTTGATGGCTAAAGTTGATGGCCTTAGTTAATGGCATTTGATAGCCCTATTGATGTATAACCTTCATGGTTAGGGATTCCCCTACTTGTATAAATAGAGGCCTTTCCCCTCCAATTTGGAAAAATAATCTTGGAGAGATTTTTGATGGAAAATGGAGATGGTATTTTGAGATAAAAAGTTGGAGATGTTTTTTTTCCACCAAAGAAAATTTTTCCTATCTTCTTTTGCTAACCCTTCTTTGGTTCTTGTTAGAGAGAGTGCAACCATTGTCAAGTTCACCGAAGCTATTCAGAAGGTGCTTCTGCATTAGTTGGTTTCGACTGTCATATCTTGGGAGACAGACGCCGACATACCTTTAGCATCAATCGGGAGGTGGTGAATCTGTTTTATGGACACTGTGGTATCACACAGGCTTTAGTTTTCATCTCTTATCTTTTGTTCTTCAAACTTTTACATTTAAGCCTTGGGATGCAAGTGTATGAAAGCCGATGAGATAGTCTTGTTATCGAAGGATACTAGCAAAAAGAAGGCCTGGATTGCTTTGATACGTGATCACCAATTATGGGGAGTGTGATCGCAATTGAGCGAAGTCTATAGATACATCAAGATGGTTGTTTAGATAGCTTTCCTATATGAAGATCTAGTTTAATAAATCTTTATGGAACAACCTAAAGGATTTGTCGGTTCCAAGACGAAAGATTGTAAGCTTGAGAATCATTTTATGATTTGAAATAAGCACCGGCATAAGAAATTTGATTACACTATGTTTTCAAGTGGGTTTTAAATAAACACGTATTGACAAATGTTTGGATGTCAAAGACACTAACAAATAGATATGTCATTTTGTGTCTATACGATTGTAATTATGAGAAGATGTTTAAAATTACCAATAAGTTATTAAACTCTAAGTTTGATATGAAAGATATGGCCTTGCAGATGTGATTCTGGGTATGAAGATTACTAGAACATCTAGTAGTATTATACTTTCTTAGTCTCATTATGTTGATAAGATACTTGAGAAATTTAGTAAAACAAATACAAGTGTGTCGAGGACACCGGTAGACTTGAGTCTACATTTAGCCGAGAATAATGGTGAGAGTGTATTTCAACTAGAACATTCTCAGGTCATTGGAAGTTTAAAGTATCTAATGAGGTGTATAAGGCCACTACTTAATAAGTAGTCTAAGTAGGTACACGAGTAATCTCAATGCCTATCTTTACAAGGCGTTTGTGCAGGTACTGATGTACTTACGATGAAGCTGGGATTATGGGTTGCATAACACTTCATATCCAATTGTACTTGAAGGGTACAAAAGCGCTTACTAGATATTTGATATAAAGACTACAAATTCATTAATGGATATGTTTTCTCTAATTGGAGCTGTAACTGTGTCTTGGAAATCTTCCAAGCAGATGTGTATCACGAAATCAATGATGGAATTAAAATTCAGTGCTTTAGATAAAGCTACTAAAATAGCTAAATGACTTTGTCGTTTTCTTGAGGATATTCCATATTGGTTAAAACTTGTGCTAGCAATTTTGTATACTTTGCGACAACCAATCAAGTATTGGTAAGGCATAGAGTAATACGTTTAATGGAAGGTCTAGACATTTTCGTTGAAGACATAATTCCATACAATGACTATTCTCGTGTGTTGTCACTATAGGCTATATATAGTTTAAAGACAATATTACGGATCCGTTAACCTAAAGGTTAAATCGAGAGTTAGTAAGCAGTCGTCAAAATGAATGGGGTTAAGGCCTTTAGCAAATGTCACTGGAATGGAAAACCCAACCTAGTTGACTGGAGATCCCAAGATCTAGGTTTAAAGGGACAACCTAATTGCGAGTAACGAATGAGTCGCTGTGGAGATAAATCCTCTTGCCCATTCCTTTATACAGTGATACCCTGTGAGGTGGAGGTTAAGCCGATGCTTTTAATGACCTAAGTGTTGTGAATAGTCAACCGTGGTATAGCGAGATACCTTATGTAGGTCACCTATATGAGTGTGAAGTGGGGCTACTTCTTTAAGAATTGACAAGGCTGAGTTCTTTAAAACACTCACTGAACTAGGCTAGTGTTCTAGGGCCAAACCGGACATACCAGTGAGAACAAGAATAATGGTTGGAGTAACTCATGTGTGAGGTCTATTGTCTCAATTTACACAAATGGCAGAACAATTTAAGACATCACGTTCACTGGCTAGCCAGTAAGTTCGACAGGCTTTCACTACGAAAGGTTCAAGGCCAACAACTACCTTTACTGATACAGGGTTATTCTATGTGCTCTCTCTCCAAGTCTTTGTTGTTAAGCGTTATTCGTTTTTCTTTTATTCGGCCAATTTTATTCATGTGGGAGATTGTTGGAAAATAGTCGATTTTCGGCAACTTTAATTCGAAATTAAAGTGAGAACCAACCGCCGATTGAGGTAGGTCTAAGTGATTTTGTATTCTCTTAAGTGAGAATGTTGTAATACAAAAATAATAAGCCAAAACCATTGAGTTATGATTGAGAATTGTCTCATAAAGTGGACATCAATAAAGTTAGGCTTAGATTTGGACTTAGTCTTAGTTTGGACTGGGACTAGGCTTGTGCTTGTGCATATACTGGGCTTGGGCTTGGGCTTGGGCTTGGACTTGGGCTTAATCTTGAACTTAGGCTAAGCTATGTTGTGTTGGGTTTAGCTTGTGCATATGTTTGGGAATTGGGCTTGAATCGAGTTGTGACCCAACATTAGTATCCATTTTTATGGCCCATCTAGTTGGTTTATTCAACCATCATTATATACATATTTATTCGTATATTTTAAGCACATGGGAGGTTTAAACGTTTATAACTCTCATCTTTTGATGATGGGGTTGATCACCATATTAGTGGCCATAGGTTTTCAACCTTTGTAACTGTAGCCCTGATGACTAGAGTTGATGGCCTTAGTTAATGGCATTTGATGGCCCTATTGATATATAGCCTTCATAGCTAGAAATTCTCTTACTTGTATAAATAGATGCCTTCTCCCTCCAACTTGGAAGAATAATTTTGGAGAGATTTTTGATGGAAAATAGAGACGGTATTTTGGGATTGGAGATGTTTTTTTTCCACCAAAGAAAATTTTTCCTATCTTCTTTTGCTAGCCCCTTCTTTGGTTCTTGTTAGAGAGAGTGCAACCATTATTGAGTTCATCGAAGTTATTCAGAAGGTGTTTCTGCGTTAGTTGATTTCGACCATCATATCTTGTGAGACAAACGCCAGCATACCTCTAGCATCTATCGAGAGGCGGTGAATTTGTTTTAAGGATACTGTGGTATCACACAGGTTTTGGTTTGCATCTCTTATCTTTTGTTCTTCAAGCTTTTACACTTAAACTATTTCTTGCATCTTATTTTATATGTTCATGGAAAGCCATCTTATAATATGTTTCATGATGCAATCTAGTTTATTTATGTATTTTTAGTTATATAGTTTATTCTGTATTCAATTCTTTAATAATAAACAAATTATTTTGTCATTTTTATTTATTTTATTTATTTTATTTTATATATTTTTCTTAAATTTTTATGGAAAAATACCAACAATATTTAGAGTTTTTTATTTATTAAATAAGAGTTGGCCAATAGAATTTTTTCAATTGTTTAAAATAAAATATAAATTAAAAAATTTAAATTGAGATATTGAATTTTTCACAATATTTCTCGTTCGAAACTATTTTTCGTAATATATAGTGTAGTATAGATTAGAGCTTATATTGAAAAAGTCTTTCTAGTAAATGGTTTCGATATGTCTAATTCAAAAGCAATGGCTAAGATCCATTTTCAAAAATGTCTCTTACAAGTTGCAACTAGGGGTGAGCATGGTCCGGATTGGACCGGATTGGGGTAAAATCAGGACCAATCCGTTATCTACGGTTCCTGAAAAATTGGAACCAATCCAATCCGTTTAAATCGTGGAACCAATCCGAACCAATCCATTTAAACACGGATTGGATCGGTTTAGGACCACGGATTTACATAATTAAATAACAAAAATATATATATAACACTTTAATTTCATAAAAATAAAATTATAACACCATATTAGTTTCACAATAACAACATGTCTTTTCATAATAACGACATACTATTCTAAAATTTAAACAACCATAAGAAAATTGGTTCCACCATAAGTATTTAGACTATTACAAATTAACATTAAAAACTAGCAAACAAAAATAATAAAAGAAGATACTATGTGAGTTTAGGTTTGGATTTAAGTTTTATATAAAATAAGAGAGGATACTATACAGGAAGATGTATAATAAAAATATAGACTATTTGTACACAGTCCGGATCGGTTCCAATCCGGAACCGTGGGATTTAATCCAGAACCAATCCGTGAACTACGGATTTTTAATTTTTTAATCCGGAACCGAACCACGGATTCAAAAAACCAATCCAAACCTACTGGATTGGACTGAACTGGATCGGATTACGGATTTCACGGATTTCTTGCTCAGCCCTAGTTGCAACTATGTTCAACCGTCCAGATTTATCTAATTCCTGCCTAATCTCTCTGTACTTACCTATCCCCATTGCACTATGTTACATCACCCCTGCTATCGGTAAGGACGGACAAATATCAGGTCAGCTCAGGCTAGTTTGCACTGCTATGAGTAAGGATGAATAAATATTGGGTCAGGTCAGGCTGAGTTTGCATCGTACATTAAAAGGATATGTGTTACTTTTTTTTATTCTTAAATAATAGTTTTTTTTTTAGAGAGTCTCAGGCTCCGTTTGGTAAGAGTTTCGAATTATAGTTTCACCTATTGATTTGAGTATGTTGTTTGTTTTAAGCTTTCAAATCATAATTCTATATCCATTTCTCAAAACTCAATTCAAAACATAATCATTACTTTTCAAAACTTATAACCAAACATATAATTCAAAACTCTTTTCAAAACTCAATTCAAATCAATATTTTAATTTTTTTAATATTTTTAATATTTAAATATTTTAATTTTGTTAAGATTTTAAATATTTTAATATTTAAATATGTTACGATTTTTTTAATTTTTTAATTTTTCAAATATTTTTAAATATTTTAATTTCAAAATATTACGATTCTAATTTTTTTAAATTTAAAATATTTTATAAAAATAAATTCAAACTCTATTTTATAAAAGTATTTTTAAATATTTTAATTTTGTTGTTATGTATTTGGTTACGATTTAAGTGTAGAGATGTGAAAGTAGTATGGAGTTTCGAGTTATGTGTTTGGTTATGAGTTTTAAAAATAATTTCTTAATTGAGTTTTGTTTTATGTGTTTGGTTACGATTTGAGTGTAGAGTTGTTTTTAAATTTAAAATATCAACACTTTAAATTATTTAAATTTTTTGAATATTTATTTTAATTTTTTACTTATTAAATTTTTTAGATTATTTAAATTATTTAAATATTTATGATTTAAATTTTTTGAATATTTATTTTGAAAAAAAAATTATTTCCTTTGTAGTATTTTCAATCAAAAAATTGATAAATGTTATTTTCTGTTAATAATAAATTTTTTTAATTAAATTTTAAAAAGAGTTTGGTTATGAGTGTTGATCAGAATTTTCAATAGTGTAAAAGTAGTGTGTTTTGTTATGAGTTATAACAATTTGAATTAAGTTTTAAAAACTCTTTCCAAAACTCATAACCAAACAAATTTTCTTACTTCACATGTCAAATCAAACTTTCACAACTCAATTCTACACTCAATTCAAAACTCAATTCAACACTCTATTCAAAAATCATAACCAAACAAATTTTCTACACTCAAATCATAATTTCACAACCCACAAACTCAAAATACAACTCATACTCTCAAATCATATTTACAAAACTCTACCAAACGCAATCTAATTTTTTTTAATAGTACAATTATTGTACTTTAAAAATATTTTTTTTTCCTAAAATTACCCTTTGCTAATATATTTTTTGAGAATATCAATTGTTATAATTATATTTTTTGTGTTATTAATAAATTTAAAAAAATGGTAAAATAGAAAATTCATATCATTTTAGTCTTTAATTTTTAAAAAGAGACTAATATTTTGAGATAATAAAAAATTGAATAGAAGACTAATATTTTAAGACGAAGGAAGTATTCCAAATTCGGCTTGACTTGATATCGTCCCAAGTCCGATCTTATAAAAAATTTAAATACCAAACTCATCTACTTAACCTAATAGATATGAGCTATTAATTTATTTTTGTCTTGAATTGATACTAAATTATTTAAATCATTTTATTTATTTTAAATTTAGAAAATTAACAAAATTCAATAATAAAATAAAATATGATTTTTAATAAATATTTTAATTTAAACCCTAAAGAAGTGCGTATATTTTTTTGTCTTTCATATTTTTTTAACTATCATTACATAAAATGTGACTATTGCTTTTACAACAATGATTGAGACTCTTTTTCTGAGATCCCCACAACTCCCTTTAGATTTCAACCATTGATGGTTTGAGCCCCACACATACATGAATGGGTCCCATACATACATCAATGGTTGAGATCCAAAAAAATTTGTGAGAGTCTCCAAAAAAAAAGGGAGTCCAAAGCATTTTTCTTTTTTTTTTTTAATTAAGGGTAGGGCAATAAAATCTTTTCACTTCTAATCTTATGGGATTGGATTATGAGGTATTTGATAATATGATTTAGCACTTAAAATTAAATTGATTAAAGTGATAATCAATCAAGCCAGTTTGATAATTATAATTGATATCACTTAAAAATTTAAGTGTCTCTTAAAATATAAACTAAAATTTTAAAAAAATTACATCATATAAAACTTACTTAATTCTGACTGAATTTATAAATGTTAAACATAAATATTGATATACCCTATTATAAACTCACTACCACTACCGCGATCACCACCACTACCTCCACCACCACCACCACAACCATCATGCCACCGCTACCACTACCACTACCACCACGCTACCGCTATCGCTATCACTACCACCATCACAACCACCACTATCATGACACCACCACCATGCCACTGCTACCACGAACGCCGCCGCCGCTGCTGCCATTATGTCGTTGTCGTCGTTACCACCACCACCACCACCACTATGACCATCACCTTCATCACCATTGTTATTATTGTCATGAACATCACCATCATTTTACTACTACTATCATCCCTACCAGCACTACCACGCCACTGCCACTACTACCACTACCACCACCACCACCACCAACACCACCACAACCACCACCACCACAATCAGAATATAAAAATTAAAATGTACAATTTAAAAATAATAAATTTCAAATTTTATCTTACACATATCAAATAACTTATTTTTAATTCAACACTTAATTTTTATCAAATAATTTTTTAACTTAAAAATTTTAATATTTAATATTTAATTTTCAATTTTATTAATCACCACCTTAGTAAACTCAAGTTTTTACTCCCAATCCTACGAGACTCTTCAGAGTCATATAACATTATTCCAAAGCAAACATGATTTATGTGAAGCTAGTTGGATTATTAGTTGAATGTTATCAATGCCTTGCATTAAAACAAACATTATACTATACTACATTATATATGGGAAATTTTATGGTGCACATCCTCTCTAGTGTGTATATCATATGCAATTTTAGTTATGATATTTGAGTCAATGGTTATGACTTACCTATTGTGTTATTAGTTATGACTTACCTATTATGATATTAGTTACGATAAAATTTTGGTTATGATTCAAAAGTTGTTTGGTTATACCTAATGTGATTTATAACTTAATTTTTTTTAGTTATTACTCTCATAGTATTTAGTTATATTATTTATGATAATCAAATTCACAAATGACATAACTTGCATATGATACACACATATTATTTAATCAACATGAATTATCACATTTTTTTCCCATTCCTAAATTGCTTATGTGTATAATTATTTCAAATTTTAAATAACTATTTAAATATGAGTATATTTTTTTAGGGAAAAGTACACTTTACCCCTTTTAATTATTATCATTTTTTACTTTATCTATTCAAATTAAAAATTAATACAAGGTACCCCTTTCATCTTTTAAATTTTTTTAATCTAACTCTTATGTCTCCATTTTATTAACATAATAGACGGAAAAGGAGTATGTAATGTTTACTGTACGAGTGGAAAATATTTGTCGCCCTCTATACTCCTTGCTACCAAGCTGGAATCGCTCCGATAGAACTCCATCTCGTTGTGAACAAACAAGGGTGAACTACCCAGTGGGTGGGTTGGTAGAAAACCCTTTCGACGGTCAAGTTAGCTTTCTTGGAAGAAAAGAGAGAATATAGAGCACTGTAGAGAGAGAGAGAGAGTGTGGCTAAAAGTTGCTTACCCTTCTGAATTTGCTCACACCTCCTTTTCTAGGCTAGCCATGCAGCCTCAGATTGTGTGCGCACTACCTCTATCGTCCTTTGCTAGACATGTGGTTGTACTGCCCTCTCCATTCTTTGCACGTGTATATGTAAATACTGCTAAGCAATGTTGGCTAAACTACCAAACGGTATTGATATACACCCAGAGTGGTTTCCTCCGCATTGGTCCACGTGGAATACATAACCGTGCTATTACTTGGGATGCACCAAAGCTATTGCCTCTAAAAACATCCATGCCGAGCTACGCTAGGCCGGCCTTCGAGTCATAGCCGCACTCGGTTAATGGTTCGGCGGCCTCTTCCAAGTCGGTTAGCCATGGGCGCGAAGTCCGTTATCTCGGCTGTGTAACGCGGCGCCACGCCACGCCTAATCTAGTCGATCTTGTGATGTTGCCATGACCTCTACAATTGTGGTGCTGGAAGATAGCCAGGCCAGGAATAAAGCCTATGCTAAGGTAGCTCGGACAAGATAGCTTGCCACAACAGCAAACTTTGTACTAGCACAACTCAGCCCAACACTACATTCCATGTTCCTTTGGCACAACCCAAAACCATATTCCATGTTGGAATAGCTCGACCCACTATTCGGCACAAATCTTCCTCTCAATTGTCCCTTAATCCCATCCGAGTTAAGAGTGATAAGGATTATCCCCTTTGGTCGAGCAGTTAGTTTAGACCTATTTTAGAGCTCACGTTCGTTGTCCTGTCACCCATCAATCGGTCGTACTGACAAACATCATCTTTGTGCCACGTGGCATTTCTCCAGTGGCTCAGTACAGCCTAACAATCGTCAACACGATCTCCCAGAATTTTAAAAGTTTGCGCCTCTTTGCCTCCACTTATATACGTCATATATGCACTCTAGGTATTCTTACTGTTCATCTCCTTTCTCAGAGCAGAACCCTAACTGTTTCAGAGCTCTCATCATCATTGCAGTCGCCGTTTTTCCCGTTCCAAGCCATTCTTCTTGCTTCGTTGGATTCCCCATCCCCTGTTGAAGCTTTTCTTCCATTTGGATCGAGTTCCTACACCGTCTCTAGTAAGTTCCTTGAATCTTACTATTTCCCTCTTTCATTTGTTCTTCGTGTTCTTCATTTCTTTCTTATTTTGGACTGTTAACATTCTGCCGATACCCCTTTTTTGGGGTGGAACTGGTAGATATAGAACTTAGGTAAAACTGAAATTGGAAGCACATAGGGGGCTTCTGCACCCCTCATTCTTCTTAGTTTCAGTGCACTACCCTGCATTTAGGATGAATAGTGTAGATTCTAGAGAAAACCGAGCAAAAATCTGACTTTTGATCCAGAAACTGCTCTAAACCGGGCTCAAAATATGTTTATAGTCCCTTTAAATGATTTGGACTGCATTAGAAACCAATAGGAGCATTTGACCGAGATAATTGCCAAATGTTTAGGACGAAAGGCCAGAACTAACCTAACACCCCAGGCTCCATGACTGAGCAACAAATATGCATCAACTTTGGTTGCCAAGTGAAGACAAGTTGAAACTGAAAATTTTTATAGCTGTGCACTTGCTGCCCTGCTAACACTTGCCCTTCTTTTGTAATAATGCAGAATGAACTAGGACTGACCAGGCACACCTCAACCTTGCAAGTTGGTGATGCTCGTAGACCAAGTAACAATTCGGCCGAGCAATAAGTTGGATTTAGTGAACAAAATAAAACCGGGATAATTGGGCAAGTACAGATTTATGGTCAGTTCACCTGGGGCTATTGTCGAGTTTCACAGAGAGTTTAGCATCCCTGATGACGTCCAATTTGAGCTAGCCAAGAAAGGAGATACTCATTGGGATAGATTGGATGCCTGCCCCTTCACGATGGTGTGCATAGTAGAAGGCGACCTTCATTTCCCGGTCCAACCCCTAGTCTGCGAGTTTTTGAGGCAGACTAGGTTGTGTCCAACCCAAGTAGCCAACAACACTTATAAAATAATAAATGGCATCACACTAAATCGTATTCTCAATCTGAACCTCAGTTTAGCAGAGATATTCTACCAGTATACACTAAGCAAAAATAAATGAGGTTTCTATTGGTACCTCAAGGTCAGAAAAGGCCGAGCAAAACTTGTAGAGGTTAACCTGGACAAGGAGTTGAACGATGATGACTTTCTATAAGTGCTATGGAATTATGAAGATACCAAGGCGCCTATACTAGGCTAGCAGATACGTAAGGATTTTGGGAACGCCAGTGAGCATAATAGCGCGGTTCTTTTTTTGTTGTGATTTAATGTCTTTGCCGAGATAATACTTCTTTAATTTTGTGCAGATTATAAACACTTGGCAGACAACTACTCGCGCGCCAATTAGCAAGCCATCTGAACCGTACTACGACATCCAGAACATGAATGTCATAAATTGCTCGCATACGAACTGAGCTACCGTTACAATGCACTGCGCAAAAGTAGAGTCACTAATTTTTTACGTGTCTCTTCTCCAGAGCCAGACCCAACTCTTCCTGAGATAGTCTTGGTTCCTTTGACAACTGAGTAAGAGATGGCCAAAATTTGAGCCATCAAATCCATGATCACCGCTGGGCCGAGTGATTTCCCACTGGTCGAGACAGTTGAGGGCCAATCCTCACAACCAGCCGCGTAAGAAGTTGGACCGATGCTGGTTCTGGCCAGTGAACGAGGTTCTTCTCAGTCTAGAAAGAGGTCGAGGCAAACAGTGGCCAAGCCACATCTAGTCGATGAGGATTCGACCAAACTTGCTACCGATCAAGTTAAGCAGTCCACAGAAGTCGTGGCCGAGCAATCCACCCGCTCCACAGCCCCTCCAATGTGGTCACCCGAGCTAAAATACAAGGGGAGGGCGGTGACCACAACTAACTCCGTCTATGCCAGCAAGGACAACTTGCTTGGTTTTAGCCTAACCAAGGGTCTGCTACTTCCAGCAAACATGAAGAGACATGAAGAGTTGTCTGACCTGAAGGTCCTTAGGTCGGTGTCCAAGTCCATAGTTCTGGTAAGGTCACTTGCTTTTAACTTGTGCAAGTTATTGCTCAGTTCTTGGGTACTGATGTTTAACCTTTTGCAGGCTGCGCCAAAGAACTATGTTGCATATGAGCGAATGATTGCCGTGCGGCAAAGTTTGCGTGAGGCCATCGCAGACAATAAAGCAAAGACAGCCGAGCTAGAAAAAGTGAAAGCTGTTATTGTTTCTATTTCAGACAAGCGAGACCAGTTAGCCGAGCAAATATCGAAGGTGGAGAAAGAAAATAAGAAGGCTATGCAAGAAAAGAATGCAAGGTATATCGCCGAGTTGAACAAGTACTGCGAAGCCCACAAAGTCGAGCTAAAAGAGAAAATTAAAGATATGAAGGATCATGGCTTTGCGGAGGGTGAGCGGGCGTATGAGTGGCAGGTGAAAGCCACAAAAGACATATTCTTCCAGTGCGGTTGGAAGGTGGCCGCGGAGAAACTTGGTCACGCGTCTAATTCAAAGTTCTTCAAGAACCCTCCACTGGCCTTCATACCGCTATACATGAAAACCTATGCCACGGTCGTTCAACAGAAGAAGATCGAGGCCGCAAAGGTTGCTAGTGCTGCCAAAGTACCCGCCATCGAGCCAGCTGGTCAGTCTCCTTTGCTGGCCACGTTTGAGAAGGCCTGCCGAGCAGTGGTGGGGCCGAGTTAGAGGCTGATCTGACCACTATAGCTGACCCAAAGATTACGGGTGGTGTAATTGGAGAAGGCGCGACCGATCTGGATGAGGTTGTGAATGTGGAGTGAAGAAAAATCCCATTCTCTCTATTTTTCTTTTATTTCGATGTAACCAAGTTATGAACCCCACTTTTGCAACCGAACTATATTATGAATGAAAAATCTGTAACTTTTTGCTCGCTTCATTCCTTTGTCTTCTCAATTTCGTTGCTTTGCTTGATTGAATAGAATACTAACTTTGATTTTAGCCGTGATAAAAACTGCTTATCCAAATATGAAATGTGAACTCTTTTTGTGTCGAGCTGATTTCCGCTCGGAAGAAACAATATAAATATGCTAAACAACTTCCTACTAGATGAACCAAACTTTCTCCTTAGTCCGGAAGTTTAGCTTCAGGGACACGAGCAAAAATCATCTCAGTTAAGATCATTAAAATTGTGAAGAACCTCATCTCTCTTTCTAGTGAGCAAAATCAGTTTGGTTAGAGACGCAAAAAAATCAACTTTGTTTAAATTACAAAAGTTAGGAAAACACCAACTTTCTTCTCAGTGAGCAAAACTAGCTTGAGGGAGGTCAGGCAAAATTAGCTTGGAACAAATTACTAAAGTTGGGAAAAACACCAACTTTCCTCCCGATTGAGCGAAATCAGCTTGGGAAGGACGAGCAAAAATAACTCGATTTTGAATTAGGAGTTGGGCAAAACACCAACTCTCTTTCCGATAAGCGAATTCAACTTGGGATACACGAGCAAAATCAGCCCGGTGGTATAAGTGAAATCAGCTCGGTCTTAAATCACAAATTGGGAAAAACATTAAATTTTTGTTCGATGTGCTATGTCAACTGAAAGGTAGTTGCCCCTAGTGCCCATATGCACAATGCAATACTTCAAATTTACACGAAATGCCATAATACAAAGAAAAATACAAGGATTTTTTCATTGCTCATCAAGCATTACATATAGTGCCAAAAGGCTATGTTTCAACAAAGGTGTATGCTTAATAAGGGAAAAAGAATTACATTTCAGAAGTAAAATAACTTGAGGTTGGTCGCATTCCATGGTCTTGGAACAGCTTTGCCGTCTAAATCTTCTAGGTGATAGGCCCCTTTACTAGTAAGGCCAGTTATCTTGTATGGCCCTTCCCAATTTGCGCCCAATTTTCCTTCTCCAGGGACTAGAGTGTTGCCCATTACTTTCCTTAAGACCCAGTCCCCAATTTTGAATAGGCGCGGATGCACGGTTTTGTTGTATTTATTGGAGAGCTCTTGTTGGTAGGCTGCAATGTGAATTAGCGCACTTTTCCTTCTTTCTTCAGCAAGGTCTAGCAGCTCCAAGGCAATAGCTTCACCGTTCAAGTTGGGCTCAAAGTTTTCAGACCAAATGGTTACTCCCATGCTATAAGCCAAGGCAAATGGAGTTTCTCTAGTTGAGCATCTTAGGGGAGTTTGATAAGCTCATAGCACGTTGGGGAGTTCCTCAATCCACCTCTCTTTAGCTTTCTCAAGTCGCTTCTTCAGTCCATCCAAAATAGTCTTGTTTAAAGCTTCAGCTTGTCTATTTGACTAGGGGTAGGCCAATGTGGAATTGTAGAATTCAATCTTCAATTCTTCACAAAATCCTCTAAAGAGTTTCCTATCAAACTGAGTGCCATTATCTGAAATAAGAGCCTTTGGGAGGCTAAACCGAGTAATGACATTCTGCCAGAAAAACTTCTTCACGTCTTTTTCCTTGATGGTCGCTAATGGCTCAGCTTCTACCCATTTGGTGAAGTAGTCAGTAGCAGCAATGAAAAACTTGCGATTGCCCGAAGCCGTTGAAAGTGGTCTCATAACATGCAGCCCCTAAAGGGAAAACCGCTAAGGTTTAATAACCCCATCCTGTAATATTTTATATTTAATCAATGATAAAGATTTAAATTTAATTGCCTATTATTCTGATTTAAATTAGGAATTATGAAAATTATGGAGACTGATTCGTATACGATTCTATTGAGGATTTATTTTGGAATTAGAATGAAAGATAATCAGAGGTTTAGAAAAGAAATCAATTCATGAAAACTTTAGCAAAACTTGAGATTCTTGAAAACAAACCAAGTTTTGATGCCTTTGATTTGAAAAACAACCTTATACCCATGTTTATCAACGAATTTATAAAGTTTATGTTGAGTTTCACTAAGCCCTAGCTCAAGAACATGAAAAGAAACCATTTTAGAACATACTGAAATTTCAGACTTGCTGCTAGAAGCCCAGAACCACACGTGCGGTTTGGATTTCCACACGTGCGGATTACCCTTTTTCAACCAACTTTAAATAGGCATATCGCCCTCATCCTGATTCCGTTTTAAGTGATTCTTGAACCTAAATTCAAGCCCTGGAAGTCTAGTTTCCAATGGTAGTGGTCTCATATCCAAATTCTAAGTACACAAATAAATATGTTCAAATTAGTGAAGGCTATTCACTTTCTTTCTAACTGTTTTATGCTATTTCCTCTCCTAACCCAGTTTCCTTTCGTTTCTTCCTATTTTCCTAGACACGGATTATGACTCATTGAAGACTAATGAGTTTAGAACCAACATAAATAATTCGTTAAGGCAAAGTAAGGGATCTGTTTATTTGATTAAGAAAGATTAAGAGAAGTAAATTTGATCAAGAGTGTAATTTTATGTTTCAATATGTTGTGTTATGTAATTGTGTTTGTAGGTCAAGGCGAAGACATCGCCCAACTGCTACCAGGAGCCCATCACTGTGAGTAATAGTATAGTAAAGATATGTTTTTCATTATCTATTTTAATTTATGTACGACATGATCCTCTAAATATCGTATTTTATCAAAATGCACAAGTTTCCAAGAAATGCAAAATGAGTTATGAACAAGAAATGTGAATTGTTTGTAATATGATATGGTGGGCCTAAGGCCATTCCGTTAATCTGTTCCGTTTATACTATGACATGATATGAATTGTTCGGTCCTTAAGACCTATTGATTTCTGGTATGGAATAAAGTGCTGAACGAAACTAAGTGTTACAGTAGGAGTCACCTCTAGAGTCCGTACGAGTCACCTCTTGGGTCCATGCATACATGAATTGGGCCCCGGGAGAGGTGGAGGCATGTCAATGTTCCATCTACTCCATGATAAGATATAGTGATACAATATGATATGTTTGAACCTAAGGTCGTTTTGATATATGATTGGACCCGAGGCCGTTTTGTTATACATGGACCTGAGGTCATTCAGAAAATGTGATATGAATATAAATATTTTTACATCGCTATATGACTCATGTTACAAAATGTTATTTTATATGAATGAATAGATGTCCTATTTTGAAATGTGATTCTAAATGGGTATACCATGTACCACGTAAAATGTTTTGTAATGGTTTTAGATATGTATTCCATTCAAAAAGCATGGATTTTGATACGATAAATATTTGTTTTAAAATAATTTAAGATACATTTCAGAATTGTGAAATATGTTTTCCTAATGTTAAGGACATCATTCATTAACCTATTTACTTTATTATTACTCACTGGGCGTTAGCTCATCCTTTTACTTTATATATATGTAGGTAAGCCATCAAAGGATCAACGGTAGAGTTTGTACCCAAGTCCGCCTCTCTGTCAAGCCTCCCAGGAAGTGCATCCGTGTAGAGGCGTAGTGTTATTTCGTCAAGCCTAGTTTTGTTTGAAGTCTTTCATATAGTGTGTGAGATCTGTATAAGCTCTGTTATTGTATATGTAAATATAGAGAGTGTAGCTTAATTATTTCAGGTTATCATGTATGCATAGCTTAATGGACATTTATTATTTTTGTTTTGCTTCCGCTTTAGGCCCTGATATGATTTGAATATTTTGAAATTTTGTCTCTGAGGCTTGAGTATAGGCCAATCATGACCTAAACCTTTAGGGACGGGTTTGGGTCGTGACACAAGGACTCGTCAAAGGGAGTAACTCTATGGCCGGCTGGTGAATTTGGTGTGCAAATTTCTGACATTTCTCACATTTTCGCACATATTTCTATGCGTCGGCCTGCATGCACGACCACCAATAACCTTGAGAAATTGCTCGGTACGCCAGAGATCTTCTCCCAATGTGGCTTCTGCACATGCGTTCATGAATTTCGAAGAGGAAAGTTTCAATCTTTCTGGGATGGACGCATTTCAAATATGGCCCAATAAAGGATTTTTTGTATAAGGCGCCAGATGGAGAGAGCCAAAACCACTCTTACTTGGCCCTTATCTTGTTGGCTTCATTTTTTTCGGTAGGCAAGACTGTATCTTAGAGGAAGGTTATGATATGGTCCATCTAAGATGGCCCCAAGTCGGTGCAGAGTACTTCGGGTGCCTCAAGTTCTTCGATGCTGGGTCTAGGCAAGAACTCAATCATGAAAGGATTGGAAAAGGTGTTTTGCATGGATACCAAGCCGGCCAATTCATTCGCTTGACTATTCTCTTCGCGGCCAATTTGCTCTATTCTTATTTCGGCAAACTTTTTATCTCAGCACGTACTGGCGCTTGATACTTGGCCATTCTCTCATCATTAGCTTCGTATTCTCCAGAGACTTGGTTGATAACAAATTTGGAGTTTCTGAATACCATGAGCTCGAATGCCTTTATCCGCAGAGCACTTTTGAGGACGGCGAGGAGGGCCTCATATTCCGCCTCGTTGTTGGATGCTGGGAATCCTAGTGTGATAACATACTCAATGATTAGTCTGTCTGGCGAAGTTAATACAACCCCTAGCCTGACACTATGTCTATTTGAGGCCCCATCGACAAAGAGTTTCCACATCTCGCCTATGAACAATTTCTAACAGTCAGATGGATTTTGATAATTTTGCAAGTCTAAGGTGTTGGTCTTTTTCATACGCAGCTTTCCTGCTTGTGCGTCTCTCTTGGTGTTCGGTTGGTCAGCTATTTTTCCTCCATCTCATCACTATCTTGCCGTTCTATTGCTTGTAACTCATGCCCTTTTAGTGGCATTGATACTGTTGGCTGTGCTAAATTCGCACTAGCTATTTCGTTTCGCTTGGTTTCATGCGCCAAATCTATTGGGCAGACAGGGTGGGTGCCTGGGAAAAATTCCACCACAAAGCCAACCAGGGCCTGCGCTTTGATCGCCGTTCGCGGTTGGAACCTGATGTCATATTGCCCTAGCTCGACCGCTTACTTCAGGATTCTGCTAGAAAAATCCGCCTTCTCAAATAGAACTTTTAACGGGAATTCGATCAGCACCACAATTGTATGAGCATGAAAATAGTGGGCTAACTTCCTAAAAGCCATCATCAATGCTAGAGCCAGTTTCTCCAATGACAAGTATCTTGATTCGTCGGGGAGCAATGTCTTGCTGACATAGAAGATAAGGAGGTGTTGAATTCCCTCAGCTCGGACAAGCACTGCGCTCACCGCGTGTGGAGAAACGGCCAAGTTTCTTCAAGCTTAGGGGTGACCAAGATTGGAGCGGAAGATAGATACGTCTTCAAGTCGACTAAAGCTTTGTTGCATTCTCTATCCCAAAAGAACTTAGATTTCAAAGTTTGCGAGAAGGGCCTGCAGCGATTTGGTGACCAGTTAATGAACCTATTCAGCGCAGCTGCCATTCTGGCAAGATGTTGCACGTCCTTCGTTGAATTCGGCCACTCCAATTCTTGTATTGCCTTTATATACGAGGGGTTAGCCTCTATACCCCAGTTTATCACCAAGAAACCCAAAAATTTCCCTGTCCCCACGCCGAAAGCAAACTTGGAAGCATTCAAGCGCAATTTGTGGAGTTTGAGTATAGCAAACATCTCAGCTAGGTTGGTGAGGTGTTGGGACTCATTTTTTTTCTTCACCACCATATCATCAATATAGGCCTTCTTAGTGCGGCCAAGCAGAGGGACAAACATTTTGGTCATCATTCTTTGGAAGGTCGCTCCGGCGTTCTTCAGGTCAAAAGGCATAACCTTATAGCAGTACAAGCCTCTTGGCGTGGTGAAGGATGTGATCTCTCGGTCTGGTTCATACATGGCTATTTGGTGGTAGTTACTGTATGCATCAAGGAAGCTAAACCTTTGGTGACTAGCGGTAAGATCCATTAGCTAGTCAATTCTTGGGAGTGGAAAATTGTCCTTGGGGCAAGCTCAATTAACTGTTTTGTAGTCGACTCATACTCACCATTTCCCGTTCTTTTTTGGCACTACCATCGTGTTAGAGATCCATTTGGGGTATTGCACCTCTTCGATTGCCCTAGCTTCTAGCAAGTTTTTGACCTTATCTGCTACTACCTCGGTATGGTGCAAGGCTAAGCGCCAAGTTCTCTGTATGACCAGCCGAGCGTTTGGAAAGACATTGAGTTAATGTTAAATGAAGTTTGGATTGATGCCAAGCATATCGTAAGGCGTCCATGCAAAGACTTCAATGTTGGAGACCAAAAAGTTTACATAGTCCATCTGCTTGGTACTGGACAATGATGAACCTAAGAGAAAGAATTTGTTCAAATCGTCCTCATTAATTCGAACCTTCACTAAATCTTCTACTGATTTCTCCTCAGCCTTTCTCCCTACATCTTCCTAGACCTCTTTTCTTTCTGGTCCCTCTATCATTTGGACAAAGCCTTTGGTAGCTCGGCTACTGTTTACTGCAACGAAGCATCATTTCGACATTACTTGGTCCCCCCAAACCTCTTCAATTTGCCCAGTTGGGGTAGGGAAACGCATGACTTGGTGGTAGGTTGAGGCTACCACTTGCATGGCGTGCAACCAACCTATTCCCAAGATTAGGTTATAATTCGATGGGACCTTCATCACCCAAAACTCCACTTGCTTCGTGACTAATCCTGCTTTGACCGGCAATATGATCTTCCCAATCGGCCATTCCGGCTGTGAGTTGAATCCAACCAAAGTAAAAGTCGTTGGAGCTAAGTCTTTGTCCTCTAACTTCATTTGCTTGAATGTGTCGTAATACATGATTTCGACCGAACTCCCTTGGTTGATCAAAATTCTCTTGATGTTAAAGTCTTTGATGCGAAGGGTTACAACTAAGGCGTCGTTGTGAGGGGTTTGAATTCTTTCCAAGTCTTTGCTTTAAAAGGTCATGATATCTTGTACTTCGGTCTTCCCCTTCTTAATCATTCTTCTAAGCTCGCATACTCGCGCCGGCTTGATGATTCCGTGAATGACGTTGATAACTCCTTAGGGTGTGACATCCAAGACAGCTAGCCCGTTTGGCTCAACTTGCCCTTAAGGAGCTACCCTCATGCCGCCGTCAATGTATTGGTCTAGGTGCCTTGCTGCAAACAGCTCTTCTAAGTGCTGTTTCAAAGGCACATAGTCCTTCGTGCGGTGCCCCTTTCTTCATGATATGTGCAGCGATATCTTGAGTTAAAACCCCTTTGAGCAGCCTCCAGTTTTGCTGGCCACTGGATATAAGGCTCACCTCGGATTTCACTAAGGATGCGATAAATTGGAATTTTGAAGACAGTGGTAATGCCGGTCCGTGCCTTCAACTTTCTCTTGGCATCTTCTTTCTCATTACGAGAGGCGTTAGCCCAGTCATTTCCACGGCCCTTGTTACTATCTGCCTCGATTATTGGGACAGCTATTCTTCTGCCCTACTAAGTTAACCTTCCCAGCCGCTCGTTTGTCCACTACTACCGAATTTTCCTTCTCGGTGGCCATGGTGGCATTATCTTCAACTTGGATGTGCTGGTTAATCCGCTGCATCAATGATTCCATGGTTGTTGGCTGGTGCATCGTACACGAGTCTTGTATTAAGCGATTGCCAAGTTAGTGGGGCAATCAAGGATCTAATTGTAGGTCTCCCAATACTTGGCATTGTATGCCTTCAAAGAACTACCCGATTCCATATTGATACCCAAGAGGTGGTCGATCTCTTTCGGTGTTCTAGTATTGGTCTTGAACCTTGTGATGAACGCTTCCGCTAACTGCTGCTAGCCCTTGATACTCCCCTCCGATGGCCTTCTGAACCACTTTAAGCCCAACTCGCCTAAACTTGTCGGAAAGATGAGGCACATTAGGGTGTCATTACGTTTATACCCCACCATCACTTGCCGGTAATGACTGATGTACATGTACAAGTCCATCTTGCCATCGTATAGTGTGAATTTAGGTTGATGGAAACTGGCAGGGAACGGCGTGCTCTCAATTTCAGGAGACAGAGGGGGTGGCGGTGAGCCTTGCCAAGTCTCTGTCCACTGGCGCTGGAGCCACTATTCTGGGTGGCAGCATGGCTACTTTTTCACTGAAATGGATTCTGGGATTCAGCCTTTGTAGCATTGGTACTCTCTAGGTCTTTTTGCGACGCGCACGTTCCTCTAGTACGTCCTTCAGGTCCTTCGAACGGACGGAATAAGAATATCTCGACGTCGTCGACGGACGCGAGGAACAATAGCTGCTGTCTTGTGTGTATGACTTCTCCGCCAGTGGGTCGAAATCACCAACTCCATAGCTTCTGGTAATGGAAAGAGAGGGTGTCCCTCATTGGTGCTGACTGCCTAAACGACGGGGTTGGGTGTGTTCACTGTGGTTTCCCATTCCAGTAACACTCTTCCCCCTTGATCTGTCGTTTCAACGCCTCCATTTCAGCTACCATCTTCCGAATGATGGCGTCCTAGTCTCTCAGTTTGTGCTCCAAGCGTTGAGCATGCGACTCTCTCTATCGTCGACGCCTTTCAGGACTCTGCAAGTGGTCAGTACTCCTCGTGCATTTGTTTCGCATATCTCTAGACAGCCCTTTAGAGGAAGTCTCCAGGCCCGCCATGGTCGGAATGGTGGGGGGGTCATCTCTTTTCCGGACTGACTCTACAATGATGCCGTCAATAACGAACAACAAGGTTTTGTCGTTATTTTCGGTAGAAAGCGATCAAAGAAGCTTAGAGGATAAGGTTTTTTTTTGCCAAAGATTCCCACAGACGGCACCAATTGTACGGGCAGAAAATATTTGTTGCCCTTCGTATTTGTTAACTTATTTATTTTGATGATTTATTTAATTATGTTTTAATTTATTTGAAAGAGAAAAATAGAATCCAAATTTTATTTTGATGATTTATTTAATTATATTTTAATTTATTTGAAAAAGAAAAATAAAATCAAAATTTATTTTGATGATTTATTTGAAAGATAAAAATAGAATCAAAATTTATTTTGATAATTTATTTGAAAGAGAAAAATAAAATCAAAATTTATTTTGTTCCATTATTTCTCACATAAACCTTTATCCTAAATGTTGTTAGAATGTATTTAATATTTGATTAAATTAGGAGTTCAAACAGCCCAAAACAAAGGTTCAAACAGCTCAGCACAGCAACAGGCCAAAAGGTTTAAAAGGTTCAAGTGAAAGATATTCAAATTTGTAATAATAAAGTAGAAGATATTCAAATTAGTAATGATGGAGTACAACGGTTATAAATGACTATAAATTCAAATGAATACAACGGCTATAAACGATTATAAGTTTCATTAAATATACCAAAGCCTCTAATGTAAACAAGTTACAAAAAAAACTAGAAAATATTATTTGATCTATAATCACTCTCATCTATTCTCTGAAAAATTATCTGAGAAGCGTTCTTCAATTTTTTGTTTACATCCTCTCTCAGAAATTATACACTGAGCCTTATAGTATTAAGCTCATTTTTCTTGTGTGAGGTTTACAGAAAAACCATAGCTTCATTTTTATATCTATCTTTGAGAGATAATTATTGTAACTTTCTGTGAAAGCAAAAACACCTTCTTTTCAACCTTGTAAGAGTGTAGTACACTCAGTATTCTTGACTTAGAAAGTCTGTGTAAAATTTGTGGAGGATTGCTCAATCTGTGAAAAGGTTGCTAGCACCCTGTGAAACTAGAAGATAGTGGAAAATTTCAAATAAAACTTGAGAAGTGGATGTAGGCTTGGTTGAAACCGAACCACTATAAATCTATTTGTCTCCTCTTCCCTAATCTCTTTAGTTTCCTATTACTGCTATATCTATCTAACATTCATGTGCTAATCATTTGATTTACCCTGTATGTTAGTTATACTTCATTGTTATTTTGCTTGATCATTTACTGCTAAGTTCATCATTGTGCTTGTTAATAATTTGTTGCACTTGTAGTTAATTTTATTGGGGTATTATTAATTTTAATTTGTAGAAACCTAATTCACCCCTCTTTTAGGTTACTTTTTGGGTAACAGTATTCCTTGCTACCAAGCTGGAATCGCTCCGATAGAACTCCTTCTCACTGTGAACAAACAAGGGTGAGCTACCCGGCAAGTGAGTTACCAGAAAACCCCATCCGATGGTCAAGTTAGCTTTCTTGGGATAAAAGAGAGAATATAGAGTACTATAGAGAGAGAGAGAGAGAGAGAGAGTGGCTAAAAGTTGCTTGCCCTTCTGAATCTGCTCACACCTCCTTTTCTAGGTTGGCCATGCAGCCTCAAATTGTGTGTGCGCTATCTCTGCCGTCCTTTACTGGACGTGTGGCTGTACTGCTTTCTCATTCCTTACACGTGTATATATAAATACTACCAAGCAATGTTGGCTAAACCGGCAAATAGTATTGATGCACACCCAGAGCGATTTCCTCCACATTGGTCCACGTAGAATACATAACCATGCCATTACTTGGGTTGCACCCAAGCTATTGCCTCTGAAAACTTCTATGTCGAGCTACGCTAGGCCAACTTTTGAGTCATAGCCGCGCTCGGTCAATGTTTCGGCGGCCTCCTCTAGGCCTGTCAACCATGGACGCGAAGTTAGTCATCTCGATTGCATAGCACGATGTTATGCTATACCTAATCTAGTCGATCTTGTGACATTGTCATGACCTCTGCAATCGTGGTGCTATAAGATGGCCCGATCTAGGAACAGGGTTTGTGCTAAGGTAGCGCGGCCAAGACAGCTTGCCACAACACCAAACTCTGCACTAGCACAGCTCGACCCAACACTACATTCCATGTTCCTCTGGCACGACCCAACATCATATTCCATGTTGGTATAGCTCGGCCCACTGTTTAGCACAAATCTCCTTCTCATATACATATTATATTTATGATAGATCTTTAAAGGATATTTTTTGTCATAAATATGCCATATGCATATTGCATACACATTTTTCATTTATTTTATGAATAGAATAGAGATATAAATATTATATTGAAAATTTTCAAAAGATAAAAAGGGTAAATTGTACTAATTTTTAATTTGAGAAGGTAAAATGAAAAAAAGTAATAGTTAAGGGATAAAATGTAATTTATCATTTTTTTACAATTAATTAACTTTCATAACAAGGTGAGATCTAAGTATGAAAAATGTTAGGAACTTATGTGTTTATACAGTAGAGATTAAATTAATGAAGTGTAAAATTTGTATATATATTTTTTAAATAAATTCTTAAATTGGTAAATGTAAATTTATAATATTATTGTAGAAGTCATTTTCTGGTGGCGTTGTCGGTTCGAAGGTCGATTCCATGGTTTTAAAAAGTCCCCTCGAAAAGCGCGTGGTAAAAAGCTACCAAACAAACATACATGAAAACCCCCTCCACATAAATCCTCGCCCTCGTTTTTGGGTGCTTCCCTGCACTACCACTACCTTCTCTCAGCGCAATCCAGATCTGTGCTCACTCTAGATAGATATGGAGATCGTCGTCGTGGCCATCGTCGCTTTGATTTTAACTTGCTGTGTATCGCAAGTGAGATCGGATGGATCTGATCACAGGTACAAACTTGGAGGTCTGGTTCCTCTTTACGCCAACAAGGTCGGTCCCTTTCACAATCCCAGGTACAGATCTCTTCTTCCGCTTTTTACTTTAATCATCCCTGGATCTATTCTCTCCCTTGTCTTCTGATTTTATCTTGTTTTTCTTCTCAATCACAAGGGTTTTCATCCTATCTGACCATTTCACTGTTGTAGTTTGGATTGAATTTTTGCCTTGTATTTGATTAAATTACTGTTTTTGTGTATGGCTTGGTTGGATTTTGGTCAAAACAAGCATATTTACTTGTGTATATATATATATAATTACCTGTGTCTATGTTTTTAAATGTAGTCTGGCAAACTAGGAGAGAAAATAAAAAAGAAAAGATTTGGTAGGAAGGAAAATAGACAGTGCTTTCTCTCCTTCTTGTTTGGATAATTTAGAAAATAAAGCTTGTTTGATTTGGGTTATAAGTATTCGAAAATTGATAAAAAAAAAAATAAAAAAAAATAAAATCTGTGGTTTTTTTTTTTTCACTGAAACTTTTTAATATTTTAAGTAATTTTTTTAATTTTTAGATACATCGAATATAAATACAATATTTATGAATTTTTTTTAAAAAAAATTTACTAAATACCAAAAATAAAATAAAAATATGAAAATTCAGTATATTTTCATATTCTTGTCTATTTATTTATTTTTTTAAATATTTTTTATAAATATTTTATTTTTTAGATAAATTTAAGCTGCATCTAAAAAAGAAAAAAAATTATTTAAAATTTAAAAAATATTCACTAAAAACAAAAAAATACGAAAATTAAAAGCAAACGCAGCGTGTCCCCTCTTGTTTGGGAAAATTACATGAGAGAAAATAAAAGAAAATAATGCGAGTAGGTGGAGGGGGGTGGGGATGGTGCCCACTGCGTACCTGGTTTTACAAGGGGGTTTACCCCTACATTAAAAAAGAATGTATGTACATGCTGCTAGAAATCCTGTGCAATGCAGTGGGAGCAATTTCAATTGATTTTAAAAGATCAAAATTTATGGAAGTTAGAATTGGTGTGGTGGTTACTCTGAGGCTCCAAGCAATTTAAACTGGACAAGAAATGATGAGTCTTGGGTGGCATTTGTGCGATGCCGACGATCAAGTTAGGGAAGACAACTTGAAAAGCAAGATAAAGTAATTGGGGTTTTTGATTTTTTTTTTTGGCTTACCTTAATGCTTGGATATGCCATCATTTTATAGCTTGGCCACCATGTGCCAAAGAGTGGTTCCTGGCAGTGCTGGATTCCTCCTGCTTGTTGTGGGGTGCAAATTAATAAGTGGGTCGAGCAATATAATTCAAAGATTTTCCTCACTGAAGCGAGTCTCAATTCAAGAATTAGAGTGACCTGAGCATGACCTAAACCCGTTTACCAAGTATGGGTACAACTTGTGACAAAAGGCCTGGGGAGTCAATGTGTTGTTTGTGTTAGAGTCGTTGGACCTATTCAGTGTTTTAAAAACAGCATTTAGGCATGCGCCTAAGCGCAAGGCGCTCGAAGCAGGTCGAGGCAAGGTGCAAAACAAAAGGCATATGAAAGGCGCTGAAGCGCAAGGCAAGGGCCTTATGAGCTTTACGTAGCTTTTTACTCCAACACTTGATTTAAGTGATTTCTTGTGTGTGTACCCACAAGGCATTACAATCCTTCAATATAAAATGAACAAATATGTGAAAAGAGAAAAGTGATATATAAAAATAAAAAAAACAAAAAAAACTAGCGATTAATAAAAATGGTCGACTGGCGTGGAAGAGGGAACAACATGGTCTTCTTCATCAACGATTGATGTTGTCTTCTTCAAGTCCTTCTCTTCTCTTCTTCTTCTCTGTGTTCTCTTTATCTCTTTTTTTCTTCTTTTTGTTCACTGGTTCTCTCTCGTCTCTTTTTTTTTTCTGTCTTTTTTTTGGTCCAACTATTGTTATTATTCTTCTTCTTATTTTTTTCTTCTCAACTCCAACCATTGTTTCCCCTTTGTGTCGTTAGGTTCTCTCTATCAGCCACCATGTTTTCATCTTCTTCGTTGGGGGTGTTTGGGAAGAGGCTTGGGCTAAAATAGTCCACTAAAAGGCAAAATAGACTAAAATAGCCAATAAGACAAAATGTTACATCCAACCCATAATCATTTCATTTTTCCTCTTACAACAATCAAATCAACTACCAAAAAAAAAAAAAAAAAAAAAAGCCGATCAACTACTCAAACACAACATATTTTAGCCAAACTAAAATAGCCAACTAAAATAGCTAATTTCCCAAACAAAACTGTTATATAGCCAACAATTAAATGTTTATTTTTTTGGTTTTTTAAATGGTGAAACTTGCTTGATGACTTACGGAATTCTATATATATTTGTTTATGTTGAAAACTTCTTCTGTATTAAAGTTTTGCTTATCTTCTACAACTTGTGCCTCGCTTTGGTGAGGCGTGTGCCTCGCCTCGCGTTTAGGCTATAGGAGACCTTATTGTCTCGGTGCGCTCTAGAGCTTTTTAAAACACTGGATTTTGTTGGCTAGGCCATGGTGCAATGACCCCAATTTGTGCCAAGTGACTATGCTGGTGGACTTGGTGGACTTGGTGTTGCCTAGCAGTGACCTTGTAGTGAGGTCAATGTTTACTGGACCTCGAGGTCAAGTCAGAGTTGGTCTAAGAAGAATGGCTACAAAAATGGACACAGGTACAAAGACAAGTCACAGTTATTTAAAAAAAAAAAAAATGTATACAGACATGTTAGGAATACGAGAAAAAGTATGTATGTATATTTGCTATGTATATGAACACAAATTTAGGGCATGGTGATATAAGAGGTAACAAGGTATAAGTCGGTATATATATATATTCACTTTCCTCTGTCTTTGTTTTTGTATAGTTTATTTTGACCCCAAATCATCTTTCTATAATTATAAAAATGAAACTGACAAAGGTGTCTTGAAGTGTCTCCAAACATAGGGCATGTGTGTACATGAAATGTTCCCAAAGTGTCCTACAAATAATAATAATAATTAAAAAAATGACCTGCCACATGGCCTGTGTTCATGGGTGCACGTGTCCCCATGGTGTCGGTGTCCCATACTTGTTTGACACAGACATGACATTCATTTTGAAGTGTCAATTCTTCAGAGCAGTTGGTGATAGATTCATTGTACCACATGGGGTGTCCTTACGGTACTGATAAGTTATAACTGACATGATTTAACAAAGACAAGCACAACAGGCAAGAGGAATTTTGAACCACTAGTAGGGACCACTCTCCGGCGGATTAGGCCAAGCTATATGACAATGGCATATCCAACTCTTAAGGTAAGCCAATACAAAATACCCAAAAGCACTAATTCTTTATCTTACCCTCCAAGTTGGCTTCTTTAATTTGATCGTCAAAGGGTGCTAGACTCACCATTTCTTGTCCATTTCATGTCGCGTGGAGCCTCATACCCTATGAAGCACAGATATGCAAACACGCAAATTTTCAAAAAAACAAAGCATACGACACGCTTGGAACACGCTCAATATATATAATTTATTTTTTTTATTATATGTAAAATTTTAAAAATATATTCAGCTTGCTTGGTTCCATTTTTTCAAAAACACTTTGTCAGAAAATTCTACTTTCTTATTTTCCGTGTTTTTTTTGTTTTTACTGATTTTTTAAAAATATTTTAAGCAATTTTTTTACTTTTAGACACACCTAACATAAATACACCTAAAAAGTAAAAAAATTTTAAAAAAAATTCACCAAATACAAAAAATACCAAAAAAAATACAAGAATTCAGTACATTTTTTGTATTTTTTATGTATTTATTAATTTTTTAAAATATTTTTTCACAAATTTTTTACTTTTTAGATACATCTAAGTAAGGTGCATCTAAAAAAGTAAAAAAAAATGTTTAAAATTTTAAAAATATTCACTAAAAACAAAAAAACACGAAAATAAAAAAACTCAGTTTTTAAAAAATTTAATCCAAAAAACTCAAACCAAACACACTGATTATTTTTATTTATTTATTTACTTTAATATCAAATATCATTCATAAATTAATTTTTTTCTACAAAAAAAAAAAAAAAAAAAAAATTCTATGTATGTTAATGTTTAACAAACAAGAATATTCAAAAAAATAGAAAAAAGAAAAAGAGGGGGAAAATAGGTTTTTGTTTAAAAAAAAAAAACTAATAAAAGGGTTCATTCAGTGAGAGAGAGAGAGAGGGAGGAAAAAAAAGAAAAGAAAAACGAATAAAATAGAGAGAGAAAGTCAAATAAGTGGAGAAGGAGAGAGAGATAGTTGAACACGAAGGAGAGAGAAAGACAGTCGAACACACATAGAAAAAGCAAGAGAGAAAGAGAGTCCACCACATAGCAAGAGAGAGATAAACACACACGGAGAGAGAGAGAGAGAGAGAGAGAGAGAGAGAGAGAAATGAACAGATTCGAAGAAGATGAACAGAGAGACCAACAGGTTTGAAGAAAACGAACATACCTCGATCTAGGGCTTTGACAGGTTCTTTACCCTCTCTCTCTCTCTCTCTCTCTCTCTCTTCAATGGGTTAGGGTTTCTCTCTCTCCAACGTGTCCATAATTGTCCAAAGTGTCCCAAGCATGTTCGGCTGCAAAAATTCCAAAAAAAAAGGGGACACGTTAGGTAAAGTGTTTGACACGTGTCCATCGTGTGTCCCGTGTCCGTATCGGACACGTGTTGGACACCTATATGCTGCCTCTGGAGAGGTGTCCATGCTTAATAGCTCATACCCTTACCATATCAATTCTAACTTCTATCAAAAGCTATGTTATAAAATGCCCTTTCTTAGTGGATCAAGCAACCATGCATCGTATTGATTTGATAAGTATTTCAATTTGCTATCAATTAGTTTTTATAACATTTCGAAATCTCTTTGAAATTTTTTTGATACCAAGTTGAGTTTTATTTAATTTTGTTATGAATGCAGTCCATGATTAACCTAACAACCTTTAACTCCATGTAACTTGTAGATATCCTAGTAATATTATGCTAGCTAGGATGTGCTAAGAAGTAGCTTTACAGCTGCTTGTTGGAAGTGAATTGTCCAATATCACTGGTTGGGACTTAATTTGCAAAGAAAGTACACACGATAACGTCGATGTAAAGGAAAGTATAAAAAATTTTAGTGAAAAAGTGAAACACTGTCCAATTCTTTTAGTCACTTTATCGTGTGCCTTATGCTTTCAAATTCAAGTGCAAGGATTTATATTGTGACAACATTAAATTCAACCAACTACATGAAAATATATGTATGTATCTGTATATATATGTATGTATTTGGGTAGTTAAGAAGAATCTTTATTACCCAAGATAGATAGCTGTGGTTTACAATGGAGCTTAACACACCACCCTAAGACACATAAACACAATCTCTCAGAGAATGAGAGCGAACACAAAGACCTAGCTCAGTAAAATCATAGTTACACAACTTTAAAGCATAGGTCTTGAAAGGACACCAGAAGTATATGGAATAAACAAATTGACTTCAATATTCGCTAAGTTAAAAATTCTTCCATATCTATATTTTGACACCATTTATATTTCAAACCTTTTCAACTTAGCAAATATTGAAGCCCAAGATGAGTGGATATTGCCTATGAAATAGGCTACTTTTGGGCTTGCCCTTGGCCAAACTCACTAGGCTTAAAAGGGTAAAGAAATGATGCATAGAGAAGTGGGAAAATTGAAATAGAGTAACAACATAATAGCTTGAACAAAGAGAAGACAAAGCAAAAGGTTTATTTCTCCACTCAAGTCTTCCCAAAATTGAATATAATCATATTTCATATTAGAATTCTAACACAACGAGAAAAAAAGCCCCTTTGGCTAGAGCTATTTGCTTATGTTCTATATCTTGCCAATGCAAAAGGAGAGGTACTGTTCAATTTTAGTTCGGACATTGGTTTGCATTTACTTATTAAAAAAATGAAAAGAAGTAAGGTAAATTACACCAGTAGTCCCTACATTTTGCCTCTTGTGTCATTTTGGTCCCTACGCTTTCAATGGACTCAATTTTGACCTTTAATTTTAGATTTTGTATCAATTTGGTCCAATTGATAATGTCATTAGTGTTTTTGGCTAAAAATGATCACTGAATTGGTTAAAATTAACTCACTGAGTTGAGCAAGTTTAAAATTTTGCCTCTAAAAGCATGACATGCCATTTATATGCATATTTTTCGTGAAAAAATACTAATAATTGTAAGCAATTGGACTTAATTGAGACAACTATAAATTCAGTGTCAAAATCAAACCAATTGAGACTACAAGGACGATACACAGAGGTCAAAATATAGGGACTATCAGTGTAATTTACCCAAAGAAGTAAGAAGCAAAAAACCCTGTTTGGTGCAACTTGTTGCTTATGACACCTATTATTTTTGAAATTTGTGCTAGTGTTGGGAGAGAAATGCTTTTAGCTTCTGTATTTCATTATGTGTAAATTACACATACACCCCCCTGAGGTTTATTTTAAATACTAATTGTCCCCTGTGGTTCTCACCCCTTAACCCCCTTTCATTACCCAACCATTAAGTCAATTAACAGTTTTTAATGATGTCAACAATATATTTCAATTAATACTTTTGGTAATTTCATTGTTGTATTGGAGGATAGTTAAAAATTTCATTTATTTTGTCAATTCTGTTGAATGACAAATTCTGATAAGGGTATAGTCGCAATTTTCAAACCCACAAGGAGCAATCTATATTTGAAGCAAACCTCAAGGGTGTTTTTGTAATTTATCCTTTTATTATCAACTTCTAGCATTCGGAAAAGTTGCACCAAACAGGACTAAAGAAAAAGAAGAAATTCTCAACAGATATTTGGAAATTGTGAAATGTCTTCTACTTAGTTGTATATTCTTTGAATCCAAGGTTGATATTTGGAAATTGTGAACTTCGTTGACTTAGATGTATATGTTTAAGGGCCTTTTCAGACGAGTTTCCCAAAAGATTTTTTTTTATATATTTTATTTTTATTTGGTCAGAAAAGTGCATTGGTTTTGTATACTCCTTGAAGAATGAAATGAATGAGGCCCAAGAGAACATAATCTCTGAGGACCAAAGCATACAGAACCTGTTGTGAAATGAAAAAAATGAACTGCAACTGACATGGCCTCGTATGAATTTTTAGTTTCATTTTGAAATTGAAATTGAGCCACTGCAAGATAGATGGGAAGTCCTTTCTTGTCTGAATGAAACATAATGCAATCAAATTTTAAGGTCCTATTCAGATGAGTTTCCCAAAAGATTAGGTCTTGTGAGCTTTGAAGAATGAAATGAATGACCCAAGAACATAATCTCCAAGGTCCAGAGCATATGGATAACTTCTTGTGAAATGAGAACATGAACTCAACTGAGATGGGCTCATATGAACTTTTATTTTCATTTTGAAATTGAAATTGAAATTGAGCCACTGCAAGATAGGTGGGAAGTCCTTTTTTGTCTGAATTTATTGGTGGAATCACTACGAAACAATGCAATCAAATTTTATTTTATTTTTGTGTGGGCTTGTTATATTGAACTAGGGGAAGTACGATGTAAGATTTTTCACATGTCCGTGCGTGCGTACACACATTTCTTACTGATGATGGGCTAATGGCTTGCTACTTTTTGTGTTTTCCAGTGAAACATACCGCTATTTTGATCTCCCTTTCTGTATGCCAGGTTCGAATTTGGTCATCCTTCTCTTAGTTTATTTTTTGTGGTTTATTGTTTGGTTCATGATATTTTACATCGTTAGTGTGATTTTGTGCCAGATCATATCAAAGAAAAAAGAGAAGCTCTTGGTGAAGTATTGAATGGAGACCGTTTAGTTAGTGCCCCCTATAAACTTGATTTTTTAGTTGACAAAGACTCTGAAAGTGTTTGCAAAAAGCAGCTGTCGAAGGAAGAAGTTGCTCAGTTCCGAAATGCCGTCTCAAAGGACTACTACTTTCAAATGTACTATGATGATTTGCCCTTCTGGGGTTTCTTAGGGAAGGTTGACAAGGGCAGCAAAGCTGATCCCAGCGAGTACAAATATTACCTATTTAAGCATCTTCACTTTGAGATCCTTTACAATAAGGACCGTGTTATTGAAATTAATGCGAAGACTGATCCTAATGCCCTTGTTGACCTCACTGAGGATAAGGAAGTTGATGTCAATTTCGTGTACAGTGTCAGGTGGAAACAAACTAACACTCCTTTTGAGAAGCGGATGGAGAAGTACTCACAATCTTCTTCACTACCACATCACTTAGAAATCCATTGGTTTTCAATGAATCAATTCCTGTGTAACAGTTCTCCTCTTGACTGGTTTTCTTGCCACGATTCTCATGCGAGTCCTGAAGAATGATTTTATTAAGTAAGGAACATTTCTCGTTCATTCTTGTCATCTTCTATACGCTCTAAACCTTCTTTTTTTTTTTTGGTTGTTGTTGTTCGTATTTGTCTTTATGCATATGTTTTTATTTGTAAAAGGTATGCCCATGATGAGGAGGCAGCCGATGACCAAGAAGAAACTGGCTGGAAGTACATCCATGGTGATGTTTTTAGGTTCCCGAAGTACAAGTCATTGTTTGCTGCAGCTCTTGGTTCTGGAACCCAGCTGTTTACCCTGTAATATGTTTTAAAGCTGTTCTGTTTAATTAGGTTCAGCGTGATTGAGCAAGTTGCTTTCATCAATTATTGATTTTAACATGTGTGCTTTTTTCTGTCAGTGCAATTTTTATCTTTCTACTTGCACTGGTTGGTGTATTCTATCCATACAACAGGGGAGCTCTGTTCACTGCACTGGTTGTCATATATGCGCTTACATCTGGGATTGCAGGCTATACAGCAGCCTCTTTCTATTGCCAGCTGGAAGGATCAAACTGGGTATATGGCATTGGATTTTATTTTTCCTTTGTGTAGATTTATTTTCTAGAGTTCTTGTTTCCAACTTTTCGAGAATGAAAAAAAAGATAGGATAAATGCTTTAGGAGTCAAATGGGCTTTTGGGGATAGAAGGAAAGGCTCATCAAGAATTTACGCCATCCACTCACCCTCAGAAATCTCAAAAGATTGTTACACTAAATGACTTACCCTTTGAGTCTAATGCTTCTTGTTTTCCCAATCGATATTCCTTGGTTGCTATTTCTACACTTGCCCCTAATGTACTACTGGAAATGTACCTACTAAAGTTCCTGCACCAGGATCTTTACCCTTGGTCAGTTCTTCCGGGTAGGGCCAAGAGCTGGTTTGGGAAATCACGAGGCCTTATTCAGGAGGGTACTTGATTTTGAATTGGAATGTTTGATAGAATTGATATTTAGGCCAAAAAATCTCGTCACACCCACTTAAACCTTAATAAGTTATTGGTCCTTAGGGAATCTGTTTGAATACGGAAAGTGGAAAATAAATTTTCTATATATCATTTGAATTTAGAGCCTGTTGTTTTGGGAATTGGAGAACTAGAGAACTATGGTTTTAATGAAATACAATTGTCCCAATTTTTTGCTATTTCAAAAGATTTTCCTATCAATTCTGTGCTTGCATTGTGTTTTTTGTATTATCAATTTCGTGATTTTGTACTCTCTCTTGTAC
>JAXFYN010000026.1:241937-501872 GCA_036172215.1 Camellia granthamiana
ATAAAACAGAGGTACCTGCCAAAAATGAACGAAAACCGATGCAAAACGAATGCTCGGGGGCCAAAACACGCAGTTCGGGGCCCCGAAAATAGGCCGTTAAGCACCGAAAGTGGCATTCGGCCACGAAGTGGGTCTCTCAGGCCCCAGTGTCCCTCGAAAGGGAGTAAATGAGATGCATGCCAAAAACCGGAGCAGTCGGAGATGGTTAGGCGGTCCCGAACCGAGGTACACGGCCTGACGGCTCCAAAAACCGAGAACCGGGCTCCGAAATGGGCAAAATGGCCTACGACCACGAAATGTAGCCCACGGCCACCGGGAGATGGTCTACGGGACCTCTCCCTCCCCTCAGGAAGAAAAACAGAGAAAACTGAGTCTGGTTCGCAAACCGAGATCAGGTACAAAAGAGGGTTCGGAAGTCCGGAGGCAGGGCTCACGGCCGCGACTCTGAGACTTCTGAACGAGCACAATATGCAACATCACCGAGCACTCAATCGGTGACGTCTGAGTCTTAAGGTCGGTCAAAAATGGGGTGTCTACAGTTGCCCCTCTTTGACAGAACTCGAAAGTCATAAGTATGACGGGAGTGAATGTCAAAGCCCAGAGACGACCCATTTTTGACAAGGCCGAAGACTTAGACAATCATACAAGATGCACAGAGATATGCGCCCGCAGGCGTGCCCGCAGGCAAGGGGCAAAATGCGAAGCGATATGCATAGAGCCAGATGTAACTCAATGATCATGCAAATGCAGCAAGCTGTAATGAAGCAAATATTCGCAAATAGATGCAACAGTTTTAAGCAAGAATGCAAAGCAACAACTACATTTCATGCAGTTGGGAATGCGGAGAATTATTCAATTCTCGTCGCGTCTCACACGGAGAAGATACGATACCTGCGCGATTCGTCTGGTCGCACCAGCCTCAAATGAATCGTATATACAATATCGTGCCTGCAAAAAGAGAAATTCAACAAGAACAATATGCTAACAACATATATTCAATGTGATTCCTGTGATTCCGAAAGTTTGACACACGCAGTGTCGGCGAGTGAATGCATCACAATGCGAGAAAGGAACGTGCGTGACAACGCATGCTCGAGCACAGAGGTATGGTATGCCAAGAAATCATGCATGACAATGCAAGATGCTCATGAGAATGCAAGTTAAGTGCACAACAATGCAAAACGAGCATAAATCAGGGCGCCCGTTTGTTACGAAACAACGAGCGAGGAAACGCGCGTTTCGGCGAAGGCGAGTTGATCGCTGTCACGACCCAAACCCGGCCTTATGGGTTTAGCACCGTAACTGGCCAGTAATCCGAGATTACCGAAGGCCTACTGAACAGTAATACAGTTAAACAGAGTACAGGGCCTGGCGGAAGCCAATACAATAAGTAACTAGTGTCCATTGAGCTGTGGAAATCTGTATGCCAAAAACATTTTCATGCATTCATACAGTTCAGAACAGTACAGTCTATATACAGTCTATACAATCATATACAAACATTCAGTACGGGGACCTAATCCCTCGACAACAGTACAGTAAAACAGTAGACAGTCTATACGGTGATACAAAACAGTAAGGAGACCGATGGGGGACACAAAGACACCCCAAGCCATGGCATGGCAACTCGGAACCTCGCAGTGAGGCACATTGGTTGGCTTGACAAAACTGGAGTTTACTCCGACGCTTCTAGCTTTGATCCGGTGCCTGTACACCTACATATATATATGAGCAGTGAGCTAAAGCCCAGTGAATAACATAATGTATAAAGAGGTTAAGAATGTAATGTCCTTACAGTAATGAAAACAGTTCATTAAACAGTATTTCAGTCTTTCAGTCAGATCAGTCATTCAGTCCTATGTGGTACATCCATTAGCATAACAGTAGACAGTAGGTCTTAAAGACCGAACAGTAATGATGGCCAGTCATTCAGTAAACAGTATGGTTCCACAAGGAAACCGACAGAGATCTCTGTAACAGTACAGTCAGTAACAGTAGGTGCTAAGGATGCCACAGTACAGTTCAAAAATAAAGGACATACATTCATTCAGTAAATAATTACATTTCAGTAAACAGTTCAGTTGCAGTTCCATTCAGTAGACAGTTCAGAAGATAATCATATAACCATTTTTGAATATATCTTTATACAATCGTTACTCACAGAGATTGGGCTACAGTATGTTAGAGCGCGTCCCCGAGTGCCAACCCTAAACAGTTAACAAAATGAACACACTCTAAGTTTAACAGTTGGGGAAGTATAATAATTAACTCCCTATTATGCCTCGGTGTGTTCTACGTCTATAGCCTCATTAAGATGTCTTAAACTAGGCCTAAGAATGCCTAGGATGGAATGAGGATGTGAAAATACACTTCGGAAACAATTCCAGAATTTTCAGTGAAACAGAGTCCCGCTCGAGCGCAGGTTTCCCCGCTCGAGCGGACAAGCAAACAAAGGTCCCCGCTCGAGCGCAAAATCCCCGCTCGAGCGGACAACAAAGTACTGGATAGGTGAAATCTCCGCTCGACGCCCGCTCGAGCGTGTCACCCAGTCCTCCGCTCGAGCGCCCAATACTCCGCTCGAGCAGACTGATGCACAGTGCAAGATGCTGGGAGTTCGATTTCTCCGCTCGAGCGGACAACAAAAATCTGGAAATCCCAGATTTGAGTCCCAAACTCAAAACCAAGTTCAAAAGCAATGTTTTCGATCCTCTTGGGCTATTTTCTGGAAAAACTCTTTTAAACATATAGAATAACATGTCTCAAAACTCAATTTAAGAAATCAAAGCCCAAGGGTGTTCAATCAAATTCATTTTCAAACCCAAATTCAAACCATTTTTCAAGAACAAGATGAACATGCAACATGCATGAGTTCTTCACCAAATTCAAGGTTCAAATTTTGCTCTAATGAGCTCAATAGTTGGAAAACAAAATGAAAACATGGACTCTAACCATAATATGAACATGCATGTACCAAATTCCATGTAATCAACTCAAAATTCATCAATTCAAGCATGCATGCAACAATTCAAGCATAATCCAACCTATTTGCACTAAATCATGGCCTAGCTCTCTAATTGGGCATGAATCATGCAAGATTAAGCTCAAACACTAAAATAAGAAGATGGAATGCTACCTTAGACCTTGAATTATAAGATGACAAGCTCAATGATACAATCTATGCCTCAAATCTTCAAGTTCTTCTAGCAATTTCAACCATTTGAGCAAGATGAATTCAATCCTTCCTCACTCTCTCTATGTTTTGGTCGGTTAGAGGCTCTCAATGTGGCTGAGGGAAGTGATTTGTTTCAAGTGTATACAAGGCTCAAGAAGGTCCAAGTAGTGGGCCACTAGGTGTGGCAATTTAGTAATTAAGCCAAACTTAGTTTTTAACCAATATTTAATCTAATTTAATCATTCCTAATCAATTTTCAGATAAATATACCATTAAATCACAAATATTCTACTGAGTCCAAAACTCTAAACAGTTCCTAATTCGGCCGCCGATAAGGCCTTCAATTAGCAGTTTAAACATAAAACACGAACAGATAAATGATCAATCAAACAGATAGAAATGCAACACAATAGATATACTTATCAAATTTCAATTTCGATTTCAATCAGTCCATTCAGTACTTCAGTTAATTCAATTATCAGTCATTATCAGTTCAGTTTAGCAGTAATCAGTAGCTAATTCAGTAGTTTATCGGTAATCAGTACGGGGGTTGTTACAATCGCAGCCTCCGGTTCACTTCCCGGAGAGGTTACAACATGTTCAAAAAGGATACACCTTGATTCCGGTGAATGACGATGAGACACATGTCAGAAATTGCAGCTGAAGTTCCGGCGGAGCAATTTCGCGCCAGAAAGTGCACTTTTCTTGAACTTTTTCAGGTCCCGGGAACTCCGATCTTCCTCAAAATTTGCAGAGACCTAGGGGAGCATGTGGGGATCACCACCGGCCAAGTGGTTGCCCTAGGGGAGGTCACCGGCCGGGAACCAAAAAGTAAATGGCCGGCCAGCCAGAAAAGGTGGCCGGCCGGCCACCTGTCCAAAACAGTGGGCAATTTTGTCATTTTACCTCATTTTCTTTATATTCTTTCATCCAATGCCTCCGAGATCACACCCACAGCTGCGAAAACTTCTTCTCCACCTTCCCAAACCATTTTCCTCTTCAGATCTGCACTTTATACACGTTTTTCAGCCCCCCACGCAAGTTGTTTTCGCGAAAACATTCGATTTTAAGCACTTTGGACCGATTAAATTTTGATTTCGGGGCTTCTTTTCTCATTTTCACCACTTGAGGTAAGTTTGTCTCAATATTTGGAAGATTTTCTCGGGAGTTAACTTTTGTTGACTTTTTCATTTTCCGAGAGTTGACTTTTGTTGACTTTTTCCCATTCTTGCTCATTTTTCGCTCCTTTTGCAGATTTTTCGAAATGGCAGGTAATGTCCCTCATGGTGGAGGTCCTCCAGGTGCCGGGGATGATTTTGATGCTATGACGCTACCCCCGAGGGTCCGGCCTTTTATTCGTGAGAGATACGCCCCATCGGTACACATTCTTCCGCGGGCTATTTTTCGTCATTTTACCGACTTCAATGATCGGGTACCCGGGGGATCTACTTCTGCGAGAGCCGGAGCACCACCTCTCTTATGAGGCACGAGAGGTATTTTACTTCATTTTCTGTATTTTCGTGCATTTCATTCCTTTGCCATGCTTGAACACACAGTTTTAGCTTATGACATAGTACTTCGCTTGCATTCTGAACATAGGGCTTAAACACCTGAACTTCTGAACACTAGGCTCATTGATTGATTGTGAACACACGGCTCAAACACTGATTTGTCGAACACACAGCCCGAATTTGAAGGTGAACACACGGCACACACTGACTAAGAGTAGAACACACAGTCCCAAACTCTGATTTTCTGAACGCACAGTCCAAGTTGATGGCGAACACACAGCCCACACTGATTAAGAGTAGAACACGCAGCCCTAACTCAAATTTTCTGAACACGCAGTCCAAGTTGATGGTGAACACACAGCCCACTCTGATTAAGAGTAGAACACGCAGCCCTAACTCAAATTTTCTGAACACGCAGTCCAAGTTGATGGTGAACACATAGCCCACTCTGATTAAGAGTAGAACACGCAGCCCTAACTCAAATTTTCTGAACACGCAGTCCAAGTTGATGGTGAACACATAGCCCACTCTGATTGAGAAATTTGAACACGTAGCCCAAATAATGAATTTCTGAACACGCAGCCCAGATTGAAGTGAACACGCAGCCCACTAATTGAGAGTAGAACACGCAGCCCTAAACTCTGATTTTCTGAACACGCAGCCCAGATTGATGGTGAACACACAGCCCACACTGATTGAGAAATTTGAACACGCAGCCCAAATAATGAATTTCTGAACACGCAGCCCAGATTGAAGTGAACACGCAGCCCTAAACTCTGATTTTCTGAACACGCAGCCCAGATTGATGGTGAACACACAGCCCACACTGATTGAGAAATTTGAACACGCAGCCCAAATAATGAATTTCTGAACACGCAGCCCAGATTGAAGTGAACACGCAGCCCACTGATTGAGAGTAGAACACGCAGCCCTAAACTCTGATTTTCTGAACACGCAGCCCAGATTGATGGTGAACACACAGCCCACACTGATTGAGAAATTTGAACACGCAGCCCAAATAATGAATTTCTGAACACGCAGCCCAGATTGAAGTGAACACGCAGCCCACTGATTGAGAGTAGAACACGCAGCCCTAAACTCTGATTTTCTGAACACGCAGCCCAGATTGATGGTGAACACACAGCCCACACTGATTGAGAAATTTGAACACGCAGCCCAGATTGAAGTGAACACGCAGCCCACTGATTGAGAGTAGAACACGCAGCCCTAAACTCTGATTTTCTGAACACGCAGCCCAAGTTGCGTTTGCACACGGCTCATTCATTCGATTTGCACACAGCTTGTTCATTTGATTTGCACACAGCTCATTACATTTCATTTGCACACAGCTCATTTCATTTGATTTGCACACAGCTCATTACATTTGATTTGCACACAGTTCATTACATTTGATTCTGACACATGCATTGATTCTGAATGCAGGTTGGCTCTCGTACCGCGCGAGGATATGGCTCCACTGCTGCGAGAGAGTGGTATACTGAGCTTCCGGAGGCTGTCCGGGACTTAGTTGATCTAGCAGGGTTCGGGGCCTTCTGCGTAGGGTTATCACATTGTCCTGCCAGTAGGACACTGTTAGCCGCTTTGGTGGAGAGGTGGTGGGACACCACCAATTCCTTCCACTTTTCTGCCACCGGGGATCTGACCATGACCCCGCTAGATTTTGCTGTGCTGACTGGCCTTGATGTAGGAGGCTGGCCTATCCCCTATGATGAGGACATGGGCCAGTGGGAGGCCGCTTGGATGTATTTGCTGGGGGCTCGCCCACCTGTTGATAGAGCTTCGGGGAGAGTCCGATACACCTGGTTCTCTTCCCGTTTTCGGAGGCCGGAGATGGAGCCTGAGTCTCCTGCGGAGGCTGAGCAGTACGCCCGCGGTTTCCTTATGTTCCTCTTTGGCACCACTCTGTTTGCCGATAGGGGGAACACCGTCGGGTTGTATCTTTTGAGTGCCTTGGTGGACCTATCACAGGTCAGTCGGTACGACTGGGGTGGCGCTGGCCTGGCTACCCTCTACTGCTATATGAGCGCTACCTCCCGCGGGCAGGGAGACTTACTCGGCGGCTATTGGAGAGCTTGGGAGGTACGTTCTGTCCTCTTGATTTACATTTCTGCTCCTCATTACTTGTTCATTGCACACACGGCGCACTTTACATCCTGTATTTTGCACTCAGCATGTTGTATTCACATTCTGTACTGTTTTCCACAGTTATGGGTCTATGTACATTTTCCGACATTAGCCCCGGAGATGGAGGTGGCAGGGCCCCTTATGACCCCGTATTCCTTGGTATTCGAGGGCCAGCACCGACCGAGACCTCGCGAGACTCTCTTCTACCTGCGACAGTACTTTGACACTATGCGGACGACAGAGGTATTTCAGAACTCTCAGTTCCTTTCTGTTTTCATCTTTGATTTGCCCTGTATATTCCCGATTTCTGATTGATTCACGCACTGGTTATCCGCAGATTACGTGGCAGCCTTGGGCGATCTTGGGCGATGGTCTCCGATTTCAGTATGCTGGAGGATCAGGCACCTCCCAGTACAGGATCCTACTCGAGGGACCGGTTGGTAGAGCATGGTTCCTGGGGGAACGCTTTCTGCGTCAGGTGTGGGGATACCTTTCTCAAGACCCTCCTGCAGCACCTCCAGCCACTATGCGGACTGCTGATAGACTCTCTACCCAGGAGGTCATTAGCGCTATGCAGGGCACCGATGCTTTGCTACATCTTACAGAGGGAGACTACGCCACTTATCGTCACACATATCTGATGCCTCCCTTGACGAGAGTGCGCGCTCCGCCACTGAGGTCTACTGATGTACCATCTTCGAGTCGGGCTCGTGCTACGGATATCCCTTCCTCCAGCAGGGCCGGTACGTCTCGAGGTGGGGGCAGATTCATTCCTCCGATCCCTCCGACTCTTCATCATCCTGGGTGGCCAGACATGCCGACCGAGTTGATGGGGTGGTAGTATAGGACTATTTTTCCGATTCCGATCCCTATAGAGCCTCCGATGCCTGGTCACAGATATGTCAGTGATCCTGACTCACCATCGGTATGTTCCATCACTTTTCACTTATCACGCAGACACTTTGGCAGTTGCTTATTTATTGATGACTTGAGCTTGTATTTGTAGCCACCCCGGGAGTACATGGATCAGGTGCTCGAGATGGTGGCCTCACTTGAGGGGATGGTCCTGCGTAGAGAGGCGCAGTTGTCCATTATGGGCTTCCAGGTACTCTTTAGTTTTCTGGTATTTATCATACTCCTGATGATATGCTGATTTTGAACATTCTACTGCATCGATAAGCTGTTTGTGTAGAGCACATCCGACACACACCTCATTCTCATATTGCACTTGCATCTGATTCTCATATTTGAACTGATGTATTGGGCTTTCCATTTTCAGATGCCTCCGGTATATGCTCCACCACAGGCCGGGCCACCCGGGCCTTCTCAGAGAGGTCGAGGTGCTGGGCCATCTGGGCCTTTTCGAGGAGCTGGGCCATCTAGGCCTTCTCAGGGAGGTCGAGGTGCTGGGCCATCTAGGCCTTCTCAGGGAGGTCGAGGTGCTGGGCCGTCTCGCAGACGTAGGGCACATGTTATAGAGGCAGAGCCTGATGAGGAGGAGGAGGAGGAGGAGGCAGATCGTGAGTCAAAGACATCTGCTGAGGAGGGGGGCTCCGGCCTTGGTTCCGGGAGTGGAGGCGAGGCTGAGGGGGATCCTGAGGATGACAGCTCCGACCCGGATGGTGATGACGGTGTAGAGTTTGTCCCGCAGAAGAGGATGAGGGGGCCTTCTCATTCCCGGTCCCGAGGATATTGATGCTGTTTCCTGCTTTATTTTACTTTTTGCTAGTAGTTTGTAGCACTTTGCAGATTATCAGGTAGTTTTATTTCCTGTAAAACTCGTACCTTTATTTTGTTGTAAAACATGACGGAATGAAACAGCTTTTGAAAATGTGTTTGTATTTGAAATTCTCAACATCGCATCGCATCATTTTGCACAAAAATGGAATTGGATGGAAATGTGCCTTGTGTATTTACCGGGTCAGGTAATGAACCGACGCAATAAACTAAACAAATCGACTCACTAAGAAATAACAGAATCTTAGCAAGTTTACAACTCGATAAGCAAAATACAACAATGCTAACGACTCGATAAACAAGACTTAACAAAAATTGCGTAAACAAAGAGTAACAACTCAAAACACAAAATGCGACAGCTCGACAGAACTTACAGCTCGATAAACAAAACGACAACTCGATAAGCAAAATACAACAAAGCGTACTTCGGACGGACGATCTGGATGATGGAACGCATCCGAAACTGAGAGAAATGGAGGCCGTCGACATCCCTGATGCATAGAAATGCCTCAAACTTCCTTCGGGAGGGCAAAACAGGACCAATGAGCACGGTCGGCCATATTTTGCTTTTTGGAGATTGAAAGGTGGCCGGCCGGCCAGTTTTTGAAACAAAGATGGCCGGCCTGCTAGAATAGGTGGCCGGCCGGCCACCTTTCCTGCAACTCCTAGAATTCTGACACTTGTCCTCGAATAGTGTTTTACCCTCCCCCTATAAAGCTCCAACTTTGGAACTTATTCATTTCATCACTGCTTTGCACAAAAATGGAGGCATTTCTCGCAGAAAATCTCACATCTTGGATCACTTCTTTAGATGGCTCGGAAAAGTTGAACTTCCGGGGTTTCGGCTTGAATGCACTATTCATGCTGGGCCGGACTCCACTGCACCTTCCTTTTCTCCATGCGGCGGCGAGATTTTGGAACCCGGTAACGCACGTTTTCAGCTTCGGAGGGCAAGAGGTATGTCCCACTTGTGAAGATTTTCAAGTTTTGATGGAGTCTGAACATTCAGAAGAGATCTTGCCTCAGTCTCGTTTCGGCCACGCTCAAGCTTTAGGGCGGATGTGCGGTCTCAACGCGCATGATGCTCGATCCCTGATTTGTAACGGGATGTTGGATATCCCGAGCCTGATTTACCGATTCTCCGATGCTGGTGACCGCGGTGACCATTATCGGCAAGGTTTCCGATAACATGCCCTCTGCTTGTGCATGCTATCTCATTTTCTGTTTGTCTCGGGCTCCGGGGGAGCTAACATCCGTTTGATTGAAGTTGCTCAAGGCTTGAGGGAAGGAAAGAGCTGTATCGCCATGACATTGGCTGAGACACTGCTGGGTTTGGATGCCTTCTACCGCCAGGAGACAACCAGGTTTGCGGGGAGTCCACTACTACTGCAGGTGATGTTTCCCACCCAAGCTCACATATGTATTTGCTCACATCGCTCGGCCCTCAGGCTCGGTTTTTCTCACAAAACCCTCATCTTACTTTTCTCTCATCGCACATCTCTCTATTCTTTATTCTCTCATTTTTCATCCCTCCCCAGATATGGTTGATGGATAAATTGCAAGTTGTGGACTCTTGCCCTGCTTACTCAGCCCGCGGCTACTTCTTTCGACAACGCTTGGTTGATGCCCTTGATGAGGGATGGTGGTTTGAATGGATGTGCAACTTGTCAGCTGAACGCATTGCTTGGCGCTGTCCTTGGCTTAATCTTCCGGCGATGAGCTATAGCATGTTCCAGGATACTGGGATCTGGTTGATTGGCCTGACTCATTGTGTATTCTATTTCCTATTCCGCATTCTGCGCCAGTTCGGCCATGATCAGACTTGCCCTCCGGAGGGGATAGAGTATCCGGTCGTCTTCCCGATCCGAGGTGCACACCTTGCCCGACATACTGCGGCTTGGAGGACTAGAGAGCTCCTGCCCCCCGCCCCTATTTTCAGTTGTACTTTGTCTGACGAGTGTTGGGATTAGCTCAATGAGGAGGCACAGACCGAGCCCAGCTTGGCATCAGAGGCTTCTACGAGCTCTGGGAGGGGGGGTAGGGACACCTGACTTGACTATGCCCCAGATTTATTGCTTTATTAGTACTTTCAAGTTTTCATTATGAGTGTAATAAAAAGCAACTTCAATTGTATGCAAGAGCAGGAGAACTCTGTTTTGAAATCAATGAAATTGAAGGTTGTGGTACTGAAAATTTTCCGCTTTGGTCCAAAAATAGTCTTAGTTGTGAAAAGATTAATTTGAACAAAGCCAACTTTTATTAAAACTTTTCAAAACTATTTTCGATATGGATCAGAACTGGACATGCCTGAAATCTGTCACTGAGATGCACAACCCCGGATCCTAGCAACTGGAAAGTTGCCCCTAGTTTGAATAGCACCACAGCACCTTCTGGCAACGGAAAGTTGCCCCTAGTCTGAATAGCACTGCACCGGAGATTACGATGAATGCTGATGGACAAGGATGACTGAGATGATCAGAATGGACAAAGTTGATCGGGGAAAATGTTTATGGCTGAACTTCAGGATGAAGCTGCCTACGTATCACAAAGATGGGAATCAAGCCTTACGTAGTTCAGGCTTAGGTTCGCTCGGGTATTTTTTTCTCTCCTTTTGCGCTCTAACTTTTGCCAAGGTCGCCCTTTGCGGGTTTTCAACCTTGCGAGCTCAGTTTTTATATTTTTAATTTTTTTGTGCTCTGAGTTTTTCCTAGGTCGCCCTTTCGGGTTTTCGGCCTAGGGAGCCTCTCAAGGATAGTATTTTTTCAACTTGTCCATGTTGATCGGCTGTGAAAACTCTAAGCCGTCCAGATCCATCAGGACCACAGCTCCACTTGACCAGATAGACTTAATGATGTAGGGACCAGTCCAATTAGGTCTGAACTTGCCCCTAGGGTCATGGATGGGAGCTCGGTTGTCCTTGAGTACCAAATCTCCTTCCTTTAAATTCCTGGACTTAACCTTCTTGTTAAAAGCCCGGGCGATTCTACGTTGATAGCCTTGAATATGGTACAGTGCTTTCAGTCTTCTCTCATCAAAGAGCATGAGTTCTTCGAATCTGCTCTGTTGCCAATCTGCCTCGGCTATCTGGCACTCAGCCAATACTCGCAATGACGGAACCTCAATCTCAATAGGTAGAACAGCCTCCATCCCATAAACCAATGAGTACGGAGTCGCCCCGGTAGAAGTTCTGATTGAAGTCCGGTAGCCCCACAGAGCAAACGGCAGCTTATCTGGCCAGTCCCGGTAGGTTTCCACCATCTTCTGCAATATGCGCTTGACATTCTTGTTGGCGGCCTCAACCGCTCCATTGGTTTGCGGCCGATAGGTAGATGACTTATGAAAAGCCACGTTGTATTTCTCTAACAAGTCTATCACTTCCTTCTTGAAGTGGGAATCGTTATCTGAAATTATCTCATTTGGGACCCCGTAGCGACAGATGATGTTGTTTCTGATAAACTTTGCAACATGCGAAGCTTTCAACACCGCGTAAGATTGGGCCTCGACCCACTTTGTAAAATAATCTATCGCAACCAGGATGAACTCATGCCCATTCGACCCCTTTGGCGTAACGGCCCCGATCACATCAATTCCCCAGACTGAAAATGGCCATGGTGAAGTCATATTGTACAACTTTGTCGGCGGGATGTTCATGCGATTTGCATGGATCTGACACTTGTGGCATCGCCGGACGAAACCAATACAATTCTCCTCCATGGTGGACCAGTAATAACCCTGTCTGAGGATCTTCCGTGCCAACATTACCCCATTCATATGTGCTCCACATTTTCCTCCGTGGATGGCTTCCATTAGGCGCTTCGACTCTTCGGCATCAACACACAGTTTATGCATTCCCAGATGACCTCTTCTGTACAGTTTACCCCCACAGATGATGAACTGAACGGCCAATCTTCTTATTGCCCTTTTGTCCTTGGCATTTACCCCTGGCGGGTATGCTTCTTTCTCCAAGAAATTCCAAATGTCGTAATACTAGGGGTTTTCGTCCTGAACTTCATCTATGGCTGCAATTGACTCATAGGCTGGTGCAAACTTCTGGTCAATGATGACTGGACGCATCCGGACTCCACACGGGATGTCTATCATAGAAGATAGAGTTGCTAAAGAATCTGCGAACCTGTTGTTCTCTCTTAGTAGATGAGTAAAACTTAGCTTCTCAAACCAAGGAATCAGCAAATCCAAGGTCTGGTGATACATCATCATCTTTTCTTTTACTTTCCAGTCTCCTTTAGCTTGAGACACAACAAGGTTCGAATCCCCAATGACATCCAGCCGTCTTGCCCCTAGTTCCAGGGCTGCTTCTAGGCCGGCAATGCACGCCTCATATTCTGCTTCATTGTTCGAGACTTTGAATCAGAGTTTGAAGGCTAGAGGGATACGGGAATTATCGGGTGCTATCAGCAATACTCCTATCCCATACCCATGTTGATTTGACGCTCCGTCAAAGTACATCGTCCAAGCTTCGTCGTCGATATGCAAAATGGCTTCATTTGGGAACAAGTATTCGACTGCCTTCATCCCCCTCAATCGGATGGTCGGCAAGGAACTCTGCTACTGCTCTTCCTTTGACTGACTTGCGTGTGACATACTTCAAATCAAATTCGGAGAGCAACAGCAACCAACGAGCTAGCCTACCCGTAAGTGCTGGTTTCTTGAAAAGATATTTGATGGGATCGAGACGTGAAACCAACATTACGGAGTGAGCTAACAAGTAGTGCCGCAGCTTCCTGGTAGCCCATACCAAAGCTAAGCAAGCCTTCTCCAGCGGTGTGTACCGAGTCTCATACTCTAGCATCTTCTTGCTCAGATAGTAGATGGCTCTCTCCACCCTGTCTTCAGACTCTTGTGCAAGCATACAGCCCATCGTGGTCTCAGTCACTGATAGGTACAAAATCAACGGTTTCCCCTGGTTCTGGTGGTGATAAAACGGGCGGGTTCTGTAAATATTCTTTGATCTGTTCAAAACGCTGCTTGACATCGGCCGTCCCATTGAAATTTCTTGCCTTTCTTCAGGAGACCAAAAAGTGGTTCACAAGTCAAGGTTAATTTTGAGATAAACCGTCTTATGAATTGCACTTTACCCAGAAAGCCTCTCACCTCCTTTTCAGTCCTTGGTGGGGGCATTTCTAGGATGGCCTTGATTTTGGAAGGGTCGACTTCGATGCCTCTTTGTGTAATCAGAAACCCCAACATTTTTCCCGCTGTAACGCCAAATATACACTTTTGAGGGTTCAGCCGCAACCGAAATTCCCTGATCCTTTGAAAGAACTTATGCAAGGCGGTGTAGTGGCCCTCTCTTTCTTTGGACTTAACAATCATGTCGTCCACGTACACCTCAACCTCCTTGTGGATCATATCATGTAATATTGTAGTCGCGGCCCATTGATAAGTAGCTCCAGCATTCTTTAACCCAAACGGCATGACTCTATAGCAGTATGTCCCCCACACGGGGTGGTGAATGCAGTCTTTTCCCTGTCTTCTGGTGCCATCACTATCTGGTTGTAGCCTGAGAAGCCATCCATAAATGAGAGCAAAGCGTGCCCTGCTGTGAAATCCACCAACTCATCAATGTGCGGCAAGGGGAAGTCGTCCTTCGGACTAGCTCTGTTCAAATCCCTGAAGTCCACACATACCCGGATCCTGCCATCCTTCTTCGGCACCGGAACAATATTGGCCAACCAAGTCGGATATTCAGATACCAGCAGGAAGCCTGCGTCGATTTGCTTGGTGACCTCTTCCTTAATCTTGAGAGCCCAGTCTGGGCGGATCCTCCTGAGTTTCTGTTTGACTGGTCGGGCCTCGGGGTTAAGGGGGATCCGATGCTATACAATCTCAGGATCGATTCCAGGCATGTCTTCGTAGGACCACGCGAAAACATCTTTGAAATCTTTTAATAAAGCGACTAAGCGCTCGCGTTCCCCCGAAGACAACGTGGACCCGATCTGGACCAGCCGCGGGTCCTCCTCAGTACCAATGTTCACGGTAGTGATTTCGCCCACTAGGGGTTTAACAAATCTTTCCTGCTCCTGCTCAATTAATCGTTGCAAAACCGGAGGAACTTCGTCCTCGTCGTTTTCAAAATTTTGAAAGCCTGAATTAATGCAATAAATTAAGGGCACAGAAAAGTAGTCAGAAACCACAGTTGCTTGATTCTCATTAGGCACATCCAAATCGTCCGATTCATTTACAACAGACTCAAATGAAAAGGAAAAAGACGACCTAGACAGGACTGTGGCATCCGGGTTAACATCCCTAGGAGTACCAGACTCAGACTCAGTCGAGCTGGAATCTGATTCCGACTCACAAGACTCAGTGGAATCAGATTCTGGCTCGCTACCTGACCCGGTGCTGCTGGACAAAAATCCCTCCTCGTATTGCCAAGTGAGAGAGGGTGCGATAGATGCATCCAAGATAGCTGCTGGTTGGCTCGCGGCCGTTTCATCCCCAATCATGGAAACCTCGAAGTTATCCCCCAAGCACTTATAGTCGATCAGAGGATCAGAGAGTAGACATGCCAGCGCTACCCCCGTTTCAAATTCTGTGCCCTCAGGATCCACTGCCCTACACTGTTCAACCTCAGCTGATGGGTCCGTCTGCTCTTCGGCAACATCCTCCCCGGGTAACTGCAGGTCGAAGAAGATCTCAAAACCGGACACGCGCTTCTTCTCCGCGTTTATCCACGGCTCTGGGAAGCCGCAAAATGGAAAGTCCTCCCCCTCCCGGACGAAGCGTCCGTTCAGGGTACCCTGGATGGGCCTATGCATTAATTCAAAAGGCTTCCCAGCCTGCTTGGCGCTAGCTCTTCCGGCCATTTCTTTCCCTTTCTCCTCACCCAGTCCTCTTTGGTGGGCAGATAACCCAGTCCAAAGGTATGCGGGTTGTGTGGCACTTCGGCCAATGTTGCGACGCCTTTCCTGCCGCTCCTTCCTAATCCCATCCCGGGGATGTGTTGTAGCTTGTTCATGAGGTAGACGGATTGAGCACTGACGTACATACCTTCATTCACAGCCATAATGTTCTGCACTACCCGAGCCTCAGCCAAAGTAAATCCTGATATAAAACACGTCCTCCATGCCGTGCTCGATTTCTAGGATTTGTGTAGATACCTCCGGAGGGGGATGGATCGATGAATTCCCAAACACAATGGCTACTCCCTTTCCATAAGGGTATTTCACCATCTGATGCAGAGTGGACGAGACGGCCTTCACCTGGTGCAACCACGGTCGCCCCAAAAGTAGGTTGAAAGTTGCGGGAACCTCCAAGACATGGAAATCTACCTCGTGTTGTCCAGGTCCAACCTTTGTCTGAATCTTAACAGTCCCCATCACTTCTCTGCTGGTATTATCGTACGCTCTGATCACCTGAGTTGTCGGGATGAAGTCCGCGGGCTTCAACCCGATTGCATACGCTGTTATGGCTGGGCAGACATTGATAGCAGACCCGGTATCAACAAGTACCACCGGTATCCATTTGTCTCTACATTTCACGGAGATGTAGAGAGGTTTGTTATGATTCACGCCCTCAGGCGGCAGTTCCTTATCTAAAAAGGTTAATGCCGGGGAACCTCCTCCCGGAAAAAACCAGCCCAACCAGCTGTTCTGGTGTAGTGTCGATAGAGAGTTTGGCCTTGTCCATAGCAGATAGGACAGCCTGTCTGTGCACCCGCGAAGCCATAAGCAGTCCCCAGATGGAGATGTCTGCTTGTATCTTCTTTAACTGTCTCAGCACAGCTTCTTCTTCAATTTGTTTCTCTCTCTGTTTCTCAACTTCTTTGTCTTTCCCAGATGCTTTGGGCTGGTCAAGGTGTGGAGGCTTGAAGTACCGCCCACTCCTGGTCATATGGTCCACCTCATCGAGGTACCAAGTGTCATCTGGCTGAGCGCCTGCCCAATCTTCATCTGTGTGGGGCAAGACATAAGTCATCGTCTTCCCACCACATCCCGCTAGCGTTTAACAGACACCTATCTGGTTCTGGCAAGTTTGTACTCTCGGTACTTTCGTCCCATATGCTCACAGCATGTCCTACTCTCGTGCTCGCAGCACTTTCAACCTCTTCATGGTTCTTGGCTTTCCGGATTCTCTCAGAATCCCACTTTTTCTCTTGTTCTAACTGTGTCACTGCAGTTTGTTGTTCCACTTTCTCTGCACCACAATGCTTAAGTCCCGAGCGGAATTCTTTGTACCGGCGCTCTCCGGCAATCCATTCTGACTCTCGACCCTTCCGGCCACCATTGATACTTTTGCCCCTGCCGGGCCTTGTTCTGGCTGAAATTCCACAACGTCTGGCTGATCATCCAACCATCCGGTAATGTCTGCCGACTCCCCATATTCAAACCAGTTGATCGTTGCATCCCCTGATTCTTGGTCGTTGAAGAACTGGAGGTTGGCAAAGTCCTCTTCCACTGTTGTCAGATCATCCGCCCCCTGTTCAAGTCTGTCCCCCCTGAATCATGCACAGTTCGGCTTTTTTCCGGCAGTCCCACACTCGGCTCAGACTGACCCACTACTAAGATGTACTCGCTTGGATCATAGGCTCTTCCAGTATAATTCCCAGGCTGGTGAATCCCAGACGCAACAATTCCACTTTCCTCTGAAACCTGCCCTGTTCCATCTTCAGTAGTCACCACCTTTGGCTCAGATTGGGTTGTGGAGGTGTCCAACATGCACAAGTCAGTGCAGTTAGGAAGGATCACCTCCGGCTTGGGTAGGTGGAAGGGAGTAATATAGATACTAGGATCGTAGGACACGACCCCAATTTGGATAAGATTGACTCTTTTGGGTGGTGGATCTTGGTTATGGGTAGGGAGTGGGTTGGTTGTGACGTTAGGTCTATCTGGAGGTAGAATCACATTTTTATCGATGAGGTCCTGAACCTCGTGACGCAGCCTGTAACAATGGTCGGTATCGTGGACCGTGCTGCTGGTGGTAGGCACAGTACTTGGCTGGGTTGTGAGAGGGGGGAAGTGGATTTGGTAGCGGCTTCGGCTCCAGGGGTTTTAGATATCCCTTTCTGATCAAGACCCCCAGAACCTTGGACAAAGGCATGTATAGTGGAGTGAAGGTTCTTTGGCCCCTGGGCTGGTATTTTGGGGTTTGAGTATTACTTCCGGATGCATCGGAGAAGCGTGTGGCTGCCATAGGCCTTGGCTGGGGAGGGGGAATGGTGGTGACCATACTGACCTCGGAAGCTCTTGTATTTGCAGCGCCGCTCGGGCCTGCGTTGTTGTTACGGTTAAATGTCCTCCGGGGTTGCTCCCAGTCCTGGTCAATCAGACCTTGTTTCATCGCATCCTCGATTTGTACCCCCATCTCGTGTAGGTCTGAGAATGTGGGAAAGGGGAGTACAATCATTTTCTGCATCAATTTCGGTTAGAGATTGCGCACAATCATCCTGATTTGGTCCTTATCTGTGGGCCTCAAAGTCATCATCGATGCTTTCGCCCTCTATCGAGTCACAAAATCAGAGAAAGTCTCCTTGGGCTCTTGTCTCGTCGTCTCAAGATCACGAGTTGTAATCTCGATCTGTATATTGTACGAGTACTGTGCAACAAAGGCCTCAGCCATTTCATCCCAATTTCTTTTGACATCATCTTCCAGCTTTGCATACCAGATGGCGGCCACACCTGACAAGGTTTGGCCAAATAGTGAAAGTTTTTGAGGTCTGGTCAGGCCCATTGGCCGCAGAATGTCCGAGAATAGCCGAAGATGGACCATGGGGTCCCCTGATCCGTCGAAACGGTCAATTTGCGGCATCTTGAATCTGTCGGGCAGTGTCACGGCCACGTCGGTATATCCATCCTCAATATCCGGAATAGCCTTCACCCCTTGGGATTTCTTAAAAAGCTTCTCCAGTTTGCTCAATTTCAGAGCTGTATGGTCTATCTCGAACTCGAAGGGAGAGTCCGGATGGTTGGCAGGTGTATGGGTCTTGGACAGTTGAGGCAGAAGCGGGGGCGGAGCCAGCCCCGTTGGAAGGCCCGTGTCCTCTTGAATGTTCTAGGCATTGGGTAAGGTGTTTTGGGGATTTGGCAGGGTATTTTGAACAGTGGGTGTTTGCTCGGGTAATGGGACCCCCGACGGAGGAGGAGCCGGGTGTGAGGTTGATGTTCCGGTTTGCTGCTGGAGCCTAGTAATGAGCTCAGCCTGTTGGGCCATGACTGTGGCCTGTTGCTTAGAAAATTCCACTTGGCGGATGGCATCCTCTTGCATCTGTCTCATGCTCTCTTGCATTTGACGCATCATTTCCTCTATCCCGGCCATATTCTGTTGGTCCAGCTGACTGATCGGTAAGTGTATCTCTATGGCGGAAACAGAAACCCCAACCTGACTGTTTGCTACTAAAGTAGCTCGCTGCCCCGATAATCCCTGCTCTGACACACTGCGCCTCCTTGGCTTTCTTCTAACAACTGGGGGTAGGGAGTGGAACACTGGATGTCCGTCAACCAAATCCTCGGATCGATTGAGTCGGCGACCTCGTGTCCAAAGTGCTTGGGGAATATCTACTGGTTCGGAAGCAATCGTGCTAAAACTGCCCCCTAGCAAAAAGATAAATAAAGCGAAAAGGAAATAAATAATCAGATAAACGGGCAGCATAACAGCTTAAATTAAACACACAACACACGGCTGGGCATAACAACACACGGCTGATAAGCTGAATACACACTGTCCTCAAACACTGATCAATATCCCTGAATCACTGTCCCCGAAACTGAATCGGATACCCGCAGATAACTGATTCTCAAATACTGACTGATGCCCGCAGGCCTGATGCCCAAACTCATACTGATACATGCATTCCTGTAGAGACGCACTCTAAAGCACATAACAGATAAGTGAGAGCCAAAACACCCCTATGTTGGGGTAAGGTTTCCCTGTCCTATTTTGTCAGGAGCTAGGGTTTCACTACGCACGCAGCGGCTTCAAACAACCTATAAACGGGTAAGCAACCTGTCCTAGTTTGGAATGGTCACTATGGATCCGAATATGCACTAGGTCGAATGGTCAAAAAGGGTGCCCCGGTAAAGCCGGGGTTTGTGTTCCCATATTGGCAGAGCCCGTAACCGGTCAGCCTTATGGACATGCCTTGACAAGACAAGCCTCCGGCAAACCGCTCAGGAATAGCAGATGGCAAACACGGTGTCCTAGGCGCACCAATGCAAATGCAATGCAAAGAAACACACAAGTGTAGTCAAAACAAGATATCACGAGTTCGAGTCAAGTTCTCTAAATCCCCAGCAGAGTCGCCAGAAACTGTAGACGTCCCCGAACGCCCCGGGAGGGTTAAGTCCCGTTCTGTTCATTTGGGCTCACTACAGTTCAAGGACTCGATTGTCACAGTTCTAAATCTTAAACAGATTTTTGAAAGAAGTGCCAAACATGGACTGCTTTGCCAGATATAGAGTCGCCACCTAAATATTTTTTATGGGGAAATTTAGGAAACCCTGACTCGGTGCCAAAAGGCCACGTGTCCGTCATCACCAAAGTTGCCTCGGCTCGGGAACTTGGGTACGATTGGGGAAGGTCACTTCGTGAGCACCCCCGCTCGCCCGATCAAAGACCGGCCTCTACTAACCATGATATCTGTTTTTGAAAACATTGTGTGTTCTTATTCCGGTTATTAGCCTAGGTTACTATGTGATGCGCACAGCATACAAGTATAGACTGAGTCGCCTGAATTGGAACAAAACATTTCATGTTTGTTTGTTTGAAAATGGTTTGATGGTGCTACCCGCAAATAGGCTAAGACGTGGATTTGCCACCCTCGGGTGGGCTTAAGAAAACATGATTTTGCCACTATCTAGTGGGCTTAAAACAAACATTTGATGAATTGTCCCAATTTAAGTAACACAACCTCCACCCACAGGCATTCAAGCAGTTATATCACATAGGCACATAGCCTCATGGTAAGCATGCTATTCATGGCAACACTCACACGCATGCAAGGATGCTAAAGCATAAAACTCACCGAGTACTCCAAACCAAAACAGAAGCTGATTAGAAATCATGCATGATCCTAAATATGCTGAAATGCCTAATGTAAACACATGCAGAATGCAACTATAGCAGGCTCGGCTATTCTAAACATGGCATATGGAATGCTACAGCTAACATGTATTCAATTTGGAATTGAAATACAATGCAGTTAGTATGATGCGCCGAGCCCGGTGCGTGCAAAACAGATGAATGATGCAAACATGCTGTCATACTGTATGCTAATTGAATTATGCCCTAATCTAACCATCATAAGCAGGTAAATAAAAGGGAAGAAAGACGTAGGGTTGGAAGACATACATCACACTCACGCACACTTATTACAATTATGCCCTCGCGCAGAGGGTCCGAATAAATATACAGCCCCAAATAAATATTACAGTCCAAATAATACAAATTCCTAATTAATTTACAAATTAACTAAGAAAATAATAAGACTGGTATGCAAGCCAGGAACTGCCTTGATTCTGCTCCGGATGATGGAATGATGCATGTTTGGGTTGCCTTTGCGCGGAAATCCATGACGATGCCCCAATTAGCCTCTGTTTGCACCTGTTCTTGAAATGCGTGCCAAACTTTGAAAAGTTGCTAATTCTTCATTTTGTTGCAACAGAGAGCAGGAAAGGGGCATAGCAATGTATTTTCACAAATGTATGCATGCCTCGATCCTCGTGCCACCAACCACGCATATCGATGCATGATGGCCGAGGAACCGAATTGCACAACTCAATATAGAATGAATGCATATGAACACACAACAAAAACCTAACTCCATCATGGATAATCCGGAGTGTCGGTGACTTGGGAATTGAGACTCGTTCCGTCACTCGGAGTACGGAACGCACCTCGTTTCCCGTGCCCGGGGTAACTCCTATCCCGAACATGATGCAATATGCATGACATGCATGAAATGCAACTAACATACAATCCTAACATACACAATGCTATGGAATGGCATACACGCTAAACGAGGTGATACACAACCGAGCATACACAATGCTATGGAAGAAATGGCATACGCAATGCAATATGGGCTTACACCAACATGAGAGAGCCTCAGCCACACTCACATAAGAGGCCATCAGATGAAAATAAGATAACTCGAAATGCGTGCACGCAAACCGAGGACCGGCCCCTCAGGCACTGAAATGCCACTCTAATGAGACATGGCAAAGCATGGAGTATGGCATACTATAATGCAAAAATCAGTAGCAAAAGGAGGGGGAAAACAGCCCCGAAACAAGGCGAAATGACACCCGATGCATGGAATCTCTCCCGAAATGCAAAATTAGGTACATGAAATGGCTTATAGCTATACAAAGCATGCATAAATGGTACATGACATAAAAATCAGAAGCAAGGCAGCCCAAAAAACTAGCATTTTCTCAGTTCAAATCAAAGCCAAACAGCAATCACAAGTAGGGGAAAAATGGCATACAAAAATGGCTCCGCAAGGGAGGCAATGAAGCAAGTAGTACATGCAATACCCAAACAGAAAAATACCCTTCTACAACACTGAAGAGGGACCAAAAATATGAATATTTACAGTTTATGACATCCCCCCAAATCAGTATGAAAACATGCTCAAAATGCAATGCAAGATTGAGGCCACAAGAGGGTATAACATGAAGTAGGAAAAATATACATCAAACATCCAAAGACCCTTAATGAAACATTCCAAGAAGGTCAAAATATGGCCACTTTCAGTTCTGATCATGGCCTAAAACAGAAGCTAAAATGAGCTAACAAAGCATGCAAGAATAGGGACCAAAAAAGGGCAATGAAGCAAGTCATACATGGAGGTCCCAAACAAGGTTGAGCCCTTCTTCAATGTTGAATAGGGGCTCAAAATAGACCTATTTTCAGTTTACATCAGGCCCCAAAACAGATCACAAATAGGCTAGAAATACTATGCAAAATAATGGCATACAAGAGGGTATTGAAGCAAGTACCAAATGGGGGGCTCAAACAGGGTTGAGCCCTTAAACAAACATGTATAATAGCTCAAAAAAAGCCTAGTTTCAGTTAGGGTCGGAGCCCAAAACAGTAGGCAAATAGGCTAAAAAATTGTTGCAAAAATGAGCTACAAAAGAGGGAAAATGGACTTACCCTTGTAGACCAACCCTTTTGGTGATTCTTGGACCAAGTTACAGCACCTTTAGCCTCTGGAAAGCTGCTCCAAGCTGCTGAGATGGAGTAGTGGTGGTGGTGCTTGGTAGTGATGAAGAAATGGTGCAAAACTTGAGAAAATGAGAGAGATCAAGGGAGATATGTGTGTATATGCTCAAAGCAAATTTTCCAACCCTTTCTCTAGAGCTGGGAGGCCAGCTATATAGACAAGAATGGGGGAGAAAAGGAGGGAAAAAAGTGGAGGGAAAAGGCATCAAGTTTCCCTCCAAAAGTTTTCCCCGGATACAGATCTTTTTGGGAGAAAACAACTATACAGCTGTAATGTACCTACACTGAGGAAGCTGGCCGGCCAACTATCTTGGTTGCAGGTGGCCGGCCGGCCACCCCCCATGGCCGGCCGGCCAAGGGTCAAAAGGGTCAAAAATATTTTCTGGCCGGGTACCAAATATTGGTGTCCTCCCATGTCCCCTCATCACAACCCTATGGTTCAAAATTGGAAACTGTGAAACAGGAGAGAGAACAAGCCACTTTTAGGAGGGGTTCAAAAGGTTCAAGTTGAATTTCTGGTCGGCCATGTAATATTAGGGTCCTCCCATGTGTGCACAACACAAATATGTGGTTTGGAGTTGAAGAAAGTGGCCCTAAGGTGGTCAACATTGGCTCGGAAGTGAGAAAAACGGGCGTCGGAGGGCGCCGGAGGAATATAACTGGTTGCTGAGACAATTGCTGGCCTCTTACCCTTCAGTGACCTTCCTGGTGATAAAACAGAGGTACCTGCCAAAAATGAACGAAAACCGATGCAAAACGAATGCTCGGGGGCCAAAACACGCAGTTCGGGGTCCCGAAAATAGGCCGTTAAGCACCGAAAGTGGCATTCGACCACGAAGTGGGTCTCTCAGGCCTCAGTGTCCCTCACAAGGGAGTAAATGAGATGCATGCCAAAAACCGGAGCAGTCGGAGATGGTTAGGCGGTCCCGAACCGAGGCAAACGGCCTAATGGCTCCGAAAATCGGGAGCCGGGCTCCGAAATGGGCAAAATGGCCTACGGCCACGAAATGTAGCCCATGGCCACTGAGAGATGGTCTACGGGACCTCTCCCTCCCCTCAGGAAAAGAAACAGAGAAAACCGAGTCTGGTTCGCAAACCGAGGCAAGGCACAGAAGAGGGTTCGGAAGTCCGGAGGCAGGGCTCACGGCCGAGACTCTGAGACTTCTGAACGAGCACAATATGCAACATCACCGAGCGCTCAACCGGTGACGTCTGAGTCTCAAGGTCGGTCAAAAATGGGGTGTCTACACCATCATGCAATGAAATTGTATCCATTGATGGTTTGTGAACCGAACTTGCTACTCATTTGATTTGCTCATGAAAATGAGGGGTGAGTTGTGCAAATAAACCCTTAAAATACCCTATATATGCTCTGTTTGTCCTTTGTTGCAATAAGATGAACCTATGCAGCAGTAGCTGACAGGCCACTTTTCATGGCCGGCAGGTAGCGGCCGACCATCAGTGGTGGCCAGCAACCTTCATCACTGGCCGGCTGGCCACTAATGCAAAATTGAGCAGTGTGTTAGTAAGGTGGAGCAAAGTTGTTCTAGAAGTGGGCAACAGTGTTGGTGTTCAATTGTACAAACAGAGGCATTCAGAAACAAAACAATGACTTTTCGGGTGGAAACCGAGCATGAGCATGAGCATTCTTCGCATATCGAGCCTGTTTAGCTTAAATATTTAGCTTACATATTGTTGTACTTAATTAGTTGTAACTAGTTAATTTTGTCAATTGTTGTAATTAATTAGTTAGTTAATTAGTTATTCAATTTCATTCTGTACTAAATTAGTTAACTAGAGTAGTTAGTTAATTCAAGTGTTGTAATAATTAGGTAAGTAGTTTTAGCTAGTTATTCATTTCGGTTTGTAATAGTTAGCTTAATTAGCTTAACTTTAATTAGTTAATTAGCCTAGTTTATTCATTCGGACTCTCCTTCGTAAGAGCGCAATGTAATAATGTGTATTTCTTCCAACCCCACATCTTTCTCCCTTTTATTTACTAGCTTATGATGGTTAGATTAGGAACATCATGTTTTGTTTAGCATTCTTCATGTTTGCATCCATTTGCCATTTGTATTGCATGCACCGAGGCTCAACTCATCATTCTAACTGTATTGTTAGTTCAATACATTCTTTGAATACGTGCTTAGACCGCATGCTATTTAAATTGTTTCACATACCATATTAGTAGCCGAACCTAATGATTGCATATCACATGCATTGCATTAGTCATATTGCATAAGTTAGGAATCATGTATCTTTCTAACTCATTTCTTTTTTTTAGCTTGGAGTACTAGGTAAAGCTTTACTAGATTTAGCATAATTGCATGAATGTCGATGTTACCATGTCTAGCATGCTTGCCATGAGCCTAATTGCTTAAGTGTTATAATTGTTTGTATGCCTATAGATGAAGGCTTATTGCTTGAATTGGAATAATTTGAGTAATGTTTATATGCGTTCGCTTTTTCAAGTGGTACATATTTCGAAACAATTTTCAAAACAAACATGAATTGAAGTGTTCCAATTCTTGCGATTTAGTCTATACTTGTGTGTGTGCACATCATATAGTAAATGCTAGCCTAATAAACTGGAATAAGAACATATAATATACATAAGATTCATATCAGGATTAGTAGAGGCCGATCTTTGATCGGGCGAGCAGGGGTGCTCAAAAGTATTCGTGACCTTCCCCTCTCGTACATAAGTTCCCGAGCCGAGACAATCTTGGTGATGACGGACACGTGGCCTTTGGCACGAGTCATGGGTTTCCTAAATTTCTCAAAAAATATTTAGGTGGCGACTCTGTATCTGGCAAAGTAGTCCATTTTTAGCAATTTAATTCAAAATCAATTTTCCAAACGATTTGCCGAATTTGGACTCTTTGGTGTTTGTCAAAGACTTGGTTTACTCAAAAACTTAAAAAAAAAAAAAAAAAAAAAAAAAAAAATTGATTATGTAAAATAGTAATCAAATCAAACCAAATGGTAAGAAAATGAAGGTACACTACATATTAAGGATAGGGGTGTAAATTTGGCCTGGCTCAGCTCGGACCACCCAGCCTTGGGCTCCTACGGGCTCATGTCGGGCCGCATGGGTTCTATCAAATTTCAGGTCGGGCCAACCTGATCCACGGGTGAAAAAATTAGGCTCAAGCCCAAGTTTAAGGGGGTATTTGAGCCTTGGATGGGCTAGCGGGCAGGGCCTAAACATTTTTTTTTTCTACCAAAAAAGACACTGGGCCTTGAGCGGGGCGGGCTTTGAGTTGGCCTTAAGCGGGCAGATGGGCCGGGCTTCAAAATGACGACCTGGGCCTAGGGTCTTGGGCTAAGCTTGGGATCGGGCCCACTCTGGGCCATGGGAGGGTTTTGGACCGCTTACGAGCCGCAAGCCATTTTTGCACCCCTAATTAAGAGGAGGATTTTAGTTTTATCCATGTTTTAACAAATTACTATAAATAAATGATAAATTTTATAAATATTAATAATTAAAATAATAAATTTTCCATAAAATTGTGATAAGTGTATGAGATTATCACCACATAGTAATTTTCCCTATATTATATAGGGTAAATTTCATTTTACCCCCATATAATTTGGTACATGTGCGAATCACCCCTTATTATTTAGAAATAATCATATAATTAGGGACAAAGTGCACAATTAACAGTAGTAGTAAATTGATTTTCTTCTTCATCCTATTGTTCTAACTTCTATTCTTCTTGCATCTTCTCTCTGTCATTGCAGCAACCATAGCTGCCAATCACTACCTTCATTCCTCTTTTTTCTCTTTCTCATTCTCTTCTCTCCCTACTCTTTTACTCTAGAATCACCACCTTACACCCCATCTACTCAAAAGGGACCAATGTGGCAACCACCTATACAATAACCCAACCACTATGCTGTCACAAAACACCTAATTTTAATCACTAACAACTACGAGGCAATTTCTTGTAAGTCAATCTATCAGTATCGAACTTGCAAATGAACGGAAAAAGCTATAGTGAAGTGAGTTTGTTTGTTTGATCTCTTATTTATATAGAAACAGATACATATATATCTACTATCTACAACTATTATAAAAATGTGAAGAATTGTTATTGAAAATCCTAAGTGATTCGTGATTAGATCAAAATTAAAATATTTCAATTCCCAATCATTTAAAACACACAATCTAAATCATCAAGCACTTACGAAAGTGATTTAGATTGTTGTTTTAAAAAAAAACAATAAATCGACACAAACGATTTTTACGTGAAAAACCACAATTAAAGAACCTTCAATTGTAATAAAAAACCACGGGCGAAACGCTACTAAGCAATCCACTATTGAAGAAAGAAATATTACGAAGAAAGAAATATTACAAAGATAACAAACAAATTACCCAACTCATCCAATTTGTCTTCAAACCTTCTGTAACTCTTTCACCAAGCCTTCGTCTCGGAACTGATTAATCTGAAGTTGAATCCACAACTTCACTTGTTGAATCAACGACTACGTACAGAATCAAACTCCTTTGAAACTCCACGTTTGAATCTTCGGAATCCACCGAAGAAGAACACTCTTGAATATGAAGTAACAACCTCCTTGATGTATGTATTTGTAATAACCCTCACCACTGTTTACTGATAAGCCACTGATTACTGTTAAACTGAGGCTAAATATGTTAATTGACTGACTGACTGAAAACTGAAGCCGAATTGATTGAGTATAATACTTAAATTACAATTTTATCTGTTTGCCTACCAAATTTTCTGTCCATGTCTTTGTGTTTAAACTGCAAATTGAATGCCTTATCGGCGGCCGAACCGGAGATCGATTAGTGTTTTATGATCATCATAATTTATGTGATTTTATGGTGTAATGATCTGAAAACTGATTAGGTACGATTAAATCAGATTAATTAAGTCGAATTGCATCGTTAGGCTTATTTACAATAATGCCATTCTTAGTGGGCCATGTAGGCTAAACATATTTGAGCCTTTATACACTCAAACAAACATTTCATCAGCTCCTTTCCTTACCACCACCAAACTAGAGAGAGGGAAAGTGAGAGAGTTGAATTGTCCTTGTTGATTTGCTTAGAAACTTGAAGGAATTGAAGTGTGGATTGCAAATTGAGCTTGTGTATCTTACATTGAAGACCTAAGGTAGATCATTGACCTTCTTCATTGTGTATTCGAAGCTTGTCCTTGCATGAGTCATGAGTCTTTAGTGGTCTAAGGCATGAATTGGTTCAAAAGTGTTGGATTAAAGCTTAATTGTTGCATGCATGTATGTATTTGGAAGTTTTGAGGTTGTAGGTTCATAATTCCTCACATGCATGTCCATCTTTTGATCATAACCCATGATTTCATCTTGTTCTTGAAGATTTGGCTCTTTAGAGCACGAAATTGAAGCTTTGAATTGAGTTAAACTTATGCATGTCATGTTTGTAGCATGTTCATGAAAATTGGTTTGAAATTGGATTTAATTGAAACACCCTTGGGCCTTGATTTTACAAATTGAGCTTTGAATCATGTTATTCTATGTACTCGCACGTGTTTTCCAGAAATTGGGCCCAAGAGGTCGAGTTTTGAGTTGCTAAAACTTGGTTTGAACTTGGGACTCAAATCTGGATTTTCCAGATTTTGGACTCCCGCTCGAGCGGGGAAATTGGCGCTCGAGCGGGGAATTTGGGCTCCCAGCATCTTGCATGGTTTTACAGTCCGCTCGAGCGGAGGATTGCACGCTCGAGCGGGGGTCGAGCGCCCGTTGGGCGTGAAAATCGAGCAACCAGTACTTTTGTCATACTTTACAGTTCGCTCGAACGGGGAAAGTGACGCTCGAACGGGTAACCTTTGTCTGCATATCCGCTCGAGCGGGGAAACCTGCGCTCGAGCGGGATTCTATTTTCCTGAAATTCTGAAAATGTTTTCTGAATGCATCTTTGCATCCTCATTCCATCCTAGGCATTCTTAGGCCTAGTTTAAGACATCTTAATGAGGATATAGATGTAGAACCACACCAAGGCAATTTAGGGATTAAGTTATTATCTTTCCCAACTGTGTAGCTTAGTGTTCGTCTTGTAAAATGTGTAGGGTTGGCGACTGGGGGCGCGCTCTAGCTTACTGTAGCCCAGAACTCTGTGAGTAACAACTGTGTAAAGATATGTTCAAATATGAATATCTTCTGAATACTGAATTGTACTGCTTTCTGAAATGACACTGTTAACTGAATGAATGTATGTCCTATATTTTGAACTGTATTGTGGCATCCTTAGCAACTACTGTTACTGACTGTTACTGTTACAGAGATCTCTGTCGGTTCCCTTGTTGGAACCACTACTGTTTACTAATTGATGGCCATTATTTACTATTCGGTCTCTTAAGACCTATTGTTTACTGTACTGCTATGCTAATAGATGTACCACATATGACTGAATGACTGATATACTGAATCAATGAACTGTTTTCATTACCGTAAGGACATTCATTCTAAACCTCTTTACGCCTTATGTTATTCACTGGGCTTTAGCTCACTGTTTATATATATATGTAGATGTTCAGGCACCAGACCAAAACTAGGAGCGTGGGTTAGACTCCCCTTTTTGTCAAGCCAACCACTGTGCCTCACCGCGAGGTTCCGGGCCTGCCAAGCTATGGCTTAGGGGTGTTTTAATCTCCCCCGTCTGTTCCTGCATCTGTTTTGTAATAACTGTATAGACTGTTACTGTACTGTTTTAACAGGGATTAAGTCCCTGTCCTGAATGATTGTAAATGTTGTACATACTGTTTGTACTGACTGTATATATGTATGAAAAGTCTTTTAGCATACAGACTGTCACAGCTCATTGGACATTGTTTATTTACTATTTTGGCTTCCGCCATGCCCCTGTACTCTATTTTACTGTATTACTGTTAAGCAGGCCTTCGGTAATCTTGGATTACTGGCCAGTTACGGTGCTAAACCCATAGAGGCGGGTTTGGGTCGTGACAGTATCTTAGATCATAGGTTACAAACCCTCTCAAATATATCAAGGAAAACTCACCAAAAACTTCAGAAGAAAAACCTCAAACAAAACCCTAAGACCCTTAAACAAGATCTAGGCAAAGTAACCCTAGTATAGAACTAACACACGAATATATAGTAACTGAGATAGCGCGGTCCGCTCGAGCGTGGGAATGTCCGCTCGAGTGGAGACTCCATATTATGTGTTTCATACAGGGTTCACGCTCGAGCGGAAGATCCTACGCTCGAGCGTACAATCACAACACCCAGTAGTTTTGCAGACGTAACAGATACTGTGAGAGTGCAAACCCCGCTTGAGCGTAACTTTCCCCGCTCGAGTGGGAAGTCAAAACCAGGAAACCTGGAAAATTACAATCTTATTACAACCTTAGTTTTTTCCATGGAATTTGACGACAAAGGGTCCTAACAGTTATATTTTCTATTTTTTACATATTTCGAAAATACATACTTATTAAACATCAGCAAAATCACAAATTACCACAGACATCTTTTGAAATTCAAATATCGTCAAACATCAAATACCTTGAAACAACCGAACATTTTGAAACATCACAATCTTCTATCAAACATGTTGGATAATTGGGTGAGCTTTTCTTCCAAAAGGTTCAACTTTTCTAAATATCTTTACATTAATGGTACTATTGGTACTTTGTGAAATTGTCAAGTTCTCTATTTTAGACTCATGACTCATGTCCAATTATATTATTTGTATTACAATATGAATCATCACTCACAATAATATCGTCAATATCGTCAACTGATTAAAAAGGTTCTTACATCACTCAAAGGTATTACCTAAACAATACAAACCCACAATCAATTTGAGTAGGTAATTCTGTTAAAATCAATAATAGTGGGTTGAGTACCCTCAGTTCATTTTTTTTTTTCAGTATTCCGAATTATCATAATATCTTAATACTTCCAAATTTCAAAACCAAACAGTCAATCACTTTGTCTCTTAATCAACTCTGTTTGACAATCCAGTGGTTGTACAAACAGATTAAAACATAACAGCCTACTCTAATTCGTAGACAAACCGACCACTTATCAGGTTAGGCTTTATGCAAGTAACAACCTTTTGTTTTTTTTTTTTTTTCCTGTTCTTCGTTCATATATGTGTAAAGAAAAGCAGACAACTCTTGAGTATTATTTTATAGGTTCAGGCTCTCCAATTGGGTTTTTCAATTGGAGTGCGTTGTTGGGTCTCTGTGGGCCTAGTACGGAGCTCATATCAATAATCTGAACTGTTCAATACGTAGGACTCATCGAGTATTTTATCCCTGCAAAAAATAACGCTAATCAGAAATCAATAGCCACTTGATCAGATCAAATTTGTGTCGACGGTAACTATAATTTTAAAAATAAATTCATAAAAGGTTGATTGACGGATATCCTTTTGTGCACTAGTTATAAATTGATTGATTTTTTTTCGTAATTTAAAAGGTTATTTCAACATTATGGTTTGAAATTTTCAAAATTATTTTTTGAATTTTTAATTTTAGATCTATTTAATAAATAGACACTTAAAAAATATATAATTTGTACAAAAAATATTTAAAAAATCATTGAATATAACAAAATACTAAAATGTATTAAATTTTTGTATTATTTTGTATTCAATAAATTTTTCACAATAGTTAGATTATGTAGAAGGGAAGGAATAATATTGGTTTTTTTTAGATAGTAGGAATAATAGTGTTAGACTCACAAAAATACAACACATAAAAGTGTTGGAAGAAATTTATTTTAAGTCTAATGCACATCACACTCGGAATGAATTTTAACTACTTAAAACATTTTCTTTATATGTTTTATATTTATTTTTATTTATGTATTTATTTTTTTTGCACTTAACATTATCGTACAAAAATCATAAATTTACCAAGTGTGTGGAAATTTTTTTTTAAAAAAAACTAAAGATTAATCTCACTTCTAAAGAATTAGAGATCCATAAATGATCACCAAACCCATTTGGGAATAGGCTATTTTAATTGATTATTTGATTTTTTACGAAAAGACGTGCAAAAAAATAGAGAAAGTGATGTGAATGAGTACTTTGTTTTATTGACTATTTTAGTCTGGAATGGGCAACTCATCCGAGACAAACCTGTATTTTAACTTATTTCTACCTTAGAGTGATTGTGCTAGTAAAATCAACTACAATTCTAGCATTGTAAGCTAAGCACAATATCATTATATAAAACAGAAGTCTACATTAATACACTAATACAAGATTATCTGAACAAACAATCCAAATAAGGACTCATATTTCGTTTATAAATCAATTCATATGTCACATGCAATGCATGTGCACCCCCAACTAGTATATATAAATATGCAGGTTGTTAACTGTTCTCATGTGAGCTAAATTAATGTTAGATTGATGCAAATAACTATGATCAAATAATGCATTTATTTCAGAATGCATTTCATTTTATGTAACCATAATCACTATTTAATACGTTTACTTCAGAGAGAATGGAATTACAATTTTGAGATGGGTTGATGGGGGGATGGGTTTAATGGGAGGAGTAACTAAGATGGGTTTAATGAAGGTAAAAAGCGAAGAAGCTAAGAATCTTCAATACAGTGTGGAAGGAGTAAAGGAATATTGATGGTATAAAGAAAGTGATCAGTGGGAATTTTTTCAAATATTTGCTAGAGTAAACCCAAACAATGGCACTAAAACTCAAATCTCCTTGTGTTATCAAGAGGGTAAAAGGCAACTTTGGTGTTTTCCAGCATGATAGGAGGTGTTAATGGCTAAAAAGGGAATGAAGTACAGAGAGGAAAAAATGAATGGTAGTATTTTGTAAATATATAAAAGGCATTTTGGTTCTAAAAATAGACATATTGCGTGTGACTCTCATAATCCGTTATTTTATATACAAAAAAACTAATGATGTGTTTTAGTCCATAAACCACATGAGTGTTATGTGGCTATTTTCAAATGATAAAGGGATGATCCGCACAGAAATCAAACTACAAGGGGGTAAAATGAAGTTTACCCTATTATATATGGTCTTGATAATTTAGTTTTAGAATAATACAAGAGATCATGAAAAAAAAATATCATAAAATGCTTCACGAAGATTTTTCATCATTTGATTAGTGTGTGGTGTTTTATTATATGTATAATCTAATGGTGGAGATTGAATTCATGAAGTATGGGGTCCATATACATAATGAATCCGAGTCATTGATTTCTTTTTTTGGGTGAATTCTGGATTGATAAGGGTGAGTTTATAGTATTATTGTCTTAAGAGTACTGCTATTAGCACCCCATCAATTATTTTGGACCTCCTATTTTTTTAGATCCCCACTTATAAATTCTAAAACCCTTAAAATTTATTTTCTTCCCAAATAATACCAAAAATATCATTGTAAAACATTCTATCCATTCAAATGCATACCCTCACACCCCCAACACCCCAAAAAGCCTATCTCACAAAACCCTAGCAAAACCCATGATGGTGGAACCTCTCAAAACCAATGAAAAAAAATTGTGGTGATTAAGAAGTTTTTTTTCGATACTTTGTTATGAGATTTGTCAATCTGTTTGATTTTTTTTTCTAGTACCTCTTTTCACACACACAATACAATCTACTTTCATGCTTCTCTGGTTGGTTTTTTGTTATTCATCCATGGTCTCATTGTACTTGTATGCTCTCTATGTGAGCAAACTGGGCAGGATTTCACCCCCCGGTCAATCGATCAGTCGACCACCCAAGGATGTTTCGACCTTCTTTGTTATTGCATGTTTCTGTTTCTGCTTCTGCTGTTGCTGCTTTGATTATTTGTTCCCAAACAAATAAGAAATATTCGATTACCTGTTCATGAACAAAATAAACAATGTTCGGACCTATGTTCCTAAATTTCAATCATATGTTCAGGAGTTCAATCTCGAAAAAATGACAAACAATTTTTATTGTTTTTGCCATTTTTTTTTAAAAACTTATCCTTACAAAGTCAATCTCCTCTGAGCTAAGAATACCATCAAAGTCATAAACCTCTTATGAGCTTTTATTGTTGTACTCCTCTTGTCTCATGGAGTTGTAGTTGTTGAAAAAACTCACTCACTGTCATTGCCAAAGAAGTGTATGTAATCAAATAGTTACCACTGTTGCCACCAAAAGATTGCCGCCAAAGGATTTTCAAGATTTTGAGGGTGGGCAGGTTTTGAATGTAGTATTTGGGAAAGATTGATGGGTAGTGATGGAGGTGGGTGGTTTTATAAACCCTAACTCATAATGTAGTAGGTGTATAGGCTTAATTGTGAGATGGGGTGTCTCAAAATTTTTGATGTCTTTTTTAGTAATTTCATTTGAGGTTATTATCATAATAAAATAAAAAAAAAGCTAAAAAATGGAAGGCCCAAAATAATTGATGGGTTGCTAATAGCAGCACTCTTGTCTTAATCATTACACTTTTCAATTTAAATTTAATTCCAAAAATATCATTCTATTTTCATTTTTAAATATGTTTATAATTATTTACAATGGATAATTTTGAAAACTTTTAAATTTAAAGTTTTGACTTTTTAAATTGGACATTCATTTTGGAACAACAAAAAATGAGACAATGGACCAACAAAATAGGACGGATGGGGTACTTTTTACATACTTCAATGTACTTTCATATACTTTTTACAAATTTTTTAAAGAAAAATGCTATTGACCCCAACATTTCTACTAAATATTTGATCAAATATCTCGCATAATTATAAATCCTACATGTGTGTGGGTCATATACTCAAATGAAATATTTAATTAAATGTTTAGTAAAAATATAAGTATCCTAACATTACTCTTTTTTTTAATAATAACAATCACTCTGTTTGTTTCTAGTTTTCAGAATTCACTTTTTAGAAAATTATATTTTTTCTTTTTTCGTATTTTTTTGTTTTCACTGAATTTTTTAATATTTTAAGCAAATTTTTTTTTTAAAAAATTTTCAACACACCTAACATAAATACACTTAGAAAATATAATATTTGTGAAAAAAACTTCAAACAAATTTACTAAATATCAAAAATATAAAAAAAAAAAAGGAACAAAAATTCAATACATTTTTTATATTTTTGTGTATTTATTAATTTTTTAAAATATTTTTTCACAAATAAGTTATTATTTACATACATTTAAGTAAGGTATATCTTAAAATGTAAAAATTTTATTTAAAATTTAAAAACTATTCACTAAAAATAAAAAATAAAAAAATAATAATAAATAAAAAAATTAATTTAAAAAAAACTGAATTTAAAAAATAAAACAGAACACATTAAATGGTTTTTAAAATTATTTTTAGCATTTCCCATCATATATTTACACGTTGACAATTGAAACAATGTTGTACACATTTGATGTTGACATGAGAGTGGAGGGTACCGGTACATAGGCCCTGTTTGGTAGAGCTGTGGGAAACTGCTTATAGCTTATGCCCAAACAGCTTATAGCTTATAACTTTCAGCTTAAGCTGATTTCCAGCTTATTCTCAAAGCATATCCAGCCCAGCTCACAAAATAAGCTGATTTCTGACTTCCACAAAGCTATAAGCTATAAGCATAAGCTAAACCAAACATATCAAAACAGCTTAAATTAAGCTGAAAGCTGAAAATAAGCTCTGGCAAACAGGGCCATAGACCTAGATTGCCCATTCTTGAAAAAATTATTGATTAATATTGAAGCACAGAAATTTCATACCCCTTTATGTTTATTAATTATCTAACAAAAAATTATGGGTTCCATTTTATTTGTCAATCATAATATATGTAGAGCGTCATGTATAAAAATGTAAAAAAAAATTAAAAAAATCGACTAAACCAATTGAACTAAACCAAACCAAACCATCGTTATTTGGTTTATTTTTTTACAAGAATGTGTCTATACTCACTACAACAAAAACATACTTTAGTGGCACTACACTAGTGGCATATTTTTAGAAAATGCCACAAAAAATGATATTTAGTGACACGTTTTTGAAAAATGCCACAAAACAACAAACATAAAAAGCTCTAGTGACATTTCAATGAACAAGTGTCACAAAACTACAACAAAAACATACTTTAGTGGCACTACACTAGTGGCATATTTTTAGAAAATGCCACAAAAATGATATTTAGTGGCACGTTTTTAAAAAATGTCACAAAACGACAAACACAAAAGGCTCTAGTGACATTTCAATGAACAAGTGTCACAAAACTATAACAAAAACACACTTTAGTGACACTATACTAGTGGCATGTTTTTAGAAAATGCCACAAAAGTAATATTTGGTGACACATTTAGATAAATGTCACAAAGCCACAAACATATAAGGCTCTAGTGACATTTCAATAAAGAAATGTCACATCAATTTTATGGCATTTTATAAAATAATGACACAAAAAATTATGTTCGTGACATTTACCAACAGATGCCACTAAAGCAATGGCATTTTTTAAAAAATGTCAGGACACTAGGTAGGTGCAAATTACTTTTTATGGCACTTAGCTGCAAAGTTTCATAAATAAATATTTTATAGCATTTTGAGAAATGCTACTAAGTCAAAAACTTTCCAAGCTTATAATGACATTTTTGAAAAAATAAAAAATGCCAATATATTTTTAAAATTTTTACAATGCTAGGTAAATGATTAAAAATAAATAAATTAAACTCAATATACACTACAGGAAAAAGCATATTCGGCGACTAAATTTCCTGACCAAAGAAAATTTGGTCGCTGAAAGTATAGCTTTCAGCAATCAAAACAGCATTAGTAGCTAAAAGTAAAGCTTTTTGGCGACTAAACAATTTTAGTAGCCAAAAGTCTACAATTGGCGACCAAAACTAAGTTTGGTCGCTGATTATATGGGTTTTAGTGACAAAAAAAATTTTAGTAGCCCAAAGTAAAGCTTTTTGGTGACTAAAAAAATTTTAGTAGCCAAAAGTCTATAATTGGCGACTAAAAAATAAGTTTAGTCACCAAAAGTGGTTATTTTTAGCGCGGGAGAACTAAAATCCTAAGGCGGGAATTAAATTTTTTGGCGACCAAAATTTTGGTAGCTGAAAGTGCATCTTCGGTGACCAAATCCGATTTTGGTCTGCAAAAGTTAAATTTTTTAACAACTAAAAAATAATTAGTAGCCAAAAGTATAGAATTGGCGACCAAAAAATATTTTTAGTCGCCAAAAGTGGTCTTTTTTATTTTACTAGTAAATAGTTTATTTTACATAAATTATGTTCAGTAAAATAATTATGTTTATACATATACTTTTATATTAATATAGATGTATGTACTATATAAATAATATATGTTGCATATATAATCATATGGTGCTATAGAGGTGTAATGGGAAGAGTGTGGTGTATAAGGTTTATGGTGCGGGAGGTTGGCGGTTCGAGTCTCTGCAAGAGCAGATCAAATTGTTCTACAACGAATTATCGTCACGAATGACACTTGATAGCGTCACGAATAGTGCCTATCATGACATTAAAGTGTCACTGAAAGGTTTTAGTCTTAATGGTGTAATGACACCTATAAGTGTCACTAACTCTTTTTTTAATGGCGCTTGATAGTACGACAAATAATATCTACCATGACATTAAAATGTCATTGAAAGTTTTTAGCCATGATGGTACAGTAGCACTTGCAAGTATCTACCGTGGCACTCGTATCTACCGTGGCACCGATAGAAGTGGCACTTGTTCAAAATGCCACAAGACCAAAAAATGTCATTAGAAGAATAGTTTTGTGGCACTTTCAAATGTCACTAAACTAAGAAAATGTTGTTGTGACTGTTTTTAAATTTGATTTTTTTTTTTAATTTTTAGTTTGATATCAATTTAAGCACTTTATACACTGAACTAAATGAAAACCGAGCGCTTCAATATATTGTATTTATAATATATATACATAATTTAATAATGTTATAATATTAATAAGTATAATAAATTATTAATCTTAATTAATTAACTCTATCATGCCTATAACCTAAGTTAATATACTCTTATTATATATAATCTTAATTCTAGCTAACTATTTTTGAAGCCTTAGTATTTATTATTCGTTTTTGTTTGTATTTTTGTTGATCTAAAATTTGTAAAATATTTATTAAATGGATGGATAGGATATGTTTGAAATGGTTGACAAATGACTAATTTAATATTTTTACATAAATGAGTGACTATACTAAAAAATTACTTAAATTTAATAGATACTAAACCGATTAAATTGTACCAAACTGAACTGTTTCAGTTGGTGTGGTTTGGTGTGATTTGATGGGAGAATCGGTCTGTATTGGTACTCAAAATAATAAAATCGAAATTATCAATTTAATGAAAATTTTTATATAAATACTAATCATATCGAACCGATTGCATCCCTAATCACGTGACGCTGTCCCTCAACTAACTAATAACTTCTTCATTGATCGAAAGAAGAGTAATAAATGCAAAGGCCGAAGAAAAGATGGATATGAGTGGAGATTAACCTATTTTGGGAAGGGATTTTTTTTTTTATTGGTTTATTATGAAAAAATATATAAAATAATAGAGAGATGATGTGATCTAAATAAATTAATAAGTTAACTTTTTTTTGCCTTTTCAAAAAAGGCCAAAATCATGTTGTAATCTATTGCTTTATGATTGAAGATGATAGAAAAGAAAAAAAAATACAAATAAGTGGAATAATTTTAAAATTCGAGAAATGCTAAAAAAGAACCTTTAATCGGCTTTTATTAATATTGAGAATTATGTATAAAATATATTGAAATGTATAAAAAAAATATATAAAAATATATTAATATTATGTAATTGTTATTAATAATACTTAGAATTGTCGTTAACAAGATTAGGCCGGTTCAGAGTTTTTCGAACCCGATGCGAACCATCAAAATGATACCCTTTATAGACAAGCAAAAAAATTAACTCTACTTTTCTTGTGTGTCAAAATTTAAACTCTGTTTCTATAATCACAAATTCTTCATTATGATCTTTATTACCAATTAAATTTGAACTCTCTATTTGATTTTTTAGGTTAAAAATTTAAGAAGAGCTTCTATTTGAGATTGAATTAATTTTTATACATTTTGTCTCTTTTTTCTTTTTTCCACATTCAAAATATACTTTCTAGTAACCATGAATATAAAATCAATCCAAATTGAAGAGATTATCAATAACTCAATAGAAATTTAACCCAAAATCCAAAGACACCCACAAAACAAAATTCACCAACAATTGCAGCGAAGAGAATATCTGATCCAAGCAAAACAAAAGCATTACAAGATTTAAATTAAATAGAAATTAATAAAATTATCTCACAAAACTTAGATTAAAAAAATAAGGCATTAAAATTAGATTTAGAGCACAAATCAAAAATCAAGCAAGTCCTCAAATAACAATAAATAAATAAAATCAATAATTAAAGAAAAGAGATACTAGTCCCGTTTAGTAGAGCTGTGGGAAAGTGATTATAAATTATAACTTAATAGATTATAACTTACAGCTGTGAACATAAGTTGATAACCTGTTTGATGTAACTGTGGGATTATGAATTTAAGCAGCAGAGTAATGTTTGGTAAATAAGCTGTAAAATAACTTTTTGCTGTGTAATTGTCATGTTTGCTCTTATGAACATAAAAATTGTAATTTTATCATTTTCTTCACTTCAAATTTTGAAAAATTTATTTTATTAATGGAAGTTGATATAATTAGTACCTAATTTTTCCGTTACCTCAATTTTTTATTTTTTATTTTAATATTGAATTCACAAGTTGATATAATTATTATTTTTTTTTCAAAATTTCATTTTCAAAACTTTTTCCATGAATTTTTTACACACGAAGATTTTAATCTGGATATAACCCTAATTCGTCAACCCTAATTCGTGAATTGGATTTTTTTTTTTCTTTTCAAAATCACTACAAAACCCTAAATTGTGGATTGGATTTTTCCATAAATTGTTACAGATTAACAACCATCACCATAGAAAGCAAAGTAAAAATTGAAATCGAAATCTACTCGGTGGTTGTAATCCAAAATCATCAAACCCAAATCTATAGCAAAGTCATCAAAAATAGTAAAGAGAGAACTAGAGAAATGATTTCACCCATTAACACAGAACTAGAGAAATGAATCCAAATCTATTCGGTGATTTGTCACCCATCTTTGGTAGTCCTCGCCATCGGCCGTTCGTGTTTCCAAGTTGGAAGACAGAACTAGAGAAATGAGAGGGGGAGAGAGAGAGAGTCATGAGGGAGAGGCAGTGAAATGAAATGTTGGAGGATTTATATAGTGGCATAGTTGTAATTCTTGCAAAACCCAAGAGATATTTAAATAATTTCGCCCATTAACACAGCTTGCTGCATAATCTATAAGATTGAGAAGCACCCTTTTCGGTGCTTCCAATGAACAGTTTATTTGGGGCCAAAATAAGCTGTGTGAAGCCATAAGTTGATTCCATAAGTTACATAAGTTAAAAGCTGAAAAAAAACAGTTTATAAGCGGTACCAAACACCCACAATTAAAAAGAGAAGTTTTCACATATAAATAAATTAGAATATGTTTATGCTTGAAGGCACGATATAAATAATATTAAGATTATAATATAATTGTAATTTTAATATTATTTAAATTTATTTTTTAATTTAATAAAATCATAAATTTATTATAAAATTTTAGAATTTTCACAAAACTCCTTACGAATACTCACTTTTGTTTATATATATATAGCTAGATAGATAGATTTCCTAGTATACATATAATTTCCACAGGTATACATACAATACTACTTTTACTTATATAATTATATGGAAATTATATGTATGCTCGTAATGTCCTAGTGTATTACAGGCATACATACAATGTATGGAAATATGTGTCAAATATATTGAACAAAAAGGAAAAAATAAAAAAAATAAACAAATAGAAAGAAAAATAAAAACGGAAGAAAATAAAAAAAAAATAAAAGGAAAAGAGAGAGGAAGATGGGATCATGGAAGGAGGGGTGTGAGAAAAGGAAAAAGTAAGAGAGAGAGAAGCAGGAAAGTAGAAAATGTATATGTAGAACATTTTTTGAAAAATATATCTCTGCTATTGTTTTATAATTTGAACAGATCTGATCATCCAAATGTCTTAATAGGACAAAAATATGTTGAAGATTCATATGAGGTCTAAATTTACGAAATTTATTAGGTATTCAATATATTTAAAAATAATAATTAATTGTTCAAATTTATTTAATTTGTGGACTAAAAAATTCATTAAAATAATCTCCACTAGACACAGTAAAATCTGACTCCTAATTCTGGGATCGTAGACTTTTCCATATAATATGAATAAAAATAAGTGAACAAAAAAGAGAAAATAAGCAAAATAAACAAAAATAGAGAAAAAGTAAGAGAAAGAAACAGGAAAATAGAAAATATACATGTAAGATATTTTCTGAAAAATATATCTCATCCGTTGTTTTATAATTTGAATAGATCTGTGCCGTTCAAATGTCCTAGCAAGACAAATGTGTGTAAGACAAATTCAAAAGTCATCATACTTTATTATATAGATTTAAAAAAAAAAAAAAGAAAAGAACAGTGAATTTAAAAAAATAATTAGGACACAAAAAAATATTTAAGGCAAAGAAAGAGAGTGAGAGAGAGGGGACTAATAGTTGTGGTTCAATGATTCGATGCCATAGAAGTCACCACGCTGATTGCTTCATCGCCCCTAAAATTTGACATTGCCATTTGTTTCGAACACTTTCGGCCAGACTTACAAATCATGGAGGAAGATAATACAGAAATGTTTGGTGATTAAGGTTTACTATTTACGAATTTCACCCATTAGATTTCATATTATAATTTGTAGCCCCTAAATTTTTTGGACCCTTCTCTCTCATTTGTGCTGTGAACTCAAAGGAACATTGGGCTGGGCCTCTATTTTGGGCTATTACTATTACATGAACTACAAATATTTTGGAGATTTTATTTACACTCAAAAAATATTTAAACGAGTCTAATTTTTCAATACACTTTATTAAATTATTTAAAATTATAATTTATTCTTAGTACACCTTTTTGTTTTTCCCCAAATTACATTTTTGAGGTACATCCAAACAAAACAAATTAAAAAAAATTAATTTACTTTTTGAAAAACCTTTCTTTTGTTCATGTACATACATGGAACATGATTAGGAAATCCGGCATCGGCGAAGGAGGAAGATGAATATTCTGCCTATTTTTCATCATTATTGTTCAGACTTTCAAAATCGAACAAAGTGAATTTGTTTGGCTGTACACTGCCGAACGAAGTGAAATTATTCGGTTCTAAAAGTCTGAACAATAATAACGAAAAACAAGATGAATATTCGCTTTTATGTATAAAAAAAAAAAAACACAAATCAATAATTTTATTTTAATATTTAATATGTGTTGTCCTGATTAATAAATTCATATTAGGATATAATAGGAATTAAAATTTTAAAATTTGAGTTGGACCTATGGAGATAATTTTTGAATTCAAATAGAAAGACCCAAATATTTTGTGGCCCTTAAATTTAGTTGAATTTTGGGGGCCCAAGGCGGCAGCTTTGCTCGCCTTGGGTCAGGGCCGAGCCTGAACAAGATCTTTAAAATAATTACGTAACAAGAGAATACTTTTTTTAGTACAAGTCTAATATACAAGAAAATCTTACACCAAATAAAAATAAAAATAAAAACTTAGAGCATATAAACAAAAAAAAAATTTTGCATTAATAAAAATAAAATTATTTTTTCACTGTTTAATTAAAATGTAATTTTTCAAAAAATAAACAAAAAAATATCTATCAGAAATAATGAGAGTATGATAATCATGTTCATTTTGAAGAGTAGAATGGTGGTCTTATTAAGTGTTAGATTTTGTTTGGTCCAGGTTTTTTTTCAGTTTGAAATCAGATTGGAACATATTGTTGGGTTTTATGGACTCACTACAGAGTCTACATTTATAATTTGAATCGTTCAATAGTTAGAACTCATTGAGTACTTAATCATTGCAAAAACAATCACATTGATTAGATATCAAGAGTTACTTTATCAATCAAATTTGTATCAATGATAACTATGATTTTAAAAATAAATTACTAAAACAAATATGATCTGATCAAGTGGTTATTGATATTCCGATCAATGTGATTTTGACAAGGATGAGGTACTTGACGAACCCTACACATTGGACGATTTGGATCATCAATGTAGGCTTCGTAGTAAGCCCACAAAGGCCTAACAAAACGCTTAAGTTGGAAAACTCAACTAGAGATAAGGTTGCAAACGAGTCGAGTCGAGTCGAGCCGAGCCAAACTTTAGTATGTTTGGGTTTGTTTATTAAGATTTTAACAAACTCAAGCTCACGCTCGAGCTCAATAAACATTTAATGAACCGAGCTCGAGCCGAGTTGGCTTAGGCTTGACTCGAGCTCGAGCCTGTTCACGAGCCTTAACGAGCCAAAAATATTATAAATTCATACTTGCGTGTGAGACTAAAGTTACAATTAAAATTTTGATTATATAATTATATATACAATATATATACAAATACTAAAAAAAAAGTCAATATTTTACCAAAATAATAATATCTACTACTACTATTATGTAAATGTACTATCTATAGTTAACTATTATTTACATTTATATTTTTTAAATATATAAATAATATATTTATCTTATTTTTTATACATATTTTTACATTATTTAATGTATAAATAATAACTATTAAACGAGTCAGCTTATGAGCTGAGCTTTAGAATGTTTGGATTTGTTTATTAAAAATTTAACAAGCTCAAGCTCGAAGGCAAAAAAATTGTTATCATATTATTTAATTTTGATGATATCTAAAATATTATTTGTAACAATTTGGATTTTTTTAATATACATATTTATTTGACACAAAAAATTATCTTTTTAAAATATATATATTTGTTAAATATTATTTAAATAAAAATATTTTTGAAAACTTTACTATTCACTTTTTGAAAATTTAGGATGATCACTATTCACTTTTTGACAAAATTAAAATTGATTAATTATATTATTTTGACAAAAATGATTGATTGGTTGTATTATCTTGACAAATATGATATTAATGAGTTGTCTTCTTTTGACAAAAGTGATATATCCAAATGTAGTGATAGGATATATTTAGTTTAAAATCTCTACAACATATACAATATTTTAAAGAGGGTATATATTTTCAGATCCATCATAAATATTATTAAAGAGATTTTTCTGTATGCAAATATTTGATTAGAACATTATATATATAATGCATATAATATAAATAGAATACATCACGTGCGCTATTAAACTTTTTACATTACATTGATTATATCATATCACACTACACTACATTGATTATATCATATTATAATCAAACAAGAAGAAAAAGATAGAGTTATATATATATATATTATAAACAAGATGGAGCAAATCATTTGTTTGTTTGAAAGTTGTGAACTTTGTATTAAATTGTCTACAAAAACGGTGGCTCCATGTTTGAAAAAAAACAAAAAAGGAAAAGAAAACATTAGTTTTACTTTTATCTTTTTAATTATTAACATTTGCTGACTATTTAAAATAAAGGAGCGTGCTTATGTAAGCCATAACATTAGGAGCGTGCTTATGTAAGGCATGACGTCAGCAAGGAGCGTTCAACGGGTATATTTTTGTATATAAATAGAAGTGTTGTGTGTGGAGAAAAATAAAGAACTTGAAGAGAAAATTTTCTGTGAACTCCAAAATTCTGAGTATATTGTATTCTGTTCTTTCACTTTCAGATCTAAGTCTAGCCTTTGTTCTTACACTTTCATATCTACTCTTTGTGAGAGAATTATTGTAAAAGAAGGAAGTACCACTTATTCTTATTCCTTTTGTGAGAGATTTTGTAAGGGTAAAGCATTTATTGTTGAGTGAGGCTCAATAGATAAGAGTAAGTCTTGTGCCAAATCCACAAGCTTGGTGGTGTATTTATTTAATTGATAGTAAAGAAATTCTCAAGGAGGTTTCTTGGGGAGTGGACGTAGGCCTGGCGTGCCGAACCACTATAAATCGCAGTGTTTGATTTTCTCTCCCTATTTCTCTTACTTTTATATTGATAATTATTATTCTGTTTTTTTTTATTTATTAAAATTCTAAATATTGTGTTAATTTTAATATTGTGAAATTTTTAATAACCCAATTCAGTCCCCTCTTGGGTTGCCTATCTGGGATAACAATTGGTATCAAAGCCTAAACTCTAGTTTGTGTGACTTAACCGTCTTAGAGTAGATCATGGCAACCCCTAGTTATTCTTTACCCGAGGGACAAGCATCCAATAGGCCACCACTATTTAGCGGCACAAATTTTAGCTATTGGAAAACTAGGATGATCATACATGTTCAATCTAGTGATTATGAATGCTGAAAAATTATTTGCAATGGTCCAAAAATTCTTACCAAAACTGTAGATGGACTTAGAGTATCAAAACCTGAAGATGAGTGGGATGAATCAGATACTAGAATGGCCCAAATTAATGTCAAAGCCACAAACATGTTGTACTACGCCTTAGATGCCAACGAGTTCAACAGAATTTCCACATGTAAAACCGCAAGAGAAATTTGGGACAAGCTTATAGTGACTCATGAGGGAACCGAACAAGTTAAAAAATCTAGAGTCAGTTTGGTAGTCCATAATTATGAACTTTTTAAAATAAAGCTTGATGAGACTATTCCTCAAATGTTTACTCGCTTTACTGATATTATTAATGGTTTAACTTCTCTTGAAAAAATATATACTAATGCTGAAATTGTAAGAAAAGTGCTTAGGTCATTGCCAAAAAGTTGGGAGACAAAAGTCATTGCCATTACCGAAGCCAAGGATTTATCAAAGTTAAGTCTAGATGAGTTAATGAGATCTCTCTTAACTCATGAACTCATAATGCAAGAAGGAAAGGAAGAGGAGGACAACAATAAGAAGAAAGGAATAGCCTTCAAATCCACCTTGAAACATCAAGAGGATAAGGAAGATGATTCAAATGAGGATGAGGAAATGACATTCATCACTAGAAAGTTCCAAAGGTTTGTGAGAAAGAAACAAGGCGTACGAAATTTTTTCAGAAAAGACTTCAACAACAGGAATTTTCAAAGAGGAGAAAATCACAAAAAATCTGAAGTAACCTGCTACGAATGCAACAAACCTGGACATTACAAATCAGAATGTCCAGAACTTAAGAAAAAATTCAAGAAGGACAAGAAGAAAGCTATGATTGCAGCATGGGGAGAAGATAGTGATGAAAGCGACACAGAAATCGAAGTTTGCAAAAATGAGGTTGCTAACCTATGCTTAATGGCACTTGGAAACGAAAATGAGTACATGTTCGAGGCATATGACTGGAAATAAAACTGTGTTCGCCACACTTCAACCAAAGGATGGCGGATATGTGACTTTTGGCGACAATAGCAAGAGTAAAATCATTGGTGTAGGAAGTATTAGTAAAAATCCCTCTCCTATTATTGAAAATGTTTTATTTGTTGAAGGTTTAAAACATAACTTGCTTAGCATTAGTCAATTATGTGATAAAGGTTATATAGTTATTTTTGAGAAAACTCATTGCACTATTGAAAACACCCTAGAAAACAAAACTTTATTTATAGGTTATAGACATGAGAATGTATTTGTGTTTGATTTACATGATTTATCTTTTCATTTTAACATTAAATGTTTATCTGCTATAAATGATAATGGTTGGCTTTGACATAGAAGATTAGGACATGCTCATTTTGATTTAATTTCCAAACTTTCAAAAAATGAGTTAGTCATAGGTTTACCAAAAATTGTTTTTGAAAAAGATAAACTTTGTGATGCATGTCAATTTGAAAAACAAATTATAATTTCTTTTAAATCCAAAAATATCGTTTCAACTATTAGACCGCTTCAACTCTTGCATATTGATATAGAACATTAAGTTTAGGAGGAAAATCTTATGCCTTTGTTTGTGTTGATGATTATACTAGATATACATAGGTATTATTTTTAGCACACAAAAATGAAGTTTTTTATAATTTTTCAAAACTTTGTAAAAGAATTCAAAATGAGAAAAATCTTAATATTTGTAGTATTAGAAGTGACCATGGTAGAGAATTTGAAAATGATGATTTTATTATGTTTTGTAATGACTTAGGAATAGATCATAATTTCTCAGCCCCTAGGACTCCTCAACAAAACGGTGTGGTTGCAAGAAAAAATAGAACTCTTGAAGAAATGACCCGTACTATGCTTTGTGAAAATAATTTGCCTAAATATTTTTGGGCGGAAGCTGTTAACACTGCATGCTATGTTATAAACCGTGCCATGATTAGACATATTCTTAAGAAAACCCCTTATGAACTTTGGAAAGGTAGAAAACCTAATATTAGTCACTTGCGTGCTTTTGGTTGTAAATGCTTTGTATTAAATAACAATAAAGATAACTTAGGAAAATTTGATACTAAATCGGATGAAGCTATATTTCTTAGTTATTCTATGTCCAATAAAGCTTATAGAGTATTCAATAAAAAAACTCTACTTGTTGAAGAATCTGCGCATATTGTTTTTGATGAATCTAACGATATTATTTCTAAGAATCTTGTAAGTAATGATATTGTAGAAAATCAACCAAGCATGGAGAGCATTTACAAAAAAGAAAATGAAGAAAATCCATTACGCGAACATGAAGAAGGAATGACAATGGAGAAACTTCAAGAAATATATGCTCTTCTAGAAAGTGACTCAAATCTACCAAAAGAATGGAAGTATGCTCATGGCCACCCCAAAGACCTCATCATAGGTGATGCGGCAGAAGGTATAAACTCGTTCATTTGTTAGAAATATTTGTGGTAACTTAGCGTTTGTTTCACAAATTGAACCAAAATCATTTTTAGAAGCTGAAAATGATGAAAACTGGATTTTAGCAATGCAAGAAGAATTAAATCAATTTGAAAGAAATGAAGTTTGGTTTTTGACCCCTCGACCTAAGGATCATCTCGTTATTGGCACAAAATGGGTTTTTCAAAATAAAATGGACAAATTTGGAGTTGTTACCAGAAATAAAGCTAGATTAGTAGCTCAAGGCTATAATCAAGAAGAGGGAATTGATTTTGATGAAACTTTTGCACCAGTTGTTAGACTTGAAACTATTAGAATGTTACTTGCTTTTGCGTGTTTTAAAGATTTTAAATTATATCAAATGGATGTTAAAAGTGTTTTTTAAATGGGTACATTTCGGAGGAAGTCTATGTTGAACAACCTCCCGGTTTTGAAAATCATAAATACCCAGATCATGCTTTCAAACTTTCAAAAGCTTTATATGGCTTGAAACAAGCTCCTAGAGCATGATATGAAAGATTGAGTAATTTTCTACTTGACCAAGGTTTTTGTAGAGGAAAAATTGATACAACACTTTTTATAAAAATCAAAAAAGAAGATATGCTAATTGTTCAAATTTATGTTGATAATATCATTTTTGGTGCTACTAATGAAAATTTATGCAAAGAGTTTGCTAAAGACATGCAGGGTGAGTTTGAAATGAGTATGATGGGGGAATTAAATTACTTCCTTGGTCTACAAATTAAATAAACTAATGATAGAATCCATTTAAATCAAACGAAATATATCAAAGATCTACTCAAAAGGTTTGAAATGGAATCATCAAAGCCTGCAGCAACTCCATTGAGCACATCGATAAAAATCGACAAAGATGAGCAAGGTAAACCTGTAGATGAAAATAAATATCGAGGTATGATTGGTTCTTTACTCTATCTTACTGCAAGTAGGCCCGACATAATGTTTAGTGTTTGTATATGTGCACGTTTTCAATTCGCACCGAAAGAGTCACACATCACCGCAGTCAAATGCATTTTCAGATATCTTGTCGGTACTCCAAATTTGGGATTATAGTATCCAAAGGGAACCACCTTTGAACTTTTTGGTTACTCAGATGCCGACTTTGCAGCATGTAGACTTGACCGAAAAAGCACTAGTGGCACTTGTCATTTTCTTGGACACTCACTCACTTCTTGGTTTTTCAAAAAACAAAACTCAGTGGCTCTGTCAACTGCTGAAGCAAAATACATTGCAGCCGCTGGGTGTTGTGCACAATTGCTTTAGATGAAACAACAACTTCAAGATTTTGGACTTCACTATGATCATATTCCTATAAAATATGACAACACAAGTGCCATTAACCTTTCAAAAAATCCTATTCAGCACTCATGCACTAAACACATTGAAATAAGGCATCATTTTCTAAGAGATCATGTACTCAAAGGTGACATTGAACTCGAATTTGTGCCTACAAATCGTTAATTAACTGACATTTTTACCAAGCCTCTAAATGAAGAACAATTTTGTTATATTAGAACTGAACTTGGTATGATGAATACTCCAATATAATGTTTATATTAAAAAAAATTATAAATAAAAAAAAAATAATAATAATAATTTAATAATAATAAATAATTAAATAAAATGTTTCTAATAATAATTATAAATAAATAATAATAATAATAAAATTATATACATATATTTTCTCTCTCTCACCCACTTCGTCTCTATCTCTCACTCGCTCTCTCTTTTACTCTCTCTCTTTTTCTCTTTCTCTTGCTGTCTCGCTCTCCCCTTCTTCCTCATACCCTCAGCCGACTCCATCTGCACCCTCACCATAGCCTACAACCAGCTCCACCATCCACAAAATCATCCATCATTTTCATCACTATCACCATCCAACCAAATCCCTCACCAATCTTCCGAACTCCATCACTTCTCTACCCGAAATCTGCATCACCATCTTTACCGATTCATCAAGTTCCATCACTGATCCATCAAGATCCGTGACTGATCCATCAAGATCCATTGCCGATCTACACAAATTCGTCACCGATCTACCCAATCTTCTCCATTTCTTCCGATCATCAAGGTCATCACCGATCAACATGTTAAAATTCTTGTTGCACTGTGTTATATTTTTTTACTTGTTGTATGTGCTCCAAATTCTCTTGGATTTAATAATGGTTGCTTCTACCTTGTTTGAAGAAATTGTTTTTATTTTTATTTTCTTCTTTTATGCTAGTGCACTTGGTGTAGTTATTTATAGCCGGATCTTAATGGCCCTTGGTATTATAGATTGATAATTTGTTTCTTCAAATTTATGTAATTTTTAGTGCATTAATTCAGGGGGAAACTCATATATTTTGAGATTAACAACATTATAAAAATATATATATATATAAAAAAGAAAAAAAAAGGCGTGTGTATATTCTGTGCATAATTTTAGGGGGAGTATATATACATATTTTTTTTTAATCCTTATCTACCATACTCCTTATCTGCACCAACAAACAAATTTTTTTTGTGCAAAGACAGAATTAAAAAAAAATAAAATAATGATAATAAAAATAAAATAATAAATAAATAAATAAATAAGGAAAAAATGGTCGAAATTTTATTTCAGAAAATGAAAATATTACTCGATTACATGTAAATTTTCAGAAGGCTTCACAGATTTTTTCTTTTTCACTTCTCTCAACAATTTTTCATGAGCCTCTTTTACATACTTTTCTCTATTTTCGATTTCTGTGAGTCTTGGCATTATCACCGTTGCATAATAATGCACGGCATTCTCCAATTGTGCATTTTTTCTCTTTAGCTCTTTCTTCTCTTTACACATATTCACCAATTGTTGTTTTAACAAGCACACCTCATCTCTCTATTGCTGATTTTCTTGTACTCTTGCTTGTAATCTTCGCGCCAAATTGGAAACTGCAGTCATGGCTTGTGTACTAAGAGCCATAGTGTTATTAATAGCATCGATATCATTTCGATTCCCAATAACACTAGAACCCTCATTTACAGGCATAGCATGTGCTTGCACCACTGGTACTCTCTCATTTGCCTGCATTACAGGCACCTCATGCAGGTCCGACTCATTGATAGATAAGGTAAGGAATGACAAGATTACGCAAGAAGCTAAAACAAATTTTTCTCTCCAACACTTGATGAATTCGTACTTTGCCTATGATCTGTGTCACTTTTTATACACTCCATCGATCCATTACTTGATGCATATCTGCTCAAATCTTTTGTTTGTCAATATTTTCTGCGCTCGAGATGCTCCAAAATCCCTACAATGATTCCGACAAGACAGAAGGCCCATTATTTTATTTTTGGCCGCTTAGATTATTTTATCAAATGTGTTTGTTTATTCTCTTCATCTTTATTTTGATGATGTCAAAAGGGCAGAAAAAATATGATTTTGCTTTTGAAAATTATATGTTGTAGGGTTATTAAATATTTTGTCAATTTTATTTTGTGTCAAATCCATACAAATATTGCCATTATCAAAAAGGAGGAGATTGTTAATCATATTATTTAATTTTGATGATGTCTAAAATATTATTTGTAACAATTTGGATTTTTTTAATATACATATTTATTTGACACAAAATATTATTTTTTTAAAACATATATATTTGTTAAATATTATTTAAATAAAAATATTTTTGAAAACTTTACTATTCACCTTTTGAAAATTTAGGCTGATCACTATTCACTTTTTGACAAAATTAAAATTGATTAATTATATTATTTTGACAAAAATGATTGATTGGTTGTATTATCTTGACAAATGTGATATTAATGAGTTGTCTTCTTTTGACAAAAGTGATATATCCAAATGTAGTGGTAGGATATATTTAGTTTAAAATCTCTACAACATATACAATATTTTAAAGAGGGCATATATTTTCAGATCCATCATAAATATTATTAAAGAGATTTTTCTGTATGCAAATATTTGATTAGAACATTATATATGTAATGCATATAATATAAATAGAATACATCACGTGCGCTATTAAACTTTTTACATTACATTGATTATATCATATCACACTACACTACATTGATTATATCATACTATAATCAAACAAGAAGAAAAATATGGAGTTATATATATATATATATATTATAAACAAGATGGAGCAAATCATTTGTTTATTCAAAAGTTGTGAACTTTGTATTAAATTGTCTACAAAAACGGTGGCTCCATGTTTGAAAAAAAACAAAAAAGGAAAAGAAAAAATTAGTATTACTTTTATCTTTTTAATTATTAACATTTGCTGACTATTTAAAATCAAGGAGCGTGCTTATGTAAGTCATGACATTAGGAGCGTGCTTATGTAAGTCATGACGTTAGCAAGGAGCGTCCAACGGGTATATTTTTGTGTATAAATAGAAGTGTTATGTGTGGAGAAAAATCAAGAACTTTAAGAGAAAATTTTCTGTGAGCTCCAAAATTCTGAGTATATTATATTCTGCTCTTTCACTTTCAGATCTAAATCTAGCCTTTGTTCTTACACTTTCATATCTACTCTTTGTGAGAGAATTATTGTAAAAGAAGGAAGTACCACTTATTCTTATTTCTCATTTTTGTGAGAGATTTTGTAAGGGTAAGGCATTTATTGTTGAGTGAGGCTCAATAGATAAGAGTAAGTCCTGTGCCAAATCCACAAGCTTGGTGATGTATTTATTCAATTGATAGTAAAGAAATTCTCAAGGAGGTTCCTTGGGGAGTGGATGTAGGCCTGACGTGCCGAACCACTATAAATCGCAGTGTTTGATTTTCTCTCCCTATCTCTCTTACTTTTATATTGATAATTATTATTCTATTTTTTTATTTATTTATTAAAATTTTGAATATTGTGTTAATTTTAATATTGTGAAATTTTTAATAACCCAATTTACCCCCTCTTAGGTTGTCTATCTGGGATAACAAAAATAAAAATAAATAACGAATCGAGTTCGAACGAGCTATTACCGAGCCGAGTTCGAGCCTATTCACGAACGATTCTATTCATTAGCTGCCCTACTAGCTAAACCCATTTTGTTTATAATGGATAATAGGTGGGTGATATAACGGGTGGATGATATCACAGTACAGGTTAAATTGTTCATATTATAGGGTTCATCCAGTATATCATTCATATAAAAGAAAATGAGGTTAATCTAACTTGTGTAGCCTAAAAAATTGTCAAAATCATGCTTAATCGTTTATTTTTTTAAAACATAAATGTGGTCTTATTATGAATTATAGATGCCTAATTAATTTGATTTTTTTCATAAATGATATACTCGACGCAATATGAACGATTTAAATTATCAAAATATATTTGGAACACACTTCTACGGGCTCACAGCACGGTGCACCTACCCCAAGTTCGTTTATAACAATGTTATTGATTTTAAAAATAAAAAAATAAAAAAGTCCTTTGTCATGAAAGTTGTTTTGAAATTGTTGTTAATTGACCGGGTAATTTATTTTAAAATTTTTTAGTTAACCAGCTGATCATTCGGCCATGGTTTTGTTTTTTTTGTGATTGGTTTCGTCTATTTATTTTACTGTTAATAAAATGTAATTTTTAATTGATTTAGAGTAATGAAATTCATAATTTTGAAGATTTATTGTTTTGTTTGATTGAATTTCCAAATTTTATTTTTAAAAAAAGTAAAATAGATTGACACAATTAAACATCAAAATAATTTTATTTTTTTCAAAAATTATTCTAGGTTTTAAAAAATCATTTGAACATAATGTGTGTGTTTTTAGAGAGGAAGAGATAAAATTGTGTGAATGTATGGGTGAAGCAGCTTTGATAAAGTGGGGGACCTAATTGAGTAGGAGTAGAGGCTACATATTGTCCTTTTCGCCAAAGTCCTACCCTATGGTTGGACTGGAGAAGTTATTTGGTGGCCCTTGACATAATTAGGTAGTAATTTTGTGATCAATGAAAGGGTGGTTCACAATTTTATTTTGAGATTAGCCATTAATAGAAGGATATGAAAATTGATGATAGGTTGAAAGTGTGGATAAATAATGTGATTGAAGCACTTAATACTTCTCTCTTTGACTGCCTCTATTATTTGCTGCATTTAAAGTATATGGAGTATACTATTAGAATTTACTATCATAATCATCCTTGAAATTTTGTTCCACAACATCAAGACGCTTCCTCGAGTTGCCATGGCAAGCTCTAATTTGGCCAATCGAGTCTCCATGGCTACAACAACGTCATACCCATCTCGTGACTTATCCTTCATTGCTTTGCTAAGATTGTCCCTTCCATGAATTTCCTCGGTCACTGCTGTCTCATCTACACCGGGAGACATGTTGCCTTTTATTCTCTTGTCACAAACTTGCTCTGATAGCACGTGTCAAGGCCTTGGTTATGTCCAAGTACTTTGTGTGACACTTAGATACTCACAAGCCTTACTAGTGAGACTAAGTCAGTCTGACTCACAAGTTTGCAAGAAAGAGAAGTAAAAAAATAGAGAGTTTGAGAGAATGCAATTGTATTCACTTTAAGAGAATTTGTACAACTCTTGAATTATTGATTAGAGCGAATGAACCCCTCTCCTATTTATAGGTATATTAGGCCTTCTCTAGAATATTCCAAAACATACAAGAAAGGAACTATGAAGAAGCTTCTCATAAAAACTTTCCTTATCCTACAAGAGGGTTCTAGAATCCTCCCTAAAAATATATATACAAATGTCTACCTTATTCCAAAAGTATACACAAGGGTCCTTTGCCACCGCTAATTTCTTTAGGAGGTTCTAGAAGCTTCTATTGCTTCAATTCCTCCAATTTTCATTTAGATACTCTAGAACCTATTGTAGATCCTTCCATATACATTATAGAATTATGTACCATATTCCCTCATTCTCTCAAGTCTTCCAGTAGCTTTCGGAATATTTTATTAGTCTTCCTTCTTTGAGACTTTCTCTTAGTAGGCAATTCTGCCTAGGTAATCTAGCAGGACGTGATACATCGTTGGCTTAGAGACGATGATCCAAGACTTAAGACCGGGTCCAAAGTCGGTTCAAATTTTACTTCTTGCGGTCTACTCTAGGCTTCATACTACATGGGTATTTGCACCCAAATAGTAATTCAGTACGTCCAATTAAATTTTAAAATTTTAATTCATATTATATGTTAATGTAAATTTACTAATAAGGACAATACACATTAAATCCTAAAATAAAATATTATTATTTTCTCATGGTTTACCCTAATCACTAATACCTATTTTTCATATTCAAGTCTCTTCATCTTTCTTTCCTAAGTTTCAATTATTTTCTCTTTATCTTCGTCTTCATTCCAAAACTCCGATCCACCCTACAAAAGCTCACCATTATCATCAATATCATTATTTCTTATTGTGTTGCTATTTGCAAATAAAAGAAAAATTTGAACAAAATAAAACAATGGATGAAAATAATAATCAAAAGTATTTTTTGAAGCAATCCGTCAAAGAGGAGGTAAATATTCACATAAATATGAAAGTATAATTCTTGATTGCTGAGTGTTTTTACGTAAAAACACATTTGTTTTACGTCAACACTGCTTGGCCTTTCAGTGCCGAGCAAAGGCAGCATGTTCAACATACCAGGGCCAAACAACTTCAATGAATATCAGAAATTGAAATCAACTATTGCAATTTTGAAAAGCCTACAACCACTATCCCAAACATGAGAAATTTACCTACTTATGGGGATGAAACAATGCCCTTATTTTTCTTCTTCTTCTTCTTCTTCTTCTTCTTCATTATTTGCCAATGACGAGAGTGAGAGAGTACAGTGACTAAGAAGAGAGGAAGAGAGCAAGAGAGTAGTTTTTGAATTGATTTATATATTATTTGGGTGTACCACAAATTATGATTTTATCTTAAAAGGTAATTTGTAAAAAAATGTAAGATGTATTGAGAGTAAATTATAATCCTAAATAATTTAATAGAGAATACTAAGAAATTGGACATACTAAATAATTTTTTAGATGCAAATAGAATTAGTGATTCTATTTGCACCCAAATAGTAACTTAGTACACCCAATTAAAATTTTAAAATTTTAGTTCCTATTATACCCTAATGAAAATTTATTAATAAAGACAATACACATTAAATCTTAAACTAAAATATATTTTTTTGGGGAATTGACCTATAAATCCTAAAAGGTGGAATTATAATCTAATAAGTTCCATATTTAATTTTGTACACCCAAAGGTCCCATTATTTGGGGGTGGACAGTTTTGCCCATGAATGAATTGTTTTTGGTTTAGTGATATTATGTTTGATTGATGTGGGTGTATGTAACGTTTGGGAAAAGTTTACTATAGCTTTTTAAGGATTTAATATTTGTCTACGTTTTTGATGACCCACACTGTGGTGGCCCACATCATTTCTTGAAGCCCACATTTGAAGACAACCCATTGTTTGGCAGGAAACACAACCGGGGGGGGGGGGGGTCCACGTTTTTATGACCCATGTCAATTTGCTGAACCACATTTTGGTGGCCCACGTCGTACTGCAAGTCTATCCTGTGACCCACACGTTGGTGAGCCAAAACATTTTGGGAGCCCACGTTTGGGGGAGCACACATCATTTTCCATAATCACAATTTGATGGACCACAACAGTTTGGTGAACCACTTTTTGATGGCCCACATCAATTTGTTGAACCACATTTTGGTGTGCCCACATCATATTGCAAGTCTATCCTGTGAAGCCCCACATTTTCTGGCCATGGAGAGTGTTATCGGACTCGTCAATCGCATCCAGAAGGCATTTTCCGGCCATGGAGAGTGTTATCGGACTCGTCAATCGCATCCAGAAGGCATGTACGGTCCTCAGCGACTTTGGCGCCGACAATACCTTGCCTACTCTCTAGGACTCTCTTCCCACCATCGTCGCCGTCACCGCTGTTATTGTTAGATCGTCTCCGTTGTCAGATCGTCTATGTGTCACGCTAGGGTTTATCTCTCTCTCTCGCTCTCTCCGGCGATTCCAATGTTATTTTACTAAATCATGGTAGTGAGTTCTGGAGTCCTCTCGACTTTGTTCTGCATCAAATCGAGCAGATTCAACTCATTTTTTTGGCATCATTACCATCATGGATTTATGATTTGTGCTGTTGTTCATGATGTGGTTTGTAAAGGTATATATATAATCCAAAAAACGTTTCCAACCACATAAAAGAAGGGTACATAAGTTAGAAAACCCATCCCATAAAAAAAACAAGACTGGGACATGTATTAATTTAAAAAAAGGACCTAATAGACTACAACTCTCCAAAATGGGAGTTTCTAATAATTTCCCCTATTTTTTTTTTCTTATGGTACATCATAATCACTAATATATGTTTTTCATATTCAAGTCTCCTCATTTTTTCCCCTATGTTTCAATTATTTTCTCTTCATTTTTTTTCTCACTTCAAAACTCCAATCCACCCCACCAAAACTCACCACTATTATATCATTATTTGTTATTGTATTATTATTGACAAATAGAAGAAAATTTGAACAGGCCAAATCATAAACACCGTACAAAAGATTAAAATTCGTAACTTCCAATACAAAATCTATTGCTTTGGCTTCGTTCAATAGGTATTTGAACATATATGCAATGTGCGAGTGTGTGCACACTCAAAGGTATTGTGGATTTGAACTAGAGATTGAAATAAATAAAGTAGATAAATAAATCGAACTTCTAGTAAAACAAATGAGTTTGAGAAGGTACCTATAGTGATAAATTAGGGTTGTAGTAAGTAGTCGATTGATTGAAAGGGTGTTCGTGCAAAAAATATAAAAATTATATTTTTTGACTAAAATACAAGTTTTGGCTAAATCAAGACGTTTTTGTGATTTACGGGTGTGCCAAGACAACAATACTTAAATTGTGAAAATACTTTTGAAAAAAATCTGACTTCTAAAAAACAGGAGGTTGTATAAGGTTCAAAAAGGGATAAAAAAAAAACCTCATTGTCCTTGTTTTGCCTCAATTAAGACGACTTAAGATCTCCATGAAATTTTTAATGTCAAAAGGAGAGGTAAATAAAGGGAAATGAATACCAAAATATATACTTTTATAAATTCAACAGATTGAAAATTACAAAAACATAAGAACAAATTAAAAAATATGAAATTGAGCTACAAAATGGATTTAAACACAATTTAAGTCTCAACACAATGCCTATGAAGGCCAAAAACAACTAATTTGACACGGATGTCATGATCTAAGGCTAAAATCTATGACAAAATTGCCTTTCAAGTGTATTCCTAAGTTAAACTAGGGTTAAACTAAGGATAAATAACACTGGGTTATGTACTAAGTGGTGTTGAATGATTGATTGATTAGGGTTTGTTCCATCTTCATTTGTTGTATTTATAGTTGTTAGACTCTTAAAAATTGTAACCACTTCGCTTAGTTATTGGAGCCTCTTGCTAAACCTCCTCCTGAAATAACACACGTCCCACTCTGTTTCTCCTCTTTAAGGTGTTGGTTGCGTACTTCTCAAGACTTCGGTTTGACTGTAATTAGGGCCAGCCTTGAGGGCAGGCAAGAAAGGCTTGCGCCTTGGGCCCACAACTAGGGGCTAAAAATAGGGGGCCCCAAATATAATTTTGTGTTTTAGATATAAAAAAAAAAGGCTCAAATACTATTGGCCCAATAAAATATGGGGCTCAAAAAAAAGCAACAAGACTAAATTTTTATTTTTTTTAAGTATTTATAATGATTGCTTCCTATTTTAATATATGATAGTAAATTTTTATTTATAATTTTAATGATTATATGTAGAAGTAAATTTTTTTGTGGTTACAAACAAATTTAAAAGTTATAACTTATCGTTTTATTTATGAATTTTTTTTTTCAATGTAAGAGGGCCCAATTTTTGAAGTTCATGCAATTTTTAAAGTTTGCCTTGGGCCCCCCTAAATCTCAGGGCCGGCCCTGACTGTAATTGCCTCCTAATTTGAGCCGTTGGGTGGAAAGGTTGAGCCTTGGATGAATGACAAGTGTCCCTCGTTGGTCAAAGTAGTTGCATTAATATTAATATGGCTGCTGTTTGGAAATTCAAATTGTAGCCGTTGGATTCTTCGGATAATGGATATGGTGGCCATTAGATTTTGACCAAGTGTCTCACCTGTTAAATTCATCAATATCCATTAATAGAGAGAAAGGGGCCCATGTGATCTTGTTCCCCATTGATCTCATTACCATCAAAACCATGATTGCAGTCCCAAATTTGCCACCAGACAATTTTGCTAAAGTCACCCATCTTTAATCACCACCTGCACACGACACGCTCCTATTGGCTAGTCATTTTCGATACGTACAAAGGTTTTTTTAAAATGGTGTAATTTAGAATTTTTGATTTGTTTATTATTTATGTGTATCATAAATTATGAGTTTATTTTAAAGGGTAATTTGTATAATATATATATGGAATATTGAACGTAAATTATAACCCTAAAAAATTAATTAGAAAGTAGTAAGAAATTGGACATAGTGAATAATTTTTTGAGTGCAAATTGAATCTCCCATAGAATCCCCATATTTTATACATACAAAACAAAACAGGTATGTTTAATTTGTATTTGTGAAATAATTTTGAAAAATAATTTTCTAGAAAGAGTTTATAAAATTTGAAAATTTGTTTGGTGGTATGTTTTAAAATTGGTTTTGGACTTTGGGATGATTTTTTTATTTATTGCAATTAAATAAAGGGGAATTTTTTTTCAGCTCCCTAATAATACTAATTTAGAGCATAAAGGACACCCAAAAAAATAGTGATGCATCAGGTCCCTGGACAACTTGGCGCGCGTTTTTAATTATTTTTCTGGACCAAAACACCCTTGCCGAAATCAACACAGAAACGAAACTATTCCGACGTCTCAGTTCTATTCCAACCATCCAGCATCTTCGCGAACAGCAGAACAACAGAATTAGGGTTTCAACATCATCTTCACCATCGACATTAGAGCTTCGTTCTGTTCTGCAAAAATCATTCCCATTCCTTCCTCACAAATTTCTCTGACCTTCGTTAGAGTTTCGTTTTCACTGCTCATCGTCATCTCAGTCCATCTTCGTCACCTCGCATCTTCATCTCAGGCCATATCAGCTCGTCATTCAAGTTTCATCCTAACACTGGTAAGTTTTTCTGCAATACAACTAGATTTTCTCTGGAAACAAAGTTAATAGCATTTTATATTAACCTTCCATAAATTAGGGTTTCAATTTTGTAATAAAAAGCTACCTGAATTTGGAAACAATTATTTCTGTATGTTTTGAACTTATTCTTGAACATATTTGTGTGATTTTATCTGTAAATTTCTCTGGCATTAGAATTTCACTGATTTTTGCTTGATGTATGTTTCTTCTTTCAATTTTCTCTGGCATCTTTATTTTGAAAAAAGCAATTTTCTATGTTTTTATCTTATTCTTGAACATGTTTCTGTAATTTTGTCTATAAATTTCCCTGCTCTGAAAATTTCTCTGTAATATGTATTTTTAATTGGAATGTCTATCTTTCTCTGGAATGTCTATTACTCTCTTGCCTCTGTCTAAGTTTTTCTGGCATTTATAATTTTCTCTGACCACAACACACCACTTTCCTCCCTGGTGTGTCTCTATCATGGTTAATTTTCTCTGGTTCTGTATGTAAATTTCTCTGGCATTTTAATATCATGAATTGAAATTTTCTCTGGAATGAAAATTTCCTCAAGAATGTGTATTTTTCTCTGGTATGTTTATTTTGTTCAATTCTTGGTTTCAATTTGGTGTAATTTTCAGTGGCATGTTTAAATTATTTTGTTTATTTTATATTGCTAATTGTGGCATGGAAATTTTCTTTGGCTTGCCATGTTTACTTTTCTCTGCCATTCATTTTTTCTGGTATGTTAACTTCTATATGTAATTTTAACAAAAATTGAAAATTTCTCTCCCATGTTTATGATGCTTTGTTGATTTTCTCTGACATTTCATTTTTAATGTCCAATTTTCTCTGACATGTCCAATTTTCTCTGGTATGTTCAATTTTCTCTGGGTTTTAATGTTGACATCTTTATGTTTTAATCATTGTCTAGAAATGGCAAAACGTAAAAGCAGTGAAACACCGGAAACACCAAGCAAAAAACAGAAACTCTCTCAGTCTTCTTATGGGCTAAGATAAAAAACCGGCAGCAAAACACTGGAAACACCAACCAAGACAGAACAACTCTCTCAGTCTTCTTGTGATCTAAGATAAAAAACTAGCAGCAAAACACCACAAACTCCTCTCCAAATCACACAAGGTGATGAAGCAACTAGCATACAGATGAGTACCCCAACTTTAAAGGACTCAAGCTCAAGGGGGAAAAAATCCGTTAAACTCCACAGAAAGAGAGCTCACTACACCATTCAATTCCGATCCAACCTCTCATCTGTTGTCTCCTTTTTTCAAACACTTAAATTCAATTCAAAACAACTTCTAGAGCTTCAAAAGATCCCTTTCTGGTATTTGATCCAAGCTCTAACCAGTGGAAGGATGGACCCAAAGAAAACTAGGAAATCCGATGATGATGTAGTTGCCATAATCAAATGTTACAATGAAAAAACAAAATCATTCACAGTTGGTAAGAAGAACCTGACCTTCACAACAAATGACATGACCTTGATTTTTGGTTTGGAAGGAGGTAAAGGACCCATGTCATTAAGATACTCTAAAAAGCCAAAATCTGCATTCCTAAGGAGAAGATTCCAAAAGGGCACAAGGCTCACTGGTCCTGTTCTTAAAAACGCCTTGGTCAAAGCCATGAAAAGCAAGCAACCAACAAACTTCAAAGATGTAGCAATCATTGCCACATTGTACTTGTGTCTCACCCTATTTTTTTGCAACAAGTGGGAATTCAATAGGGTGGGTTTTTATACAGTATGTGGAACCTCTTGAATCAATGAAACAGTATGATTGGCCAGAAGCAATCACATCAACATTGATTGATTCTATCATGGCATTGCACAAAACTCCAGAAAAAGTTACGGGGTGTGTCATTGCATTGCTGGTAAGTATAATATCCATTCAAATTTGCAGTTATCATACTTACAAATTTGTGCATTTAGAAAATTTTATTTACTTTAATTTTCATCACAGTATTGGCTATGTGAACATGCAACTATCATTGACTCGGAACACAGTAACACAACTGACTTCCCAAGATGTGCGAAGTGGAACTTGCAAACCTTGACAAAACAGCTGCAGAAGACACCAGTCCACTCTCTTGCACCTCGACAGGTTAGATTCCCATTGCTCCTGAAATCTCAGTGAAATTCCAAAATTTCTCTGACCACTGCTTTGTTTCCCTCCTTGTGCATTGATTGATTAAGATCAATTTTCTCTGAACTATCAATTTATGTTTTCTTCTTTGGTACCAACTGGTTTATTTCTGCATTGTCATCAATTTTCTCTGCAATCCAAATTTCTCTGACCACAATTGTAACACATTAACTTATATGCCCTGATTGCTTTTCTCTAATATATGAATTATGTTGATTGTTTCATAATTTTCTCTGGCCCATAAAATTGTTTCTCCTTGTGTCTAATTTTCTTTGGCCCATAACTTATTTGCCTTGCATCTTTGATAAACACTGTTTATTTCTGCCCTTCTAATGAATTTTCTCTGGAATCCAAATTTCTCTGACACAATTATAGTCAAACATTAACTTACATGCCTTGATTGATTTTCTCTGATATCTAAATTATGTTGCTCGTTTCATAATTTTCTCTGCCTCATAAAATTAACTCCTTGTCTGTAATTTTCTCTGGCCCATACAATTTTCTCTGAAGTTTGCCTCCTATTACAGATAGATAACAAGCAGCTAGTCAAAAACCCATCAGAGAAGTTTTGTCTTGGTAAAAAGACAAAGAAAGAATCAAAAAAAGCAATTGTCAAATTCAATGAGGCATTACAAGATTCATCTGAAGGTCAAGCAATTGTCAAATTCAATGAAGAAGCAGAAGGCAACATAGAAGAATATGAAGCCAGCAATGGACAAGAAGCCCAAGCAAACAGTAGAGAAGAAGAAGCCAGAGAAGAAAGTGAAAGCAGTGGAGAAGAAGAAGCCAGAGAAGAAAGTGAAGACATAGAGGCAGAAGACAAAGAACAGAATGAACAGAAAGAAGAAGACAGTGAAGAAGAAGATGAACAAGAAGATGAAGAAGAAGATGAACAGCAAGAAGAAAACAAGGAAAGTGATGAAGAAGAACGTAATGAGCCGGTCAACCAACAACGTGATAGCATTTCAGGCTCAACAATGCATCAGCCTCAAGAATTTGAGGAATCAAAGGATGCCCAAATTGCTGATCTACGTCAAAGACTGAAGGCACTTTCTCAAGCTAAACAAGAAGAAGACAGAAATTGGATGGAATTACTTGCTGAAAAGGATATTTCAATAAGAACCCTGACATCACTTAACTCAGAACTTCAAGAAAAAGAAACCACAATCCAAATGAAACTAAGGATGTTGGAGGTTGAAAAAGAAGACAACATGAAAACAATTCAACATTTGAGGAATTCAAATTCGGAGCTTGAAACAGAAAATGCAAAATTGCATGAACAAGTTCAGGAACTGTCAGTCCAACTAGCAACACAACCATACAGAACACCAACACAACTTCAACCACAAGGTCAGTGAAAATCTTGAGCCACAAAAAGTTATGTCCTTGTGTCAGCATAACTCAGAGAAATTTCTATTTATTATAATTTTCTGTCATTGGTAATTTTCTCTAGAAGTTATATTTCTCTGAACACATTAGTTTCTGCCGCTTATTTCTATTGATTTCTACTGCTCATTTCATTTTCTCTGTCTATTTTCTTATTCCATTTTTGGGGCTTGTTTGATTTTCACTGTGTCTAGTTGGAATCCAAGTTGAACAATAACCACCAACCCAACAAGAAGAAATGGCACACAAAGAACAACAGAAACAAAAGACGAAAGTCTATGGTAATTGAAAAATATTAAATCACATAAATTTACATATTGAAATATCATCTGTTACTTCAGAGAAATTTCACTTTTACTAATATTTTCACTGTCTACAGTCAAAAAAGATCCCACGTCAATGATCAAAAATTTAAAGGCAAAAGAAAGGAAGGAAAAGCAGCATGATCCAGAATTTCAATATCCCAAAGTTGCGAAAGTGACTAGAGCTTCAAAACAAGCTGCAAAGCAAGCTGAGCAAAGCACAAAGGACAAAGAAGTGCTTGATGCTGATGCGTACATCTTGCCTCAACCTATAAACATCAGAAAATCTTGGGTCTTTCCATAAACTCTTCCAATTTCAAGATTGATAAAAGATCACGTAAAAGATATGTTGCAGCACATATCAAATGTGTCTGGACTTGAGTAAGTACAACAAACAAAATAGAAGATAACAAACAACAAATTACAAACTTATATTGCATTAACAACAATTAAATCCCTTCTTTCTCATCTTGTAGGGCTTTAATTTAGACAAGTGAGTTGAACCTCATTACCTTCGAAGACATTGGAAACCTAATAAAGCAAAAAGAAATTGCCAACAATGTAAGTCTTTCCCTTTCATCAAAATTTCTCTGCAATGTTCCATCAGCCTTTATAAACCAATATTACAATTACAAATCATATTTTTCAGGTCATTGATGGCTATCGAGAGATACTTTTGGCTGACCAAATGAGAGAAAGACAACAACCAACCTCATTTTTTTTCACATCCATGAGCTTAGTATGTTACTACTATTTTATTTGATTTTCTCTGGAATTTACTTACTACTTTCTCTTCTTAAGATACTTCTTGGATTTTCTCTGAACAAAACCATTTTTGGATTTTCTCTGAACACAGAATTTCATCAAGATGATAGAAAATCAATTTTTTTTGAGTGTCCTTATTTGACAAGCATATTGAAACAGCATGGAGGAACTACAGGTTCCTCCATTTCCCAATAAATACTGGAGGTAATGAGAAGTCCACAGCTGGAAATCACTGGACCTTGCTTGTCCTCGACAAACAAGACAGTTTATGGAGGTTCTACAACTCACTGAGGCCAAGGAGAGATGATGCAGAAGACAAATATGTCAAAGATGCAAAACAATTGGTAACGAGTGCAAATTTCTCTAATCCATCATAATCTTTATGTGATGACAATTTTCATACAATCCCATTGATTTGTCTGTAAATTTCTCTGTTATTTAAAAATTATTTTTTTGCAGCAAGAATATGTCGAGAATTTTTTGAAAGCTTGCCTTGAAAGAGACGCTCAATCACAACCGTCTTTCAAATTGATAAACTCACAAAACACAAGTTACGACTTTGAGTATGTCAACAATGCTCCACAACAAGAAAGTGATTCGTAAGTTTCATACATCTATAAATAAGATACTCTGATTTGCATGTTTCTTAAAACTAACATACCTATAATTTGTATGCAGTCTGGATTGTGGCCTCTTTGTCTGCTATATAATGAAACAATATAGCAAGCATGAACCTATCAGCTCCAAATTGTCCACACAAAAGATCAGGTTGATGAGGGCAGAACTCATAGAGAGATTTGTGACCGAAGTTGGCCGATCATGGACTGAACCAATTGAAATACCTCCAGAAGAACCAAAAATGTAATAGTGAAACTAGTGAAAGAAAGACAATGTACATAGTCAGACAGAGAAAATTGTCTCACATATATGTATATATCCATACAGTATTAACCACTCAGTTTTTTGTTGACACATTGAAGGAATAATGATGCTTGACTTATCCATATACATCCTTTCTTGACTAATGTAAATTTCATTTTTTTTTTCGACTAATGTAAATTTCATACCTATCGATGGTTAAATATATATATGTTTTTTATTGTGATTGTCAACACAATCCACACAGAGAAAATTGTCTGCAGAAATTTCTCTGGTATGATATTACCAGAAATTCACAAAGAAATTTAACTTGTATCATCCCAAGGGGATGCCTATATGATCATGTAATCTGTAATGCTTTCTGTTGGTACAAAACAATCATCAAACTCAACAAAACACAAAGCGCACAGTAATTTTATTTGCTACTGGAAAATTTCACTGGATGAATTTGAAATTTCAAAACACAATGCCCAAATAATTTTCTCTGATAGTGGAAAATTTTTCTGGATGAAATTGATGGATTAGAATGGTGACACAAAATGGAATCTGAGTTGTGAATTTCTCTGGGTTGGTTAGGAAAATTTCTCTAGCTTTGAGAAAAATTTCTGAGTTGAAGTCATTCTAAATAAATTCTTCCCTGGTCCAAAGAAATTCTAAACTCAGAGAAATTTCAAAAGAGCTTAATTTTTTTTCTTGGTTGTACTCACTACAATAATTTTGATGAATTTGAATCTTCAAAACACATTACACAGAATTTTCTCTTCCATAAAAAATTTCTCTGGGTGAATTTCACAGGTATTACAAACCCACTGCCTATAGTATATATCAACAAACACAATGCACACTTTAACTGATATTGCAAAAATTTCTCTGAAAGAATTTGATTGATATTATTATATACGCTGTCTAAAAAATACATTTCACAAAACAAAACACACAAACTAATCATCAAATGTATTATTCAATCAATAAAATGTACTATCCTCAACTATTTAACAAAGGTTCCTTGCATGTCCTCTTATTATGGTGACCAATACTCTCACACCGACTACACTTAATCACCCTTTTAAACTCTCTAGTAGAAGCAATTCTGTTCTTCTTCGGCCTACCAGCTGGTCTCTTGCTCAATGGAGGTAAAATCATAGCATCTTCAATGCTACACAGAGGTTTTTCAACAGTTGGAACTGGGCCAATCGAAAACGAGTACGCTTGACGATACATATCAGCATGAAAAAATGGTTCAACAAATGAATTCAAATTCCTTCCACTCCTAAAAATTGCGGCAACAGCATGTTGACATGGATACCCATTTATTTCCCATTTTCGACACGAACAAGTTCTCAACCCAAGATCAACCATAACCGAAGGAAAACAATGCACTTCAAAGACATTATCAGATGACAAACTCACATTCCATGTCCTCCCATCCAAAAAATACGTCTCCAATACACTATCCATACGAGGACACAGAACTTTATTCCATTTACTAGAGAGCAGCCTCCTATCAGACCTCATATTCATAATTTGCAACCGTATCATGTCCACCAAATTTGTTATTGGCAAGTGCCGAGCTTCTCGTATCCATGAATTGAATGACTCAGCAACATTTGAATACATCTCACCATAACGTTTCCCCGCAAAATATGCATCACTCCAATTTTCATATGGCAAACTTCTCACGAAAGCAATCACAATGTCTCCTCCCTCACTTTTTAATTCATTTAACTTGAAATGAAATGATGCATTTGTTGGCGCATATGCACATTCTGAAAACTTGGACACAATCGTCTCCCTAACCAAATTTGTGTTTCCACATGACAACTTATCCCTCAGATTTCTCTTTAGATGTTCAAGACAAAATCCATGAAAGCAGTTAGGGAAAAACCTAGCAATTCCCTCCACAATACCACAATGTCGATCTGATATGAAACTTATCACCCTTTCTGATCCCAATACTCCACATAAATGCTCAAGAAACCAACACCAATTGTCTTTATTCTCAGCATCAACAACAGCAAAAGCTACAGGGAAAAAACCTACAAAACAAATAGGAATAAGCATATCAGATATACACATGTAGAGAAAATTAGAACAATAAACAACCAGAGAAATTTGACACTGCCAACATCCAGAGAAAATTCACTTGGTGCCCAACTCCAGAGAAAATTCACACATTGGCAACATCTAGAGAAAATTGACTTAGTGACCAAAACGCAGAGAAAATTGACTTAGTGACCAAAACAAATCCAGTGAAAATCCACACAGTGGCCAAAACTAGAGAAAATTCAAAGTGTCAGAGAAAAATCACATTCGCTCAATTCCTACATGTATAGAAAATTCACATAGTTAGACAAAATTATATATATTTACAATTACCTTCATTCCCCATCTTTCCCCGTTGCAGCAAGCATAACTCCTTTGTATCGTCCTTAAAAAATGTTCCATCAAGAAAAAGCAATGACCGACAATATTTGAAACCAGCAATGCATGCATGAAAAGCCACAAACACTCTTTTGAAACGCTTGTTATCTTCAAAATCTAACTCAAAACGACTACCTGGATTGTTCTTCAATGCCTCATCAAAATACCACCGTAATTGATCAAATGACAAACAAGAATCCCCATATGTACTACATTTTGCTTTTTCAACACCCAACCAACCACAGTTATAACTGATTGAGACCCCATACTTGTCTTTCATTTCTTTCACAACATCCACTGGATGAGTTAAAGGTTTTGCACTTACCTCTTCAAGTATCAGCCCAGAAACTAAGCTGGAAGTCATCCTCGAATGTTTACTCGTACGAACCGCCACACCACACGTATGTTCATTGTTCAAAGTCCTTATGTAGAAGAACCCATTTGTTTTTTCAACAGAAGCATGCACACGCCACATACATCTCCTTGACTCCTTATATGCACATTATACTGTAACCCTCAGCTTGTCATTTTTAACATACGTAAACTGAAAACCAACCTCAATAGCATACTTGCATAAAAAAGTACGGAACTCAACCACACCACCCTCAAACTTTTGTCCAACACTCGTAATATTATTCCGCCAACGAGCCGACAACAACACCTTTTCTTGGTGAGAACAAAACTTAGAGAGTGAATTCCTTTCAATATCCACCAGCCTATCACACTCACCATCCACAACATCTACCCAATTAGACCCCACTTCATCCTCTTCATCAGAAGTACTATATCTAGTAACTGAAACATCAACTATATCAACGCCGCGTGCACAAACAACCCTCAACATATTCAGAAAATCAATATTATTTCGAACCATACAATTCGGATGGCCCAAAATAGAATATAAAATACACATAGTCTCAGGTTTCAAATTTTCCCATGTTTTACACAAAATGCCAACCAATTCCTCAAAATTCAATTCCCATGAAACATTAATGATAATAGTATCATTCCCATATTTGCACAGCAACAACACTGCACTGTCCATTGAAACTGAAACAAAAAACAAGAAAAATAATTTGTTTAACATAGAAACACTTCACAAGAACAACATAAAAGTCTAGAGAAATTTCTAAAAATTATAATTTTCTCTGAACTTAAAATAAAAGTCCATAGACATCTACAAACTGATATTCACCTTCAAGATGATAAAAAACAAAATCACAGAAACTCAATGAATCACAGAGAAATTTACTGCTAACTATTAAATACAATCATAGAAAAAAATCACACAGAATATCTGTTATGAAATTATAGGCTTCTAAGTGATTTTCACCTCACTACAACCTAACAATTTTCTATACATCATTCTGCAATATTACAAACTGAAAGTAAGTAACAAACTTATAATTTTCTCTGAACTACAAATACAAATCCAGAGAAATTTATGAACTTACATTCACTTTCTCACATTCTATCTGCATTAGAAACTTCTAATAATATGTCCATATGCACTTATAATTTTCTCTGACTACACAAACAAAAGTGCAGAAAATGAAAATCAACTCTATCAAGCTGGCCTCTCTCTAAACAAAAATTCAAAACAAAAATCAAAATCCATGTGGAATCTAAATCGAAAACAAACCTGATTCAACTCTACTCAAAAACCTACGCGATCAACACACTGTCAACACTCTTTGAAATTGATTAAAAAACAAAGAATAAAAAATTAATTCCAAAAATAAAAATCAACTCTATCAAACTGGCATCTCTCTAAACAAAAATTCAAAACAAAAATCAAAATGCATGTGGTAATTCAATCGAAAACAAACCTGATTCAACTCCACTGAAAATCTACGCGATCAACACACTATAACACCACTGAAAATCTCCGACAAAATCTCCAACGAAATCTACACAATCGTATCAATCTTTCTCGTCAACTCCACTGAAATCTCCGACGAAATCTCCACCATGAAATCTCCACTGAAATCTCCGACGAAAACTCTGACGAAATCTCCACTACAAATTCGATTTCCAAAATCTATCAGTTAAGTCGACAATATAATATTCAAACAAATTTATGTTATAAAGGAAGGGTAATTTAGGTACTTTATAACCTAAAATAAATTTCAGGGACCTTAGCCATCAAAACATATTATTTTGGACCTCTCCTCCTATCAAAACTAGAGGAGGGACCTTAGGCCAATTTTCCCTTAAATAAATGGGTGTAATAAAAAAAGTGATTGATTAATGTGTAGGATTTAAGAGAATGAGAGACAAGAGAGACAAAATAATTGATTAATATATAGTAGAGAGAAAAATAATTTTAAATTTTATTTTCAAAAAATTTCAACCAAACAAATTTTTAAATTTTTTTCTCAAAATTGTCTCCGAGACAAACCAAACAAGTCCAACCCCTCCCTCTTCTGGGCTTATCATTTGCTTCATCTCCACGCCCAGCTCTGGGGGAAGTCTCCAAATATTGGGTCAAAATAGGGCCCCAAATTTCTTAGTCCAATATAGAGGTAGAGTGGGTCAAACTTGAAACAAATAATAATAATAATAATAATTGAATTCATCAACCCTAGATAAGCGGAAGAGAACAAAGAAACTCTCGCTCACACCCTCCATATCCACTGCAAGAGGAACGGCCGACGGCAAGCATAAAGAGACAAGGACAACGAGAATTGTTTGTTACATGTGTGTGCGAAATTTATTTGAGCTCTCATTGTGTGTTTTTGGTGAATAGCTGATTGATTATTTCTCATTTGTAGAATTGAATTATTAGACGAAAATATTGGCAATTGATTTTTGTAGTTCATTATTTTCAATTTGTATGGTCTTTTTTAGCTAAAATTCAGCTTTGTTTGTACCTTGTGTCTAAAATTTTACATGTACTATATTGTAATTAGCTTTGTTTCTTATGAAATTAAGGCCCCTTTTGGGAAGTGAATTATAATTCACTTCCCAGATTATAACCCACTTCTTTTTTTACAAAAAAACTGGTTATAACAATTTTTAATCAAAAAATTAATTATAATCATCTTTTCAAAATAGCCCTAAATATATCTCTCGTATTGAAGGTGAAACCCTCACGATCCTTGGTGAAATTCAGGGTAAAAAAGGATTTAAATATATTTTCTGTTTGTAATTGATGTGTACTTGAACTTGACTATTATACCTGCCCAATATTATTATTTTAGTTGTTTGACTGTTGTATTTCTAGTTCAAGTTTCCGCTTTGATTTTTCTCTCCTCTCAACCCATGTGTTCCTTGATCTTAGTGTTTTATTTCTTCTTGTACTTCTGTTATTCAATTGAGATTTGATGCAAATGTATTCATATTTTGTTCTTTTTGAGTCCATGTTTACAAACTTGGATTGGCCCGGCCGGTTGAACCGAAAATCAGGCTTGGCTCCGGTTCGATAAAACTTATAAATCCGAAATAGGATCAAAACCGTTGTTAAATAAGAAAATCGGATGGCCCACCGGGTCAACTAGCAAAATCGGTGGCCCGAATGGGTTCTTAGGCCTCGTTTGACGAATGGTGATTTTAATCAAAAAATTAAAAAAATCACTAAAAAAATTAAAAAATCAACAACTTGTACTAAAAAGTCAAATATTCTCTATTTTTTTTATTTTTTATACATTTTTTCATAAAAAATTAAAAAATAATCTCAAACATACTAATTTTTTTATATTATATTTTAATTAAAAAATCAAAAAATTACTTAAAAACTTGTTTCCCCAAACCGGCCGGGTTTGTTGAACATATATATAGCACTGAAAAAATCCCAAAGTCTAGGGCTACAACAAAAGGGGTTTCTTCGGCTCATCTCTCTCTCGAAAGGGTGTCGCTGGTTTTGGCCTGAAATCTCACTTTCTCTCCGCAGAATTCTGGTGAACGGAGGACACAAATCCGGTGAGTACTTCGACCGACGACCTCTGCTGCTGCTCTGTTTTGCTGGTAACTATTCTCTCTCTCCCCCTTCTCTTCCTCTTCGCTTTTTCTTCTTTTGTTTGGGTTTTTTTCCTCTATCGGAGAGAGTCCATTGATTTCTGGTGTGAGTAGAGCTTTCTCTTCTTCTTTGTTTGTTTATGATGAAATTTTATTTTCTGGGTAATTCTTAGTTTAGTTTTTTACAATTTGGGTTCGAGTTATCTTGGCTTTTCATTGCGAGTATATATAAATTTATCTCTCTGTCTGCTGTAAATGCTCGTTTGATTTAAATCTTTCCTGAAGTTTATGGTTTCTGTTGAGCTAATCAGTTCTCATAGCAATGCTTAATGCTGGGCAGTGGTTGTTGATTTGTTTCTTGGGAATGATGAGGCCACCGCCGTGGGCTCAATTGCAGCTGAAACAAACAAAAATTATGCTTGAATTCTTCAGCAGATTTGTCCCTGTAATGGGGCAAAACTAAATGTTAGAACAGAAATTCACAATTTAGTGCTATCTTGTTACAATCAATTGAATAATATTGGAAATGACTTCTGTAATTGGTTTATGTGATTCTTGACTTAATTATTGTATTTCAAATATTATTCATCAAAGCTAGTGACCTTTATCATCCTAATTGTTACTCTGTTTGGTTGATGAGAAATGGAAAGAATAATATTTTGTGCTTGATATTTGAAAATTCTATTATTTTGTTTTATTTTTTCATTTATATTTTTAATATATATATTAATATATTTATGATGTAATTATGATGTCACGGTTCGACCGCTTTGACCTAGCGGTTGAGCCCATGACCCGTCCATCCGGTCCCTTTCCAGTTCGCTCACTGGTCCGGTTTTCAAAACATAGGTTTGAGTGGGTATTACAGAAGAATGAAACTGATTATTGGTTATTTTATGTCACCGAGCACTTTGAATAATGTTGTTTGCTTTTCAAATACAAGTGATATTTTTTCCGATTTTGTTTGTTTGGGTTTAGTTAAGAATCCTTGATATGTTATTTATGTATGCATATATTATGTATTTAGTCGTGTATGTTTTCAATCCCTCCCATAGTGAGTATGCAAGTAGAACAGCTTTTACTATAACTCATACTTTTTGAGATTATAAAAAGTCCAGGGTCCTGATTTTTTTCTTTTTTCATTAGGATCTTCTTATTCTTGTTCTTATTTTTCTCTTGTATGCTTTGGTTAACAGCCATGGCCGAAGAAGCAGGTATGTTCATGGTCCATCAAACCGTTGGTAGTGTACTATGTTGCAAGTGTGGTATTCCAATGGCACCGAATGCTGCCAATATGTGCGTGAAGTGCTTGCGTTCTGAAGTTGACATCACAGAAGGTTTACAGAAGCATGTTATTATCATACATTGCCCCGAGTGTGATACCTACTTGCAGCCACCGAGAACATGGATTAAAGCCCAACTAGAATCAAAGGAGCTCTTGACATTCTGTGTGAAAAGATTGAAGAACTTGAATACAGTACGGTTGGTACATGCTGAATTTATTTGGACTGAACCTCACTCCAAGAGGATTAAAGTCAAGCTGAGAGTTCAGAAGGAGGTCCTCAATGGAGCGATACTGGAACAATCTTATACTGTTGAGTATGTTGTGCAAGAACAAATGTGTGAGTCTTGTTCTCGGGTTCAGGCAAACCCTGACCAGTGGGTGGCTGCTGTGCAACTGCGGCAGCATGTTTCACACAGGAGAACTTTCTTCTTTTTGGAGCAGCTCATTCTTAAGCATGATGCTGCTGTCCGAGCCATAAGAATTAAGCAGATGGATCAGGGAATTGATTTCTTTTTTGGAAATCGCAGTCATGCTGTGAAGTTTGTGGAGTTTGTGGGCAAAGTTGCTCCAATTAAGAGTCGTCACGATAAACAACTTGTGTCTCATGATTCGAAGAGCAATAATTACAATTATAAGTACACTTTCTCTGTTGAAATCTGCCCAATTTGCCGCGAGGATCTGATCTGTCTCCCATCGAAAGTTGCTGTTAGTTTGGGAAATCTTGGTCCGCTTGTGATTTGTACGAAAATCAGCAACAACATTGCTTTACTGGACCCTTTTACCCTGAGGCACTGTTTTTTGGATGCTGATCAGTATTGGCGATCATCCTTCAAGTCCCTACTTTCTAGTAGGCAGCTTGTGGAATATATTGTATTGGATGTGGAGACTATTTCTTCTGAAGTTAATGTTGGTGGATCAAAGTATGTTTTGGCTGATGCCCAAGTCGCTCGTGTATCAGATTTTGGGAAAAATGACACAATCTTCTCTGTGAGAACACATTTGGGCCATCTTTTAAACCCTGGGGATTATGCTCTTGGTTATGACTTGTATCGAGCTAATAGTAACGATATTGAATTGGACAAGTATAAAGGTCTTGTCATCCCAGATGTTATTTTGATGAAAAAGAGCTATGAAGAGAAGCGCCAGAAGAAGCGTGGGAAGCCTCGTGCGTGGAAGCTTAAATCTCTTAACATGGAAGTTGATGATACTACTAGAGGTAGAGTTGATGAGGAGAAGATGAATTCAGAGTATGAACAATTCTTGAGAGATTTGGAAGAGAATCCTGATATGAGGTTTAATATGTCTATATATCGTAATAAAGAGTACCAACCATCGGAAATGGCTTCTGTGACGGATGGGGAGGATCTGCCTTCTGTGCCTTTAGAAGAGTTGCTTGCTGATCTTGATTTGAGTGATGAAGAAGATGGGGAAGATAGCATGAGGGAATGAACTGAAGTTTGTGGTGGTTTGAGTTGTTTCTTAGCCTTATCACAGGTATATGTCGGTAAGATATTTCTGAGCTCCATTTTAATTTGGCACTCATTTATTTTAAGGGTTACATGAAATTATAAGAATTTTCTTAAAAGATTTCAGAATTGGATGCATAGCTTATTGGCATTAATTTTTAATGGTCTTTTTCTCAGGTTACTTGTGATAGTAGACTGAAATGCTCATGGTACAAGGCTTCAGCACATCAATGTTTGGTAGATGTCGCATTGAAGTCATCTTGGAGATATGAATGAAGTCGTTAAGAGTTTAAATGGTGGAATTCTCAGGGGTTTTGGTTTGAAATCTTCATGGCTGGTTTTGAGTTTGATTTTGTTTTTGTTTTTGTTTTATTTTTTTTTTCCAAGGACTGGTTTGATTGTTTTCTTCCTGATCATTATATGGTTTTTTTAATACATGTTCCCAAATGGTCTCTCTGTCTCTTTACACACTATTGCTGGTGGTAGTCTTTTGGATTCATTCTATTCTAGTCCGCTCATTTGATTTGAGACGTGTGTTTGGTTGAGGAATTTGGAAAGGAAAAATAAAAAGGTGTATGAAATTAGGTAAAATGTAAGTATATTTTATTCACATTTTATCTTTTTTTTTTTTTTTTTTTCTTTTCAAATTCCTTCTCAAAGACTCCAACCAAACACAACATTAGTTTTATGTAAGTTTCAGGTAGGTAAAACTAATAAGATGATGAGAAGTTTTATGGAAGTTTCAAGTAGGTAAACTAATGAGATGAGGAGAAAATAGATTCCAACTTAGCAGGTGTTAACATCTGTGTAACTGTTGTTGGCAGTTTGCTCTGTTGCTAAAATTGTTATACCTACAGACCATAACATATATGGATCGAGAAAGGGGGCATTTAAAAAAATTTTAAGATGAAAGTAAAACTAAAATCCCATGCGTCAAAACTATTTCAGAACATGGTCAAGGAAATTAAAATCCCATGTTTTAGGTATGTAACTCTTCAAAAAATAAAAAATAAAAAAAAAATTCAATTTTTAAGAAAATCATCTCTTCTTTCAGGGCCAAAACCTTCCCTTGGATGACCTGAGAATTACCACAATTAAGCATACAAATGAGGGAAAAATCAGTAATTCAACACCCTTTTTTCTAGATATCAGTAATTTAACACTTGAAAAACTAATTTGGAGTATCATGCACAACTTTATTAGCCTCTTGTCAGATCATTTCTTATTATTGGCAAGTGAGTGGCATAGCCAAACAGAGGCAATCTGTCAGACAAACAATAAACAGCAATATTAGCAACGTGAAAATAAAAAAACAGAATGGGACAATGCCTCACAAAGGATAAGTCTCATATTGTATTATGTGGTCCATTTCTTATGAGACATCTCTATTTAGTATTCTGTGCACTTAAACTTATTGAAAAATAAAAGAGAGTCTAAAACAAGGAAGGGTTAGAAATATTTGAAATGCATCATGCATCGCATAATGATGACCAGCAGAATTAACTGGGTAGCTGATAAAAATGAGAACAATATTAAAGAAAAAGTGATGCAATTAAAACAGGTGTTTTCCAACCATATGCATCTTGTAATACATTTTTGTGGTATATGTTACATATTTTTCTAATGGAGTTATGATAATTTATGGTTCAGAAATGATATTACATATTATTTTGATAATGTTATGCATTTTTTGTGGTAATATTACGCATTTTTTTATCTAAATATTTTCTAATTACAAAATGTGTAATATTACAATAAAAATTATATAAAGATTTGTTAATTTCTTCATAATGGAATTCAGCATTAATTTGTGAGGAATGTGAAGGATGGCTTTGCTCGACAGTAAAACTGACCACTGGCATTCCCGATGGTATGAGTTACAGTTAGAGAAATACCTTCTCAAAAAATGGAGTAAAAACTAGATGAAAAGTTCTCTGAGCTTAGAAGATGCTATAGAAGCAACCCCATATCTTTTTGCAAATTGGATCAGCACAATAGTGACAACCAAGTAATTTCTAATATTCAAAGCCACAACTTGGTATGTTAACCTCTGCAATTAGATTTTATGACATGATTTAAAATTAAAATTCAAATAAACAACAAAGTGAATTATGGTCCAACACTTCTTGAGACGGTATTATGGTTTCTCTTAATTTCTACAATTTACAAAATGAATTTTATATCTATTTGTGTGAGGATGAAGTTGGCACTGTGAGTGAATCGGGGCTCCATGATTGATATGGGCAATCCAAGAACTCGAACCTGCAAGACAAAGAACACTGCAAGCGCTACTCGGCCGAGATTGGCCAAAAAAAACACCCTGCAATGCTAAAGTCATGAATTCAAGAAGGAATGATGAGCTAAGAATGTAAAGAGAGTACAAGTGCAAAGAAAATGAATTGTCCTCCAAAGGAAGATGAAGATTACCTTGTATAGGCTGGCTTGCCTCTCTCTCCAAGGGGCACATGGAATTACTACCTCACATGCCTCCATGCTCATTGCTCAGATCATCATACACCAGAGTAGGGGGACCATAGATTTTGTTAGGCACAAAAACCATTTGAGCAATTCGTTTCCCTCCATGTGGTGCAATATTCTTCCTTCACTGTTTTATCCAACACCTGGGGCTAGTGGTGATGTGTATCCTATGTAGTGAGGTAAGTTTGTAAATGAGGTAAGCAGTGATGTAAATGGATAAGTTTGTACACTATGCACTTAACTCTCTTACTCTCTTTTCCTATTTTCCTAACTCTCAACTTTCTTTTTTCTTTCTCTTACCGAACTCACTTAAATATTAGTTAACATTAGTAAAAGCTCATTTCCTATATGTCTAGTTGTAATTGGTAAAATCCAAGGCAAAAGACTCACCTTGCCCGACTGGCCTTCCCTCTTGGGGGTATGACCCGGAGTTGCTTCAGCTCAGTCCCCTTGCTTACTAACTACACCTAGTCAGAATAACAAAACGAAGCTGCTAGACCTAATAGTTGTTCAGCCTATTGAGTGTCGATTTAGCTCTCACGTAGTCTGGCCCAAGTCCTGGTCCATCGTTTAATGTCTCTGTCTCATTAACAAAGTCTACCTTGGACCCATGACGTTCAACCCACAGCACTCCTCAACCCAAGTTCACAAAGTAATCCAGGCTTGAACTGTCTAGGGCGCTTGACCCATGACCTTGTTTGGCCCGAGTTAGTAGAGCTTTTTGGGCTAGGTCCATATAAGGAGATCGGCCCACTCCAAGCCTTGCCATGTCATATTGACCCTCTTCATTTGTCCCCTAACTTCCACTTATATACTTGGCAAAGGGGAAGCTAACTCCAAGGGTGAGCTCTTCAAAATTTCATCGCTTGGTCGAATTGCTCTACAATAAAATGAATGACTAAAACCTGCTCAATTGAAGGGGAAGTGAGAAATAACAGGGAAAAGATCAAGAAGACATGGAAAAATGCCCCCGCCGCGCCGCGGGGGGGGGGGGGGGGGGGGGGGGCGCCGCGGGGGGCGCTGAAGTAGAAGAGAGTGATGGTGAGCTGACATCAGAAGCAAAATAGAATGGTTTTCGTTTCAGTCACAACAAATAAAAGAACATTCAACCACATTTCCATTCAGGCAGAGCCGTTTTGCCATCCATTGGTGGTGTAACCAATCGATCAGTAGTCGTGTCTGATTGAGATTTGGTTCTGTTTTGTGAATTTATAAAATACAGTCAAGTGGTAATATGTCCAACTATTAGACAGTTACAGCACCTCAAAGGTCAGTTATACACTTGAAACAAGGTGCTGTCTAACAAAACTTGGATATGGAGAAAATCTCACTTTCACTGTTGCACCACTGGTGCTTTAAATTTTACACTGCCAAAATCTCTAACTTGCTCTGTAACATGAAATACGAAACTCAAGGGAACATTTTAAAGAGTAAAACATCCAATAGTAGGTACACAGATGCATGCATCAAGTAAATCTATAGAGCATTTTACTTGTATTGGAAGAATAATCAAGTTGAGATACACATCTTATCCCCCATTATCAGTATCATACAAAACCAAGTATGTGAGATCAAACTTATTCGAAATGGTATGATCATCAAGTAAAGATTGTACAGTTTACACTTCAAAAAAAAACAATACAATTTGCATTTGTCGAGTCATATGTTCGGTATGATGAACCGATCAAAGAATATCTTCTGAATTGTTTTAATATAGTTGGTTTTCACTTGCTATCATTTAAATTACCCACAAGGCACTTCTCCAACAAGGCTTCAGCATTCACCCAAGCATGGTGTTTATCTAAATAACACATTAAGAACACAACTATGGGAATGTTGATCATTTACATTAATTAAATAGAAAAACTGACAACTGGCATCTAACTTTGCAAATTGAAGCAACAGTTTCCACGTATTGAGAATATAATATAAATAATAATGTTGCCCCCTCTCTAACAGCTTGAGCTTTTAGATGAGTTGGTGATCAATAATTTAATACCAAGCACCTCTAATAAAACACAAGACTAAAATGGATAGTAACCAATAAGGTTAGTTTAGCTGGCCAGAGAGCCCTTGCACCTCACCATGAGGTCAAGAATTCGACTCTCACCCATTTGTGTGTGGGTCTTTCTCCCACTTTGGGAGTACCAATAATGATTTATACACCCATCAGGAAAGATTTTGAATTACGATTTGTGAAATTGCTTCTTAAACACACAACCCATTTAATATAATGAGGAAGAATCTTTGAGGCCAAAAATTATCTAATGGTTACATTTTTCTCCATGCAAATAACCTACATGGAATTTTTTGGGTTCTTATATTGACACATAGAATAAGGTTTTATAGAGTTTTGATTGCAAAAAATTCAAACCTCCCCAAATGAAACTCAACAGAAGTAACAGATCATTAGAGTTTATTTAATAGGGCCTAAGATATGATAAAATACATGCCAATATTGAACCTATATGTATTTGGAATGTTTGCAACAAATGTCAAAGGATACTGAATAAAGACGTGCAATCTTTTCCAACTGCCTTCATCAGCATATCAACACCTGATTGTCAAGCAAATATTAATGCAGGCATATAATTTATACCCATTGGGTGTGTTTGTTTGGATGGACTGGATAAGGGGGGATTGTGGCAAACAAAAAGGATAAACATAAATAAACAATTTCCAGAATTTAAGCAATCCATAGAAGTACGGAATTTGCTTCACTAATGAATTGAAATTTGAGCAAACTAAAATTGTATGTACCTCCTGGATGAAATTTCATGTATGGAGCTATATTGTACACACGACCTTTAAGAACAGTCCACATGGCGCCTTCTGTTTGGTGTTGTTTAACTTCATTCAAGGAAATAAGCCTCCTATTTGACTGTCCCTTCAAACCTTTTAAAAAAAAAAAAATACAAAACCCTGAGAAATATCAGCAATTGTTTCTTCAACTCCGAAATAGAAATCTCACTTAATGAATGCATATTACATAATATGTATGCTCTAACCAGTTGACCTCTTTCTATTGACTTATCTCAAGCACAACTAATAGTTCATGCAGTAGTTTCTGGAGAGGTCCACTATATTGGCAAGCTAACATATAGGCAGCCCCAACTAAACACATTCCACCTAGTTCACACCATCACCTAAAGCCAGAAGTAAGCCTATCCACGCAACAAAGTGCAGAATGATGCAAAGTAGTTTGTTAATAGTGAGTAGCTTACAAGTGCCAACCTTGATACCAAGCTAACAAGCTCATAATTATGCTCAGCAGGCAACAAAAAGTCCAAAAAAAATTATAGTAGCCCATCAGAATTACATCAAATATAAAGCACATTAAAATACCTTTATCCATTATGCTTACCAAAGATTTAGAGCCTTACATGGTCCTCTCAGAATTTAAGAGAGACATTCCAAAATAGAACACATATTAAGAGAAGGGGAGGTGAGGTGTGAAGTGTGGCATTAAGACCTGTGGATCAGCATGGAAAGCTGTGGATGAGATTAACAGAGGTTTTTTTCGATTGGTGGCGAATCATGTAAAAGGCACCAGAGAGTATGCGGTGTCTGGGTGAGAGATGAAGCAGTCCAACCTAAAAGAGAGGGAGAAGCAATGGAGAATCCAAAATTTAAAGGCCTTGTTTGGTTTGCTTTTAAGAAGCAAATTTTGGAGAAAATTTTTCAAAATTTTGTTTGGTTTAGTGATTTTGGAAAAAAATTTCCAAAATCACTCTCTTTCTTACACATCAATCAATCACTTTTTTTTTCTCCTCTCTCCTCAATCACTTTTTCTCTCACATACATCTACTCAATTACAACAAAACATCAAATCATTCCAAACTCCCATACTCCAAAACTATTTCCAAAATATACACCCAAACAAACCAAATTTTTTTTTAAACTCTCTCCAAAATCTTTTTTAAAACTTTATCTCGCAAAACCAAACCAAACACACCCAAAGTCTCTGAAAGTATAGAGCTCCAGAACTCAGAGTGGAAGCCTCATTCTCAGTGTAGTGTCTGTTACAATTTATGGGGAATACGACCCTTTATTTATATAAGGTAAGGAAATGTACATATCTGCATGTCCGAGAAATCACCAGTAATTAAGGTAAGTCAATGAGATTTTAGGTCGTTAGAACCTGGCAGAGAAAAAGCTATTCTAGAAGCATCCAGAGGGTATCTCTGATGCAGGACAACACTCTATTAGAACTTTAAAGCAGAATTTCAGTAACTTGCTATTGTGGTTTCAAGCTGAAAAGTAACGGAGAATTTAGGGCTTCTACAAGTGTATGAAACAAGTAGGGTTAGGGCTTAATGTAATAAAGGAAGATAATGAAACAATTAGGGTTACAGCTTAATGTAATAAAGGAAGATTGATTTTTGGGGTTGTTCTGGGTGCTTTGAACAGTACCTGTGAACAATGTTTTGGCTGTTAAAGTGCTGAAATTTAAGAAAGAATGAAAAGAGAAGAAGAAGAAGAATATAGTTCTAGAAAGCACTCCTAGAATCTTAGGCATCACACCTAGGGTTAGGGTTGCATCACACAAACACAAAGAGGCTTCAAAACTCCGAAAAATCTATAAATGTAATATCCCAAGCAATATGTAGAATCAAACACCCCTAAGTTAAACCCAATTTAGGATACAAAAACCAACCCCAAACATGATTATGGATGTAACCAAAAACTAAGCATTAGCTTCGAAGAGAGAGAAGAATGCAGAATTTTGTTTCATTTATCTTTCCTTCTTCTCTCTAGCTAGCTTTCTCTCATTTTTCTTGGTAGCCAAACACTCCACCTTTGCTCCACTCTTACACCACCACCTCAACCCACCATCACCAACCATCTCACGTCGCCGGAAAAAGACTGTGGTTGGTCACCTTTCTCTCTCTACGAAAATAGCACAAATCAAGTTCAAACTTTAGATTTTCTTAATCTTTTCAAGAACCAAAGCTTGGGATTTCATTTCATGATGGTTTAGAGACTTTTAATTAGTAAGAATCTCTCTAAAAAGTTTTAGTTTAATGTTTTACATATTTAGAGTTAGAGATGATGATTTTTAGATTTATCATGATTTCGTTTTAGGTGTCTAGTTTTATATTTGTATTTAGTTTCTATGGATGTTTTTGCATATAGAAAAATCATTAGTTTGATGATTGGTTTGGAGATTGAAATTTGGGTTAATCTATAGTTTGAATGTGATGTAAAAATTGGGGATTTTGATGCTAGGAAATTTATTGTTGACCCCAATTGAAAAGAACAAGTCTTATAATTTTCATGAGATTGGTATACTCATTGGGTTCTAGCTCATTCTTTTTCAGTTAACCTTTTTTAGATTCCTAGATTATAGCATAGCTCGGCACAACTTGGAAGTTTAGATTTCTGGAGGATCAAAGTTGGGCGTTTTTGTAGTTGAGGTTTTGCATAGGGTCACTCTCGGATTTAGTTTCATCTTTCGTATTTTATGAAGGAAGTTGATTATAAATAATTTTGATTATGAAGTTTGATGTAAAGATAGATTCATGTTAGTGTATTTGGGAAAATGGTACATGGGAACAAACTTAGTGACATGATGATATTTTTGTACTTGAGTGGATCAAATTAGTATATAATGGCTGAATGAATGGTTTTATGCATTATTAGTGATGTAAATATATGAATTGTATAGGAGATTATTATGTACAAGTGTTATAGTACTTGAGATTTGCCCTCTCAACGGGGTTTGCCTTGCCGGGATTGGGTTGTGATATTCTTGTTATTTTCAATTGGGGTCAACAATAAATTTCCTAGCATCAAAATCCCCAATTTTTACATTACATTCAAACCCTAGATTAATCCAAATTTCAATCTCCAAATCAATCATCAAATTAATAATTTTTCTACATACAAAAACATCCATAGAAACTAAGTACAAGTATAAAACTCAACAACTAAAACTAAATCATGATAAATCTAGAAATCACCATCTCTAACTCTAAATATGTAAAACATTAAACTAAAACTTTTTAGAAAGATTCTTACTGATTAAAAGTCTCTAAACCATCATGAAAAGAAATCCCAAGCTTTAGCTCTTGAAAAGATTAAGAAAATCTAGAGTTTGAACTTGATTTGTGCTATTTTCGTAAAGAGAAAAAAGTGGCCTACCAGCGCCTTAATGGCAAGGTGAGATGGCCGGTGGTGGTGGTGATGGTGGGTTAAGGTTGTGGTGTAAGGGTGGAGCAAAGGTCGAGTGTTTGGTCACCAAGAAAATAAAGAAAAATGAGAAAAAGCTAGAGAGAAGAAGGAAAGAGAAATGAAACAAAATTCTGCATTCTTCTTTCTTCTTAGAAGCTAATGGGTTCAAATTACTCAGTGAACCGAAGAACTGAACCAAACCGATCTCTTTGGGATGGGTTGGGTTCGTTTTTGAGTGCATTGGTTTGGTTCTAAGTTTTCAAATCATCAAACCGATATGATTGGGTTGATATTTGGTCAATGCCTAAACTGAACCAACCCATGAACAGAACTTATTTATATATATATATAATTTTTATTTGGATTAACATGTCTTCACCTAATTGGTCTATTACAATAGAATTAATTGCACATAATAATTTTTCACATACAAAAATTATTAGGTGAACAAAGGAAGTAGAAGAAGCTTGAATTTAATTTGCATTGGTTGTATTTTTGGATTTAATTTGTATTAGTTATGTTTAAGCTTGAGTTAGATTTAATTTGTATTAGCTTGCATTAAATAATATTTTGCTCTTTGTTTGTGTTATATTTAAATGTTAAAGACTTGTTTATTTTAATTATTTATTATTGATTGATTCATTTATTTTTTATATAAAGGAACCGTGGTTCCAACCCAAACCAACCAGAGCTACATTGGGTTGGGTTGGGTTGGTTCTAGTCCATGATTGGTTTGGTTCTAGGTCTAAAAACTTAAAACTAATCATGATTGAATTGATTCTAAATTTAGTTCCAAACCGAACCAAACTGACCCACAAACACTCCTAATGGGTAGTCTTTGGTTACCTCCATAATCATGTAGGGTTGGTTTTGGGTATCCTAAGTTGGGTTTAATTTAGAGGGTGTTTGACTCTACATATTGCTAGGGATATTGCAATAAAATATCAATTTTATTAAATTATAAGCATTACATGATTTTATATAGACTTAGAGACTTCTTTTTTCTAACTAGAACTAAAAAAGAAACTACTAAGAATACTTTTGACTTCTAAAACTTATTTAAAACCAAATAAGACTTGTAAATAAAAGTAATTAAATAACTTGGCCCACAAGACAACTCATGGGCAACTCGCACAACTCATATCCAAAAATTCAGCTAATAACCAAAATACTCCTAACCTTAAAATTGACCAACAACTTTCTTAACCGAAAATAAACATAAATAACACTCTTCTAAGATAGAAACATAATTATAGATGGTTCCAATAGATCCAAATTGAGTTCGGCTCGAAACCAAGCAATTTCCAAACATGAATGCTTCCTTAATTTTGTTTTTCCTTGCTCCTATTGTGGACTGTATTAATCTCAAAGGTGAAATCTCTCATAGTTGGAATGGCCTAAGGCAGCTTGACCCATTTGGAATATACAATATACATATCCTGTTTTTTGGGAATATTTCGTATCCTGTATTTGTATCCATGTTTCATAGAGTGTCCCACATAATGTAGATACTCGACTCCTGGGGTTGCCAAGAAGGTAACTTCATAATGGCCAAATTCTGGGCAGAAGAACAAACGTGTTGTTGACCCACTTGAGCTCATTTGGTATGACCCAACATGTCCTAACTGGCTGACATGAGGAAGTCATGATGACATGTACAGCACACATCACTACCTATGTTCCATGACATGTAGCTGGACATAGACACACAAGTATTTACAAAGGACAAAACAAGCAATACATTTTTTATTTGCTGATAAGAACAACGAACAATGCTACCCTGAACACCAGTATTAAGAAACCCACAACAGTATGTTTCTGTTCTAAAATATCAAAATTAACAACCTAACAAATTTCTTCAGATTGCAACTGTTGTATATTTTCCAAGTGAGGTAAAGTTGTTGCAGTATAGCATTAAAACCATTATAAGTGAGATTCTACAGGAAAAAGAAGAGGCTATAGCACATAATCCCAATGCAAATTGGATATGCTTCATTCAATAATGGTTAACAACTATCTAACAGACTTCCTAGTGTAATTATGAAACTTCTTAACTTCAGAAATACTACATGCTAGAATTAAGGAACCAAATTAACCAAATGGCATTATATTACATAACAAAACATCAAACCACATCCCATTAAGAACGTCACAGGATGAGGAGCAATCATTGAGGCATGTGGCCAAATTTCAAATTCACTTTCTGAAATAGAAATTTCCAAGTGCTGGTGTCTCATAAAGCAAAGACATGGTGAATACCACATTCTGAACTGCTCATGAACAAACAATATTCTACAGAAAACTATGAGAAATACACAAAAAAATTGAAACACAATATTTCATATGGGTCATAAGAGACTTTCACACACAATATTTCATGTGGTTCAGAAGAGATTTATAACTTGAGATTTAGAAAGAAAAACAGCAAATTATCTTCTTACATATGTCATATAATATTAATGGATTATATCTTCAAGGTGTGCAATGTGGGTATCATTTGTGAATCTTGAGCCATGACTTCATAAGCCTTATCTGAAATGAGCTTTTCAGGCTAAACCTAAAGGGTTATAGTCACTAGTGTTATGTTTCACGTTGGAAATAGAACCAAAAAAGCAAAAAAGTCAAACCTCTATACTATATCCAGCTCTCACGAACCACTGGAAGGTAAAAACCAGAAGAATAGTGAAGCATTTCAATAATGAGACATTGTTAGTAGTTCAGTACCTGCAAGGTCAGGATGCGTTTGGGTAAGCTTAAGCCAATGCATTTGGCTATAACCCTTCTCAAAAGGAACCTTGGCCCGAGGTGCAGGCTTCCTACCAGGAGTCTTCTGTTGCCGTGAACTGTTAACTGAGTTTCCAGTGTCTTCAGGTGCTGCTTGCTTTGGCAGTTCAGTCAACTTTTCTCGAGGAGATGTATCAATAACACTAAAAGACAAAGAACCAATCTTTGTCTCCCTCTTTGAAATGTCATTACTTGGCAACTTATCTTTCCACATAATGCCACTACTCTGATTAAAACTAGCTTCGCTTGCAGACTCATCTTTTATGGGGACACCACTGACATCTGGCACAGCCTTCTGCACCTCAAGACCATCTCGGTCAGCAGGTAAACCAATCTGAATAAACACAATTCATCTTCATTGTACAAATATATTAAAGAACATAAAGAATGCAGCCAAACACACAACTTATCACAATACATTACAAAAATGAAAAAGGTCATAAGATTGTAAAAACCAACCTTTGTCTCCCTCTTTGAAATGCCATTACTTGGAAACTTATCTTTCCACAGAATGCCACTACTCTGATTAAAACTAGCGTCGCTTGCAGACTCATCTTTTATGGTGACACCACTGACATCTGGCACAGCCTTAGACACCTCAAGACCATCTCGGTCAGCAGGTAAACCAATCTGAATAAACACAATTCATCTTCATGTACAAATATGCTAAAGAAAATAAAGAATGCAACCAAACACAGAACTTATCACAATACATTACAAAAATGAAACGTGAATTCCAAAAACTTGCCTGACAGAATGTGAAATCATCATTGCTCGCCATATCACACTATTAGTCACTAGAACAACCTGAGAGATTTATCCTGTCCCATGGTTTGATCATTTCACCAACAAAATTAAAACGATCACGTTATGGTTTTACAGGTAATGATTATACCGTGGACAACCACAATCACAAAGCATAAAACTGACAAAATTCAAGGCATTACAACAATAAGTATTTCTAGTAAAAAGTGGTAAAAATAAATAATAATAAGCAAAGAAAACCAGATCGAGTCCAAGTTATTTCAAAACATTCTCTCATTTTCTGTTCAGGTATCCCCATTCTAGTGCTGATTTTGGTACTGCCATCAGAGTATTTATCATACAGGCAAAACTAAATTCTAGGAAAATTTACGGTTCACACAGAATAGGATAACACACTGAAACAGAAAATAAAAATTTTAGTTTCCAACTTTCCATGAATATGCACACTGTACAATAAAGGAAACAGTTGGATTGGAACAAGTTGGTAAGATAAATTTTCATGAAATTTCTAAACTTTTTAAGGTTTTATCAATTGCAAAAAATTTTCTCATTTTCCATGTTCAGATGTCACATTTAACTCTCTCTCTCTCTCTCTCTCTAATATGATAGAACATTGTAGGCAGCTCTGTTACACGGCCTTGTGTTGGACGCAGGTACTCTGTCAGATTCATCTAGTTCACATGTTCAAAAGCACAGGAATAGAACAAAATATTCATATTTCTTTTTCTTTTTTTTCAAATTTCCTAGGGCAAAATGGATTTACAAGGTGATATAAAGTATGCCATGCACAACATATGGGAGTTTTATGTGTCGTTATTAGGTAAACTCAGATTACTAACTAGACACATTTGCTAGGTGAATGTGCCACTGAATTTGTCGAACACATATGTCATACCCTTATCTAACTGTTGAGTGTTAGAAGCAGATACTTAACACATTTAGAAGGATCTATCTAACAGAGGTAGGCCATAGGCGATATAATCCAGCATATCAAAAATTGTCCGACTTCTAAATTTTTTAAGTTGAAATTTTACCATACAATTTCCTCTTTTCTGAACACACAATAATACAGCATGGCACTATATTCCTAAGGGCAAATTTCACATTACAACCCTATAGTGTGGCTCATATGCTAATCACCCCACCATAACCCCCTTAAGTGCACCGTCATGCATTTGTCCAAGTCAACAAGAGCGAAACACGTGTCTGGATATAAGGGATTTATGTGCTCATTTCCAAATGTCAAGGGGTAAATCACACATGAAGTAAAGCATAGGAGGTTAAAGTGAATTTTGACTAACAAAAAAATAGAGAGGGTAACAGACCTACTAGTGCACTTTACTCCACAAACCACAAGAGGATTATGTGCTTATTTCCAAATGACAGCAGTTATGTGTACATGGGCCACACTACAAGGGAATAAATTTTCCCTATTCCTAATTTACTCAAGGTAATAAAATTTTATTTACACTCCCCAGATTGTGAGAAAATGTGTGAAACAAATGGAAATAGGAAAGCAAAATCTTGTTTCCATTGCCCACTTAGATTAAAAAAGAAAATGAATGCTGACATGGAGTTTTCTCTTCATCGAATACTAACAAATCTGCATAACAGGGTTATAGGGATTTCAGCTTCACAAACAGAAAAGAATTTAGTAGAGCACATCTAGGATCACCATGTTGACGGTTGGTTTGGAAATTGACTATTTTAGTTGATTTTTTGGTTTTTTTTATGAAAAAATGTGTAAAAAAGTAAAGAGAGCGGTGTGAGTGACTTTTTGACTTTTTTTAGTTGGTTGCCAAACGTTACATTAGGAAAACTTTAATGAGATTAAAAAAATATAAATAATAAATAAAAAAGCCTACACCAATATATAAATTGTGACTACAAGTGTATTGAGGTTTTAGTCACAACAGTATTTGCTAGGAGTTTTTTTTTAAGAATTTTGGTAAGAATACCATTTTCAGTTGGGAAACAATTGCAATAAAAGAACATATATGCAATTTTAAGCAACCAAGTAGCTTCATATAAGCAAAAATAAAAATTAAAAAAATACTGCAAATTTCGTTAACCTTATAATAATAATACCCTTGTACCTGACTCATCATTCCAGATATGTATTTCAATGACCCCTAATAAATCGATTCTTGTGAATACACGTCTTAGAACATGTCTACTTAAAGTGCTGTAATCTTATTAATTGAATCAATTCGAAGAAAAAATCCAAGCTTTCTCGTGAGATTATAAAATAAATAAATAAATAATGTAACTGAATCACACACAAAAAAAAAATTTTGATGAAAGAAAGTGGGTAAACATGAAGATGGAACTGAATCAGAAACCATGGCACCTAAGGGGATTGCCTAGAGATAGAGAGAGAGAGAGAGAGAGAGGGAAAAGGGAGTTCGCAGAACAGGGTTTCGCAGAGAGAGAGAGAGAGAGAGAGAGAGAGAGAGTTTGATACCTTGTTGCGAGAGAGTTGAGATGGGTTTTCGCGGGGATGGTGTTCTTCTCCGTCTTCTTCACCGTAGTGATTGTTTGTTTGTTTGGAGAGCTCCAATCCAAGGCATATGAGAAGGAACCCTTCTTTCCTATGACTACATAATGGCCAAAAGTCAAAATAACACTCCGCTTCGACGGTCAAAATTGGATTTAAAGATTGGGTGAATTATAAATAGTTAAAGTATTAATAGTTGAACTTTTATTATTAAAAATAAATTTTGATTAAATTGTCGTTAAAAATATTTTTTTATAAATTGTCGTTAAAATTTATAATTAGTAACTTTTTTATGATAATTTTTTTTCATAAGTCTATTTATTAGGACCTATATGTAAGTCCACTTATTCGACAATAAGTCCACCTAAAATATAGATTATTTTTTATAATTTTAAAAATTATTACTTTGTTTATTTCAAAATAATAGTCTTTTTTAAAGAATTTAAATTGTTTTTATAGTATAATTATTGAGTACTGCTATTAGTGTCTCACAAATTATTTTGGATCTCTTAATTTTTAGCTTTTTTTATTACAATAATAATCTCAAATAAAATTACTACAATAGATATTATTAATTTTGGAACACCCCATCTCACAATTAAAGCTACATACTCACTACATCATAAATAAGGGTTTATGAGAGCACCCACCTCCATCTCCACCCACCCATCTTCTGCAAAACCCACCTTCAAAACCCAGTCAAAACCTTGAAAATTCTTTGGCGGTAATATTCCGGTGGTAACGGTGGCAACCATCTGATTACTTACACTTCTTCAGCAATGACAATGAGTTAAAGTTTTTCTGACAATCACAACTCCATAAGACGATAGGAATACAATAATAAAAGCTTAAAGGATGTTCATAACTTTGATATTATTCTTAACTTAGAGGAGATTGGCTTTATAAGTGTAAGTCTTTTGAAAAAAAATGACAAAAATAATAAAATATGTTTGTCATCCTTTTGAGACTGAACTCCCGAACAAATGATAGAAATTCAGGAACACAGGCCCGAACATTATTTATTTGTTCGGAAACTGGTAAACGAACATTATTCAAAGACAGTATTCTTCTTCTTTTTCTTCTTCTTCTTCTTCGTGAGTTTTAAAAATGATGAGACTTCTTTTTTTTAGTGGATTTTGTTAGGGAGGTTTTTTGGAAGGGAGTTTTTTTTGGGGTGTGGGAGGTGTGCATTCAAATGGGTGAAATGTTTTAGGATAATTTTGGTATTATTTGGGAAGAAAAAAAGAAATTTTAAGGGTTTCAAAATTTATAAGTGGGGGGTCCAAAGAAATGGGAGGTCCAAAATAATTCATGGAGTGCTAATAGCACCACTCATAATTATTACATTTTAAAAATATTATTTTTTCAAAATTATCCTTTGATATTACATTATTTTGAGAATATTAATTATCATAATTGTATTTTTTGGGTTTTTAAAAGAAACGCAAAATAGGGAATTCATATTATTTTAGTCTTTAATTTTTGAAAAAGGCGGTGCTATTAGCACCTCATGAATTATTTTGGACCCTCAATTTCTTTGGGCCCCCACTTATAATTTTTGAAACTCTCAAAATTTCTTTTTTCCCCCCAAATAATATCAAAATTATCATTGTGAAAACATTTTACCCGTTAAATGCACACCCCCTACACCCCAAAAAAATCATTCTTCCAAAAAACCTTAACAAAACCCACCAAGAAGAAGAAGAACTAATGTGATTACTGCCTACACTGCCTCATCCACCATTGTTACAGTTGGTATGCTCTCTCTCTCTCTCTCTCTCTCTCTCTCTCTATATGTATATATATATATATAACAATTTTGACCGTTCAATATGTTAAGAAATTTTCATGCTCGGACCTACATTTCCGAACATTCCTTATTTGTTCGGGAATGTCTTCTTGAACAAATAAGTAATGTCCGGGCTTGTATTCTCGAGTTTGAAAAAATGAAAACTTTTGCAAGTATTAACAATTTTAACTATTTAATGTGTTAAGAAATTTTAATGTTTGGACATGCATTCCCGAACATTACTTATTTGTTCGGGAATGCCTTCCCTAACAAATAAACAATGTTCGGGCTTGTGTTCCCGAATTTCGGTCATATGTTTAAGAGTTCAGTTCCGAAAAAATGACAAACATATTTTATTATTTTTACCAATTTTTTAAAGAAATTTACCCTTATAATGCCAATTTCCTCTGAGCTAATAACAACCTCAAATCTATAAACCTCCTCTAAGTTTTTATTGTTGTACTCCTCTCGTCTTATGGAATCGTGATTACAAGAAAAACTTCCACTCATTGTTATTGTCGAAGAAGTGTAGGCAGTCAAATGGTTGCCACTGTTACTGCCGGAATATTGCCGCCAAAGGGTTTTCAAGGTTTTAAGGGTGGGTAGGTTTTGAATGTGAGATTTGGGGAAGATAAATGGGTGGTGATGGAGATAGGTGCTCTCATAAACCCTAATTCATGATGTAGTGGGTGTGTAAGTTTAATTGTGAGATAGAGTGTCAAAAAATTAATGATTTCATTTTTAGTAATTTTATTTGAGGTTATTATTGTAATAAAAAAAAAGAGAGTTAAAAATTGGGGGGTTCAAATAATTGATGGGGTGCTAATAGCAGCGCTTTTTTGAAAAAGGACTAATATTTTGGGATAATGAAAAACGAAATAAGGGACTAATATTTTGGGACGAATGGAGTAATATTTCCCCATTAGAGTTTTTTTATTTAACAAAATTAACTAAAAAATATGATTAATAATTGTTCTCCTATATAATAATAAAATTACTTAAAGAAAAATTTATCCATAAATCTCATATAGAGAAATGTTGATCCATTTAATTATAAGAGTTTTTTTTATGAACTAATTAGTCTTTTTTGTTTTGAAAAATTGTATTTATTTGATTTGGTGTTATTTTATTTTAAGTGAATGCACTTTTGTGATTTATTTTTCTAGTGTTGGTTGTTGAGTGTGGAAATCTACATTTTTGGTAGTGTAGTTTTCTGGTGTAGTATTAGAGCGTTACATTAGAGTGCTATATTAAAAAAAAATACATTAAAAAGTTTTTGTATATTACATTGATTTTTTTGGGTGAATAATGTTACATTGATTGGAGTGTTATATTTGAAAAAATAAATATGCTAAAGAATTTTTTAGTATTACATTAAAGTGTTACATTTGTAAAAAATACATTAAGGAATTTTTGTAAAATGTTACATGGTTACGCTTAAAAAAAATACACTAAAGAGTTTTTTTAATTTGTTATTTTGGAGTGTTATGTTTGGAAAAAGTATGCCAGAGAGTTGTTGTGTATTACATTGATTGAAGTGTTGTGTTTAGGAAAAAACACCTATATTGTTATGTTTGAAAAAAGTACACTAAAGAGTTTTTTTAGTGTATTACATTAGAATGTTACGTTTTTTAAGTGTTATGTTTGAAAAAAAAAAATACACTAAGGAGTTTTTTTTTGAAATGTTATATTTAGTAATCTTAACATTATGAGAAAACCCACATTTGTCCCTTAACACATAAAATAAAACCTTTGGGTCTATAAGAAAAAAAAGATAACCAAATAGTTCATAAGATCGCTATTTGAAATTTATTGATGCTTCACTCTTACTTAAATTATTAATTGAAATATATTTATAACATCATCAAAAACTGTTAATTGACTTGATAATTTATTAATAAAATGGATGATTTGTTATGAAATTAAAAACCTTAGGGGTGGAATGTAATTTCTAGAATAATAGGGGCGATTCATATTTTAATAAAATCTCAGGAGGTATATTTATAATTTATCCTTGGATATGTATAAAATTATAGGCATCAATTTGTAAATTGAACTAGTTATTAAACGATGATGTGGTATAATTTTAAAATTTTTGAATTTATATAATGAGTAGGGTTCATAATTTTTAAGTGACAATATCATAACATCTGTTGATATACTAAAAGCTTTTTTGAGAGGCAAAAATAGTCAAGTTATTAGCCTATTTAAGTTATATTACCTTTTTATTTTTTTTGCATATTTTGTTTATAATAAGCCAATAAGCGCAAAAAATAAAATAAAACAAAAAACTTCCCAAAAATAAGCCTAATTAATACACAAATGGAAAATATAGCCAAAACTCTTCCAGTGGACCCTTATTTGGTAAAAAGGACAGCCCAATTTATTTTGTTTCATAAACTCCCTAATGAGAAAATACATAATTGAGCAAGGACAAGTAAAATATATATATTTTTTTAGATAATATTGTCAGAGTAACGTGTTACTGCTAAACCGAATAACATGTTACTGTGAGATAGAGTAATATGATACTGTCAAACAGACTAACATGTTACTGTGGGACCGAATAATATGTTACTATTATTGTTTACATTAATTTCGATGGTAATAATTTTTTTTTAATAATTTCATAGTCAACATGGATCTTATTTGATAAATTTTGATAAGAGAATTCTAAAAATATTAATTTTATTAAAACCAATATCTACATCAAAAGTTTTATTATTTTAAAATTTAATATTTTTAATAATAATATTATGTGTTAGACTTTTCAAAATATATTTTTTTTGTTAAAATGCATTAAAATTTTATTATGATAGAATTTTGACCAAATTTCCTACAATAAATTGATGCAGGTAGAACCACTATTTATAAATTAGAGTGGTGTTTTCTAATTCTGTGTTTGGTTAGAAAATTTGAGAAGAAATTTAAAAAGAAAAAAAAATATAGAAATAAGATAAAATTTAAATAAATTATATTCACATTACACCTACTCTTTTCATTTTTCTTTTTAAATTTCTCGTCAAATCTCCAATCAAACCCTACATAAAAGCAAAATTGAAAAGAGCTTTTCGCAGGGTGGTCACGTGGCCCCGGTCAACTTTTGAAAAATTATTATTTTACTTTAATAAAAATATATATTTTAATTTAATTATTTTAAGTAATATTTTAAAAAATTTATATCACTATTTTCTTTATTTTTTCTTTTTATAATTTGTCACTTTAAATATTTAATGATGCTAATTTTTTTAGGACCTTGCTACATCCCCTAAAAACACCTCCTCTAATCCCCCTAATTTCCATATCAAGTAAAAAAAAAAAAAAAAAGGAAAAAGTTGCCCAAATTGAAAATTAAAGGGATGAGGGAGGTATTTTTAGGGCTCCAAATCATTTTCTATTTTTTATTAGATAAATGTTATATATCAGTGATTTTTAGTCCCTATTTTATCTCACCTCTTATATGACAGATAATTATTACACAATTAATGATAACTGTTGTCATGTAATTGTCATTCAAATCAGTGAAAAAAAATGATATTATGTACCTTTATCTCATTTCTTTCCCTGTCCATGTTTATATATGTTATATCTCTTTTTGCGTGTGCATGTTAATATGATTTTGTTTTCTTTTTTATGAGAACATTAATTATTTTTTAGACCGTGATGATTATTATACATAAAATAAAGGGAAAATCGGTTTAGGGTCCCTCTCACACTTTTCATAATGGAAGAGATCCACAAAATTATTTTTTGATGTCTAAGGTCCCTAAACATATTGCCCACGATTCCTCTCTCTCTCTCTCTCTCTCTTTCTCTCAGATTCCTCTTTTGCTGCTACGCGTATGGAAATAGTGATCGATGGATCCGACTCCGACGACTCCGACTCAGCCTTGTCTAGGTCCCCGCTCCTCACTCGCCCTGAGGTCTTCAAGCGCCGCACACGCCGCCTTAAGCAACTCTCCAAGATCTACAGAGACCATTATTGGTCTCTCATGGAGGACCTCAAGCTCAAGTATAGAGACTACTACTGGGACTACGGTAAGAGCCCCTTCCTTAAGGACGAGGACATTCTTCACAGTCTCAATCGGAATCACAGTAACAACTACGGAACCACCATCATCCCAGATGACATTCAACATCCACTTAACAATGGTAAATTAGGATTAGGGCTAGGGTTAGGGTTGGGCTCCAATGGGAATGCAATCTCTCTCTCTCTCTCTCTCTCTCTCTCTCTCTCTCATCTTTTGTGAAGATTATTGTTAATTTTCACTGTAAATTTCGTGATTTGATTTAAATTGCTAGATGAATTTCCTAGCCCTAAGAAGAAGGGCTATTACTTGTTGACATTTTTCTGAGCAAATTGTCCTAATTTTGAAACTGAAATTGTCAGAAAAGTGAGAAATCCAAACACCCATTTGTGTGTAGTGATAATTTGTCTCACATTACGAATAATCTAATCTATTTATCTTTCGACTTCAAATTTTCTGTGGAGAGTTGAGTCTAGGAGAGGCAAGGGGCAGAGAAATTTGTTTAATTTTCTCTGCCTTTAACTGAGTAAAATTGGTGAAGTCAATTTTCTCTGGGCTTGGGAAGTCCAGAATTTATCAATTTTCTCTGGTTTGAAAATTGGTCAAGCTGAACCCAGAGAAATTTGAATTTTCTCTGGGTTAAACCCATAGAAATTCTTTGAAAGTCCAGAATTTCTCTATTCTTTGGGTTGAGAGAATTTCTCTGGAAATATTTGTCTGGGAATTTTCTCTGGGTTCTCTGGGTGAGAGAATCTCTAGAAATGTTTGTCTGAGAATTTCTCTGGGTTTGGAGAGTCCAGAGAAATTTTGAAATTTCTATGTGATGTGTCCAGAAAATTTTACAGTGGGAATTTTCTGTGGACCAATTTTCTTAAACTTTGTTGGCCTACTGGTAACAAAGTTTAAACTTTAGTGGTTGAATCAGGGGAATGAATGGATTTAGTGGTTGAATTCTTGCCAGATTTTTGTCTTAAACTTTGTTTTGCGTTGAATTTGTCAATTGTAAAACCTGGTGATTAGTTAATTGACACCACATTTTAGGTTTGTAGATTCTGGGGTTTTAACTCTCTTGAATTCCAAGGAATGGTTGTTGGCCTACTGGTAACTATGAGAATAAAAGTTTATGGGTTCATTGCACAGATCTGTAGAATAGATTCTTGAAGCATTACGTTACATTACATTTTTGTTTTGATAAATGAAACGTTACATTACATGTTAGAGGATAACTGTTATGTAGTGAATTGGAAACATAGATATCAAAACACTTTGAAGTCAGCAAAAAATTTATCTGGATTTTAGACAATTGAATTTCTCTGGTTTGGACCAGAGAATTTCTCTGGATTAATTTTTTTTCCAGAAAAATTTGGTCTGAAATTTCTCTGGACCAATTTTCTCTGGACTGAAATTTCTCTGGATCAAGGTTGAGGGACCTTAGACATTATGAAAATATTGTTGATGGACCTTAGACATCATAAAAATATTTGATGTCCTTTATGCTATAAAATCATAATATCAAGGACCTTAAAAAAAAAACCCCTAAAATAAATTAATAACAATAAAGATAATGATTGATTAACTTGACTTCATATTTAAATATAATTTTGCATTGCACTAATTTTTAGGAGTTGTTTGGAGTGTCTTAAATAAGTATACTTTTTGAACTAAAAAGTTGAGGAAAAAAATATGAATATTTAGGTTAACTTTTTGAATTTTTATGAAAAAATGTGTATTAAAAAATTATATAAATAAGTGTGTAAGAGAAGATAGTGTAGTAGGCTGTATGATTGGCAGTGAAGTCGGCTGGCTGAGTAGATGGGAAAAGATTGCCTCATTTTCGGGCTTTGATTGAACGTTGTTGTTCAGCCTTTGGGGGCCCACCACGGGTCCCGTTTCTCTAATCGGAACCGTTCAATGTGTAAAACTCGTCGAGTGCTATATGCTTGTAAAAAATCACATTGATTGGATATCGATAACTATCTGATCGTGTTAGTTTTTTTTGTCAACTGTTAATTATAACACCATCCAATTTTTATACAAAACTGATTTGATTATGTAGTTAGTGATATCCGATAGACTTGATTTTTTACAGGCATATAGTACTAGATGAGTTCTACATATTGAACAGTTTGAATTATCAAAACGGGACTCATGGTGGGCCCCCACGGGCCCAACTTTACCATCCAACTTAGCAAATGCACACATGTAATTTTTTTTTTCCTTTCACTGTAGTTGACTTGACCTCAGTACGTTGATGGGTCAAAAAGTTGATTTGTATTTTAATATTTGTATATTAATTTTTTTATATATTTTAGTGAATAGTGATAACTTTTTGGTAACTTTTTGACTTTTTGATTTTTTTTAAACTTGCCAAACCAGCCCTTAGCCTACCATCAAATAAAAATTAAGTTAAGTTGATTTATGATTTTTTGTTAAGATTTAATTCAATGGTTTCCCTTCGGAATAAAAATCTTGACTCCACCACTGGCTTTTTAGCAACTTGTCTAATTATAGAGGAAAATGATACGATGTACACCATTTTAGGGATGCATACTATATATATCTTACTATAAAATATGTAATCTCGCAATAAATTAACGTAATAAAATTTCTAAAATTTTGTGATTAATGTTATAAATGTTTGTGATAAAATTATACATTTTGTGATAGGGGTGCATATGCACACCATAGGAGAATCTACTTGTGATTCGATACCCGCTTATATGATTAGATAATTTTATTTACACATAATTGGATAATTTTATTTACACAATAATTTTACTTTGTTATACTATTTTTCTAATCATACATTCCTCAAAAAATTTTAAATTTTATTTTATCTCTTTACACATTCATTTATTCTACATATACTCTCTTTGTGAATTTTTTAATAATTGTAAAAATTAAAAAATATGAATGTTTATATTTCAATTAATAAAATATTAAGAATTTTTGAAAAGTATGAAAGTTTAAAATATTTTAAGAAATATTCACACTTTCTAAAAATTTATAAGGTAAAAAGAAAATGTAAAATTTAATGTGAATATTTACACTTTTTTTGGATTTCAAAATACTCATTAGTTTCTTATATACATCAAAAAATAAGAAAAATATTTTTTTAAAAAATACTTTCCACTCAAATAAATAGAGCTAAAGACTTTTTTTTTATTATTATTATTTTGAACTAATATTTTTACTCCAATTTATAGCAAAATTTTACTTTGTTTCACAATAAAATTTTATTTTGATTCACAATAAAATTTACATAACAGAAGAAATAACTCAAGCACACACTATTAAAGTAAAACTTTACTGTCATTGTTGAACAGGACCATCAGCAAGAAAAAAAGAAGAAAGAATAGAGTACATATTAAAAGAGCAACCATAACAACCAAAGATGAAATTTTACTTTCATATTTACAAACTAGTACACAAAAACCAATATATATACGTACATATACATACATAAAACCTTCCACATATTCACGAAAGAGCTAAAACTCATCTTCTAACTTTTCATTGGTTAGATTTTAGAAAGAAAATATGAAGTTTTTCATTGATTTTAGTTTCGCTTAATTTTATTTATTGTTCCACCGCAATTAGTTTCATGACACATACATGTATATAGTTAAACTCATATGTATATATGTATATATATAATTTGTAGATTGCAAAGCAAATCAGAGCCAAACACCATGTTTGAGAGCTTCAAAGAGTATAATTTGTCTTTAATAAGGCTTCTTATATATAAACAAAGGTTGAAAATGTCCATAAAAATCAATGCATGTTCTTCACACCTCAGTCAACCAAAACTGAGGGATCTTATGGATGAATAAAATATATGTTGGATTTCAAGCAATACACGCCTTTTACCAAGGATTTTTAGTCAAATTTTCTTAATTTTATTGAGGCTTAATATATATATATATTTAAAATTTTTAAAAATTTGGTACAAGGGTTGGACTGAAGTGAGAGCCCTATTTTTATTATTTTTTTTAAAAAAAAATAAAAATTTGGAGGCCTAAGCGATAACTTTGTTGGCCTATACTCAGTGTCGACCTTGCCTATCTTATACCCAAAACATAATCGTCCTACACCCCTGTTTGGTAGAGCTGTGGGAAAGTGCTTATAGCTTATGCCTAAACAGCTTATAGCTTATAACTATGACCATAAGCTGATTTCCAGCTTATTCTTAAAGCATCTCCTGCCCCACTCAAAGAATAAGCTGATTTCTGACTTCCAAAAAGCTATAAGCTATAATCTATAAGCTAAACCAAACACATCAAAATAGCTTAAATTAAGTTGAAAGCTGAAATAAGCTGTAATTAAGCTCTGCCAAACAGGCACCATGTCATACTTGTTCCATACACACCCAAACCGTACTCAAAGTGTTTCATGTATTTGGCATACTCAATATGTAAATAGTTATATTAATAGGCATATCTTTATCTTGGTCAAGGCTTTTGTTCCTTCTATTCAACCAAGAGATGAAGAGAAATTATTCATTGCTCTTGATACAAGTTCTTGTGGTACTTCAAAATATTCAGGTTTGTCTGATAACATTTATATTTATAGTTTCTATTTATATTTATAATTTTTTTTGAAAACTATGAATAATAAGCCATTTTGGTTTCTATTTTCGTTTTAAAAAAGTTATAAACAATTTTCAAAATTTGGTTTCATTATATTATTATTATCATTTTATCTCTAATTAAAACCCTTTCCGATCACCACTTATTGCTTATCATTACCGACTATCATTAGTGATGACCTTCTCCACCAACCATCTCTAGCCACCACTTTCCATTGACAATAATTACCTTTGGCCATCATCTCCTGGTAAAAATCAATTTAGACAGATCTCCAACCATCGACAATCACTTTTGACTGTCATTTTTTGTCCAGCAACCACTCTCCACTGAAAGCAACCATCTCCAGAGACCGACAATTACCTTTGACTACTATCTCCAACCATCTCTTTTCACTTGTGTACAAACATATTTTTTTTATTTTTGTTTTTATTTAAAATAAACATAAACATGTTTAGTGTTTTTTGAAATGTCACTTTAGTTATTGGTGATTCAGTTTGCTTGGTTAGAATTTTTCAAAAATACTTTTTAGAAAATTCTACTATTTTGTTTTCTGTATTTTTTTGTTTTTACTGAATTTTTTAAATATTTTAAGCAAATTTTTATTTTTTTATTTTTAGATATACCTAACATAAATATACCTAAAAAGTAAAAAATTTGTAAAAAAAAACCTTTGAAGAATTCAATAAATACCAAAAATAAAAAAAATACGAGAATTTAGTACATTTTTTTTATTTTTATGTATTTATTAATTTTTTAAAATATTTTTCACAAATTTTTTTGATACATTTAAGTAAGGTGCATCTAAAAAAGTAAAAAAAAATGTTTAAAATTTTAAAAATATTTACTAAAAATAAAAAAATATAAAAATTAAAAAACTCAATTTTTAAAAAATTTAATCCAAAAAATTCAAATTAAACGTACTTAAAAAATATTAAATAATTTCTCATCCACGGGTCATCGTAACTCCAACTTGAAGACTCTTGGGTCTAGAACCACTCTTTTTTTAAGTTAGAGTGCATCTGAATTTGGAAAATTCTAGTTGTACATATGGGTTCAAACATAACAATCGTTTGGAAAGTTGGGTTGGAGCAGATTAGAATTAAAATAACCACAAAAAAAATAAAATAAGTGTTTTAATCCTAAGTTAAAAAATGTCATATTTAAATTATAATTATTTAATTTTTTTCCTCATAAAAGTCAAAAAAATCCATTCTAAATAAGAATTTTTAGTCTCAGATTGCAATAGTCAAAAAATAAAAAAGCTAACTCACATCCTAAACAAACTCATAGAATATAGATGTGAATCGTGACATATAGAGGGTGTTTGTTTGGGTTTTTTTGAGCCAACTTATAACTTTTAACTTTGGAAAAGTTATTTTGGATTATTTGGTCAAACTTATTTCAAATAGTTTCTGATTTTAACAACTTATTTTAACTCAAAAAAACTAATTCTGAGAAGCTGTTCACCCCTTACTTCTGATTATCAGTTTTTGCTGTGTACATGTTAATTTACAATTATATCTTAGATTTTTTTATTTTTATTTTTTTAAAAAAATAAAAAAAGACCCAAATGGGTTATAAATTATTATTATTATTTTTTTATGAGAAATGTAGACAAGTAGTGAATAATAAAAAATAAAAGTTAATTAAAAAAACTACTTCATAGCTTATTTAAATCCAACAGTTACACTAAACAAATTAACAGTTTCTGATTAAAGTCATAATCTATAATCTGTTAAGTTATAATCTATAATCTGTTTTAACAATTACACCAAATATGGTCATATTCTTATTTGCAGATGTAAATGTTTACAAATTTAGAATATATAAATTACGTAGATATGAGATAAAAAAATGCTTACAGTATCTTAATAAATAATTTTTGTCTAATATTAATGGGAAATTCTACTATACACATTTTTTGAAAGAAGTGTATCATATACATCTTTAGTTATGTTTTTTTTTTTAATTATGACCAATTTTTTTCTTTAATTATGACTCATGAAATCTTTAGTTAGGTCTCATGTGATGTTTGATTATGATTTTTTTTTTTAAATTATGTCTTAGAAAACATGTAATTATACTATTTTCTTATTTAATTATAAATTAATATTACATCAACTAAATTTGACTTGCTCGAATCATTTGAATTTGTACATGTCGATTGTCTGACTGATTATTCAAAAACAAGAATAACAACCGCAATTAATAACAGTTACACCGATCTTCTGACCAATCGTCTAACCCATTATCATTACAAAATTCAAGCAATTCAAGCAATTCAAGCCAATTCAAATTCGACATATGAATCATTTTTCTTAAGCATAAGATGCATATGGTTTGAAACCTTACACCGCTGTAGCACATCTACACAAGTTTTTCAGTATTTGTTGTTTTATGACATATATTTTCAGTTGGTTCAAAATCAGCAACATATGCTTTCGTAGGATATGTTCTCACCGACCTAATCTATTTCTCTCTCCCTCTCTCTCTTGATGTAAGAGATGCTGAGTCCCGCCATTTCTCTCTCAACAACCATAATCGTTTCAACTATCATAACCGCCACTTCAGTTCCCAAAATTCACAAACAAAACCCCACACCTACACCTCTCAATTCAACCCTCAAATCCCTCTCCAAATCAGGCAAATTGGACGAGGCTCTTCGTTTAATCGAATCTCTACCCTCAATATCTCCATCAACCGAACTCGATTTCGAAGCCTACGCCACGTTCCTCCATGCCTGTATCTCCAGAAAATCCTTAGAACATGGACAGAGACTCTACCTTCAACTCCTCCTCTCAAGAGATAGAGGAGGCAGTCTCAACCTCCTCAACAATCCCACCTTGAAAAGCAAGCTCATTACACTCTACTCCGTTTGTGGCCGACTCGATGACGCTCGTCGTGTTTTTGAGGACGGTCTCGAGGCGCAACAGCTTCCTGAATCGGTCTGGGTGGCAATGGCAATTGGGTATTCAAGAAATGGGTGTTCAAAAGAAGCTCTGCTTCTTTATTGTGACATGTTGTGCCGGTTCGTCCAACCGGGTAATTTTGCATTTTCGGTCGCTCTCAAGTCGTGTACTGAATTGTTTGAATTGTGGGTTGGCAGAGCAGTTCATGCCCAGATCGTTAAGTCTAACGAAGAACCCGATCAAGTTGTGTGCAATGCTCTTCTTAGGTTTTATGCAGAGTGTGGGTGTTTCGAAGAGGTACTCCGGGTGTTTGAAGGAATGCCTCAAAGAAATATTGTTTCTTGGAACTCATTGATTGCTGGGTTTGTACGGCGAGATCAACTGTTTGAGGCTTTTGATACTTTTAGGAGGATGCAAAGAGAGGGTTTGGGATTTAGTTGGGTTACCCTCACTACAATGTTACCGGTCTGTGCTCGAGTAACTTCACTTTATAGTGGAAAAGAGATACATGCCCGGATTGTGAAATCGGCTAGGATGCCAGATGTGTTGGTGCTAAACTCACTGATGGACATGTATGCAAAATGTGGAATCGCGGATTATAGTAGGAGAATATTTGATGGAATGCGAAGTAAAGATTTGACATCATGGAACACTTTGCTTACAGGGTATGCAATCAATGGGCGTATGACAGAAGCAATGGAGTTGTTTGAGGGAATGCTTGATTCTGGCTTCAGTTCAGATGCGGTCACTTTTATTGCCTTGTTGTCAGGTTGCAGCCATGCAGGGCTCACAAATGAGGGCTGGACATTGTTTGACAGAATGAACACCGAGTTTGGAATCTCACCGAGTTTAGAGCATTATGCTTGTTTGGTAGATATATTGGGTAGAGGAGGGAGAATCAAGGAGGCAGTGGAAGTAGTAAAAAGCATGTCAATGAAGCCGAGTGGTAGCATATGGGGTTCATTACTCAATTCATGCCGACTTTACGGCAATGTTTCTCTTGCAGAGGCTATTGCAAAGCGTTTATTTGAGCTTGAACCAAACAATCCAGGGAATTATGTGTTGCTATCGAACATCTATGCAAATGCAGGATTGTGGGAGGGTGTTAAGATGGTGAGAGATGTGATGGAAAAGCGTGGTATCAAGAAGGAGGCTGGATGCAGCTGGATACAGATTAAAAAGAAATTACATACTTTTGTGGCTGGTGGGGCCTTTGAACTTCGTAGTTCAAATGAGTATAAAAAGTTGTGGAATGAATTGACGGAAGCTATGGAAGCAGATGGATACGTCTCAAATACAGGAGTTGTGCTTCATGATGTAAATGAGGAAATGAAGGCAGTGTGGGTTTGTGGACATAGTGAACGAGTTGCAACAATGTTTGGACTGATTCACACTGGAGCTGGAATACCGATTAGGATTACAAAGAATCTTCGTGTTTGTGTGGACTGCCACTCTTGGATGAAGTCTGTATCAAGAGTTACAAGGAGAGTAATTATTTTGAGGGACACAAATCGCTTCCACCATTTTGACAAAGGAATGTGCTCTTGCAAGGATTATTGGTGATTACACCATTATGATGAAGTATAAATGATCTTTCTTTGTATTAGTAAACTTTCCTATTCTAGAGCTATCTCCACACCTGGCTTTTCCAGAATGTTCTACTATCTTCTACATAAGTGAGTTATAATTTGGAAATATGGAATACAAAGAAAAAAGTTTAAATTAAAAAATGTTATATTGGTTATATGGAGATCCTTAACAAGAAGATTTAACTATGAGCTAGTTTGGTTGAGAGGTTCAAAATCACTGCCAATAAGTCATCTGACTTAGACATGGTAGGCATCTCTGTCTCTTGGAGTTGGTATAATCTGCATGTTCCACTCATGGAGGTAGGTACAGTGCTGTGATTAATGAATTTTGTGTTATGGTAAAAACTAATAGGATTACAAATGCAGTCAGATTAGAGTATGTAAACTTGATCCTCTCGTTTTTGATACACTTGGTTAATGTATAAATGGAAAAGCAGAATTGTAAGAACTTTTTGAATTGAATAACAAAAAGGATCATAGGTGAGCAGAATTTTTTTAATGTAAACCAGAATGAATGTTAATGGAAAATGCTATAGAGCATGATTTAACCAACCACTTTATCTCCGCTCTGTCTCTACACTCTTATTCTCTCTCAGATCGTAAAATTTCTCTCACACGATAACACACAAGCACTGCCTAGATTGATTGGGCGAGCGACTTCCACCATCAGATCGACCATTGTTCGCACGGAATCACTAGGTATGTCCTCTCTCTTGATTGTTCTCCTCTCCTTCCTTCCTTTCTCTCTCACTCTCTCTCTCTCTTGACACTCTTATACTCTCTCAGATCATAAAATTTCTCTCACACGATAGCGCACAAGCACTGCCTAGATTGATTGAGCAACAATATGCTTGGGACGATTTGGTTTGTTTAGTAAGGATATGATGTTAGGGTATTAATCAGCAACAATTCTTCGCAGGTATCCTGATATGTATGTGTGGATGTGTTGATGTGTTGTGCAAATTAATGTGTTGTACTGATGAATTTTCTTAATAACATGTGCATTATTTTGCCCACAACCTTCTTGTTCTCTCTCTATTGATGTGTATGGTCTGGGTTACAAATTTGAGCCCGTGAAGTGTTTGGGAAAATGTATCAGCTAAAAAACATGAAAATGAGTTGGCTGACTGGCTGGCTGGTGAGTATCAGACAGGATACCTTATTGTCTGGTTTCCATTAAAGTACATGAGATCAGCTGTGGGACGCTTTAAATGATACAAAGAGAGCAATTTTTATGAGTTCTTATAATCTTTCTCGCTTTTTTTGCATTCCTAGTTTCCATTGACAACCAAATTAGGAAAAACAATTCCCCATATACACCGCACTTCATAAGCGACATAACCTCTTCTTCTTCCTTTCTTCTCCTCTCTCTCTCTCTCTCTCTCTCTCTCTCAAGATTTGGTTGAATCTTTGAATGACTGAAATGAAGAATGTGTTCCAGCTTTGCATGTGGTCCTTTGAGAAGCTTTTTTTTTTTTTAATATTATTTTTTTGGTTCTTTGGCAAGCACAAGTTGGTATTGGATTGGTTAAGATTCATTGCCACTTATGCTTCAACTGGAAAAAATTTGAACAGGGGAAGAGACTGAGAATTAAAAATGGGTCCTACTTACATGTAGATGTGTATAGTCTCTGATATATGGACTTGAAAAAGGAATTTACAATAATGAAACAATGGCAATGATAGTAACAGTAGTGATAATAGACACATGTATTGTTAATTTTTATTTTTAAGGTCATGGGTTAATTTTTTTGTTTTTAATTTTTGTTTGGTACGACTTGTTTTTGGGTTGTGATTTGCAAAAAGCGTTATACATGTTTGCATAAGTTCCTGTTAAAATTATGCTTCATTTTTACAATGATATGAGAAGCTGAAGCATTTGCATGGCTCCACCAATTGCATAGTTTGTTGTACTCTCCACCAAATACACAGATACAAAGCTTAGCCATGGGGAAGTTGAGGGTAGGAGAGTAAAAGTAGATTACGCACTGTTAATTATTATTATTTTTTTATAACCATGTGACTGTTCTGTCTCTTTGGGAGGCTTCAGTCTTTGGAGTCTTTTTTGTCTGTTCCGTGTGTTTCCTATATATTTTTTTTTGGGTTGATTTCTTGCCAACTTTTGGCCTTGTTGCTTGGCTCCTAATTAATAAGCAGACCATAGTATTCAAACCACATTACACTCCAAAGTCTTCACCATACACTCCACCCTTCTCTGCATTGAAATACCCAAAATTTAGTTGAAAATGTACTCTAGGTGCATGTGAACATTTTTTAAATATCTAAGAAACTTTTGTTGAATTCATGGAGCATTATATATTTTCACATTTATATTTTGACATGGACTCATAGGGTAATAATCTGTAATCAAACATATTTTTTTGTTGGATAAATTATAAATACATTCTTTGAGCTTTGCTTAAAATATAAATTGTTCCATGTGATTTGAAAAATTATAAATACTCCCTTATTAGAATTTTTTATTTAACAGAATTAACTAAAAAAATAAAATTCATAATGGTTCTCCTATACAATAATAAAATCACATAAATTATTAATTGAAATATATTTCTAACATCATTAAAAACTGTTAATTGACTTAATAATTTATTAATAAAAGAGGTGATTTGTTATGAAATTAGAAACTTTAGGAGTAAAATGTAATTTTCAAAACTATAAGGGACAGTTCGTATTTTAATCAAATCTCAAGTGGTGTATTTATAATTTACTCTATTTGTTTGAACAATCGAGTTGTTTTGAATATTTTAAAATGTTTGGACATTTAGATATCTTTTGTTGAACGAATTAGAAATTTGTTTTTGTTGAATGAATTTGGTTTATATTTTGGATTGCTGGATGGATTTTTATGTGTTAATTATATCTACTAGTTAAATGAATGTTGTTTGAATTTTGCATAGGTGAGTGATAAGTTTATGGAATGTATTTTGCTTTTAGTCAAGGGTATCATAAATAGCAATCATTTTTAGTGATAAAATCTAATTAGCGCTAAAGAGATTGTTATTATAAATTAACAAATCAAAATTTTAAATTGTCGCCAAAAAATTCGCTAAAGATGAGAATTCACGACAAAGTAACTTTGTCAATAATATGCTGAAGTTGAAACAAAATACTTCTTTTTTTGGAGCAAAATTTAATCTTTGGCGACGAAATTCTAGAAATTGTTAACAAAACCTTTAGTTGCAAGGCTTTGGCGGCATCTTCGTGACAATTTTATAATTGTAGCAAAAAAACTCTTGCACTGTGTTTGGTTGGGAGATTTTGGGAGGAATTTAAAAAGAGAAAGGGAAAATGTGTGTGAAATTAAATGAAATATAAGTATATTTTATTCTTATTTCACCTATCTTTTTTATTTTATTTTCCAAATCTCTCCTCAAATTTTTCCTTAAATTTTTCAACTAAACACAGTGTTAGTGACAAAATTTTCACTTTTGAAGGCGATTTTATATATCTCGAAAAATGCTTTTTCTGAAAGAGGGAGAGGCTGTTTTGAACATTTATTACTTATTCACAAAATGAATTTTTGTGCTACTTTCTTTATCATCAAGATTTGTCTTGATTGATGATTTTTTTTTTAAAAAATTTTATTTTATGTATATATAAACACATTATATACTGATAATATATTTAAGGGAAAATTTATATGTAGGTGAGAAAAGAGAAAATAAATTACTAACACAAAGAAGGATGCAAGTGACACTTGTATCTTCATAATTTTTCATTTGTACCTTATCACAGACACACTTAAACTCTCATGAGTTTATAAATTTTTTTTCCCTTCTCTCATCTGCATGTAATTTCCTCCCTCTACTTGGTCCTTTGGCAAGCACCTCATCTGCCTAGTGCTTTAATCGATTTGGTCATTTTGACATTGGATTGTTTTGGGTAAATTACAAATATACTCTTTAAATTTTGATTAAAGTATAGATTATCTTATGTGATTTAGAAAATTACAAATACCCTTTATTAGAATTTTTTATTTAACAAAATTAACTAAAAAAATTAAAATTCATAATTTCTCTCATATACAATAATAAAATTACCTAAATTATTAATTAAAATATATTTATAACATTATTAAAAACTATTAACTGACTTGAAGATTTATTAATAAAAAGGGCGATTGATTATGAAATTAGAACTTTAATGGGTGGAATGTAATTTTCAAAACTATAAGAGACGATTTGTATTTTAATCAAATCTCAAGAGTATATTTGTAATTTATTCAGTTGTTTTTAATGAAGAACCAATCAACAACATCATATAGAACCAAAGTGTTTACCTGTTCAAAAATACTAAGGTGGTATTTAGATTAATTAAAATAGTGACACATTTGATTCTTTCATTTAGGGGTCTTTTGAGAAGTGGGTTATAATCCACTTCTTAGATTATAATTCACTTTCTTTTCTCACAAAAAATTGATTATAATCAGTTTATAATTAATTTTTAATAAAAAAACTAATTATAACCATCTTTTCAAAATAACCTTAGACAAATTGGTGTAATGTGGCTTACATGATGCTATGTGTTATGAAAAATACATCATATTGAAATGTCCCATCGCATCCTGTATTCAACATATATTTTTACTAAAGCTAATTGTGTGAGTAATTTTCCGATCACATTGCCAACTCAGTGATCAGCTGGAGAGAACTGGTAGAATAGATGGCACCTGGCTAACCTGCAACAGAAAGAGAAGATTCCGGCGGTGGTTCGTCCACTTGGGGGCACTCCGACGATCAAGTCAGTATATCTCTCAAAGATAATCAAGTACTAAATTCACTGCTCAAAGCATAAATTGCGTCCCTTAGACCCATGGGAGTGCCTCTCTTTTATAGTTTACTCAATCTTAGTCCCACTAGAAGCCTGACTTCTATGGACTCCTATTCAGTGCTTACTTTGGACTCTACAAAAGATAAGGATAGACTCCCTAGGAATACTATCCTTATCCATCTTGAAGTCTTTCTTCATTTTAGGACTCTTGTCCTTTATCTGCTCATCTCGGATTCCGATATCTTCGGAGATAACCTCGGCAACACCGAGATAACCTCGGCAAATGACTAGGACACGTGGCACCTCGGCTGACACGTCAGCGTCACCTTGCCACGTGTCGGTACTCAAAAAATATTTCCCCACAACTGCCCCCTAGGTTCTATTATCTCGGCATTCTGAGGTGATGGAACCTACATCGGTACTTCCTTCAAGTACGTCGGCTTAAAGTATCTCAGTCGGCGTCATCATCATAGGCCGACATGTCTTCTAAAAGATCAAGAACTCCAAGAGCTCCCTTATGAACTTCTTCATGCGTGTGAGCTGTCAAGCATCGCTTTTCAACCGTTTCACTTACGCCTTTGATCCTCATTGGATTGTGTTTCTGATGCGCCTGCAAGCCGTCTTGCGTCTGTGCGCGCCGTCTGATGTATGCGTTGTTCTAGGCGCACTAACTGCTCCGTTTTGCCGCCGTTTCAAATTTTTGACAAAACCTTTCCCCCTTTCTTATTTTTTCACTTTTGCATTCGATTTCTCTTTGTCTTTTCTCTCTCTAGCTCTTGAACACGCCATTATTCCAGTCATCAAGCTCTGCAATTGCCTTCCTGTCTCCCTTCTTGTGAAGCTTTCGTCGTTTTGCTACATCTGTAACTGCCGTCTGACTTCGGCAATCTTCATACCGGCTCCATTTTTTATGGTAAGCAACTGTTCCTTTCGTTTTCAATTCCTTTGATATTCCTCATTACTTGTCGTTTATTACTATTTTGTTCAAACATTTATCTTGCGAACCATATATCTGAATGTATTTATTCCATGATTCTGCTTTTGCCCAAATCTTGAACACACGCACTGTTTCACCACTTTCTTGCACTTTTGTCACTGTTCTTGACCTTATACTCCTTGTGTTTTTGATAGCCCCACCTCTGTTCTTGATTCTGAAACTTCATTTTTGCTTTTCTGTTTTCTAGATTTGTGCCTTCAATCTTTATCTTCATATTTTTAGGTTTGGGATTTGACTGTAGAACCTGTCAAAACTAAAACAATCTTCACAAATGCTTGCACCAATACAAACCTAGGTTTTAGCCGAGGTTCACAAAACCTTTTTTAGATCATCTCTCTTCTGAAACCCAGTTCTTTTAATTTAAGCCGATGTCCTGGGTATGTGGAGGCATAGGGTAAACACCCCAACCAAACTTGAATTTTTTAGACAGGAGTTTGAAATCCCAACCGGCGTCCATCTGAGGTTGGCTGGGGATGATGACTCCATCATGCCTACTGACGACTCCATGCCCTTCCCCGTAATTGCCTTTATCGAGTGTGGACTTCGGCTCTCACTCAACATCCTGTTTTGCGAGATTCTCCATTATTATAAGTTGAACCCCATGCAACTTGCTATAAATTCTTACCGAGTGATCAACGGTATCATAGCCTTAGCTAAATAGGAAAACGTTAGGATCACCTTAGCCGACGTTCAATACTGGTATACCATGTGCAGCCTTAACTTGAAAGAAAAAGGCTACATTTATTATCTTAAGCCGAGATCCACGGAGTTCAAAATTGTAGCCGACCTCTCAGACTCCAACAAGGGGGCTGGAGACGATTACCTCATTACCTCAGGAAATTGGGAGTTTGGTCCAGATGAGGATCTTCACCTCTTCCCTCTACCTCGATCAATTTTAGAGGGCAAGGGTAAGAGCCCTGTGTTAACACTTGGTTGTTTCTTTTCAAGTTTTTAATATTCTACCTGTTTCTAATGTCTGTTTTCCCTTACAGCTCTCCGTCAGCCACCAAAGAACTTTCGCCAATCCTTCGTTCTCAGCAAGGATTTGAAGAAGCTTTTGGACTTGCCAGTCCAAAAATGGAAGGCGCCTCTGCTTCTCAACTTCATTCCGACATACAAATCTACTCTTCCCGACGTTCCCAAGAGAAAAAAAGAAGAGCTTATCTCCTCCCTCTGCCACAACTCCACAAGCCGGATCAACATCTCGGGATGATCAGGGGTCAACATCCGATCTAGTAGAACAGCCGTCTACTTCGGCTTAATATCTAATCCCACCATCTCAACGCAAACGTCACCGACGTCTTGTTCTTGCAGCCGAGATGGGTCACGCAAAACCTGTGGCCAAAGATCTTTTAGCCAGTATCCCAATCGATGTTGATACTCTACCAACTCAAACGCAACTTCCACCCAAGCCAAAAAGAGTCAAGAAGGCTCAACCAAAGGCCAAAGTGACTCAGGCTGAGATTGAAGACACTTTGCCAATTTCCCAGCTGGCTCGAAGCGAAAAACCTGCCTCTGTCCCTACGAAGAGGTCCGCTGAAGCCCTTCCCTCCGAATCCACCAAGTCGAAAAGGCCGAGGTCATCTGCAACGACCTCGGGGTCAAAGAAGCCGGATGCCCCCTAGGCCCCTGAAATAACTTTGGAAGATAAGCCTGTAATGGCTAGTGACAGCGCCGACGATATAAATGTCGGCGTTGCACTTAGCACTGCACTGCTTCTCCTAGGCGACTTGGAACGAAACGCCGGGTTTAGTGAATATGAAAACTACGCTTTGATGCTGCAACATTCTGTTCAAGTAAGTGTTTTTGTCTGGTACTTCTTCTTTCTTTCTCTTTATTTTACACTTAGAATATTTTTCTAATACTTTTGTTTTCTTCCAGGCCATCCAGCATGCCCACTTTTTCTCCATGCAATCTTTTCAGAACCGTGAAAAGTTAGCCGCGAAAAAGAGGGAAGTCACCACACTTCAGAAAACAAATAAGAGCCTGCAGTCAAAGATGAGAATGCTGGAGGACCAGGCCGAGGTTGCCATCAAGGAAAGGGATAATGCCGAGGAAAAACCCGGTGCTGCCGAGGCAATAAATAAAGTTCTTCAAGCCCAGCTAAAAGAGGCTGAGGATAAGGTGGCCCAGAAGGAGCTTGAAGATGCCTTGGCCACTAAAGCGGCCGAAATAAAAGATGCCGATGAGAAGGCCTATAATCAGGGTATGGCCGATGTGACAGAGGCCTATGAGCAACAAGTGAAGCAGGCATGCAACAGGGGTTTCTCCCTTGGTTGGATGTCCCTTCTTAAGAAGCTCAATATCCCCGAGGACTCGCCTCTTCGGAATGCCGGCGCCATTCATCTTCCATTCCCTCCGCCGCCACCTCCAGCTAAATCTGAAGATGATTCTGAATCTGAGGATCAAGATGAGGATGAGGCCTTGGTGAGGAAACCCAAGGAGGTCGTTGGGGCCAAGTCCCCTCCTCAAACTGAGCAAGTTCTTGACTTGATTCAAGATGAGGAGGTTGAGGAGGTTCCTAAGGAGACTGCCTTTGAGCAGGTATTATCCGACGTTCCTCTGGCCGACAAAAGTGTTGATGAAACAATTGTTCAAATTGATGCCGAGATCGCAGCGGAGAAGGTAGCCGAGGTAGCTTCTCAACAGTCCGCCGACGTCCAAACTCAGCCTGCTGCCGATGTTAGAGAATCTTAGTTTTCATGTTTTTCTTCTTTTGTCTTTTGTACTCTTGTACTTTTTGTTTTTCAGACAATGTAAGCTCTGCAAATGGCCGATGTGTCTCTTTGTTCTTTGAATATCTATTTCAACTTTCCTTCTCTTGAATGATTGCACCTTTATTTTCTCTTGACTATTTCTACACGATTCTATACTTAGAATATTTTGTAAGTCTCTTAATATACTCTTCCTTCTTTGTGCAACCTTCTCGGGGTGAATTACCTCGGTAATCAATGATCTCGGTTTAACTTAAACTTGTAAATTGCTACAAATTTCAACAAGTGTTAAACAATAATTTTGGTTTTTAACTTCAACTTGTAAATTACTACAAATTTCAACAAGCGTTAAGCATTACTTCGGTTTAACTTCAACTTGTAAATTGCTACAAATTTCAACAAGTGAAGATAAACAATAATCTTGGCTTAACTTCAACTTGTAAATTGCTACAAATTTCAACAAGTGAAGATAAACAATAATCTCGGCTTAACTTCAACTTGTAAATTGTTACAAATTTCAACAAGTGAAGATAAACAATTATCTCGGCTTAACTTCAACTTGTAAATTGCTACAAATTTCAACAAGTGAAGATAAACAATTATCTCGGCTTAACTTCAACTTGTAAATTGCTACAAATTTCAACAAATAAAGATAAACAATTATCTCGATTTAACTTCAACTTGTAAATTGCTACAAATTTCAACAAGTGAAGATAAACAATTATCTCGGCTTAAATTCAACTTGTAAATTGCTACAAATTTCAACAAGTGAAGATAAACAATTATCTCGGCTTAACTTCAACTTGTAAATTGCTACAAATTTCAACAAGTGAAGATAAACAATTATCTCGGCTTAACTTCAACTTGTAAATTGCTACAAATTTCGACAAGTGTTAAGCATCACTTCAGTTTAACTTCAACTTGTAAATTGTTACAAATTTCAGCAAGTGAAGATAAACAATTATCTCGGTTTAACTTCAACTTGTAAATTGTTACAAATTTCAACAAGTGAAGATAAACAATTATCTCAGCTTAACTTCAACTTGTAAATTGCTACAAATTTCAACAAGTGTTAAGCGTAACGTCGGTTTAACTTCAACTTGTAAATTGCTACAAATTTCAACAAGTGTTAAACATCATTTATAACTCTCTGCCCCCTAATGTGAACCTGAGTTGCACTTGGGTTCTCATTATTCAAAAAACATTATTATGCATAGTTTTCACAAGTTGGAGAATTCTGCTAAGATTTTATTGATGACATCAGCAAAAAAATAATCAACACCTAATGATAGAAAAATTTCAAATTACAAGTGTTCCAAGGTCTTGGCAATGCTTTGCTCTCATTATCTTCAAGCCGATATACACCATTGCCCAATACCGAAGTGATTCTGTAGGGTCCTTCCCAGTTTGGGTCAAGCTTGCCCTCCTTGGGATCCTTCTTGTTGCCGACGACTTTTCTCAGGACTAGGTCGCCAATTTGAAATTCCCTTGGATTAACCTTCTTGTTATAGGCTCTAGCAAGCTATTGCTGGTATGCTGCAAGCTGTATTGCAGCTTTCTCTCTTCTTTCTTCTAGAAGATTCAGATCTCGGGCTAAGAGTACATCATTAGTCCCGTTCTCAACTCCCTGGGTTCTGATCCCTGGGATGCCGATCTCTAATGGAATGACTGCTTCTGTGCCATAAGCCATGGCAAAGGGTGATTCCCTTGTTGATCTTCTCGGCGTAGTCCGATATGCCCAGAGTACATTGGGCAATTCGTCTACCCACTTCCCTTTTGCTGCTTGCAGCCTCTTCTTTATCCCATCTAGAATTACTTTGTTGGATGCTTCTGCTTGTCCATTGCTTTGTGGAAAACTTGGAGTTGAAAAATAGTTCTTGATCTTAAACTTTGCACAGAAGTTTTTGATCAGCTTAATGTCAAATTGAGTCCCGTTGTCTGCAACAATTGCTCTTGGAATCCCAAATCTGGTGATGATATTTCTCCATATAAAGTTCTTGACATCCACATCTCAGATCTTGGCAAGAGGTTCTGCTTCTATCTACTTTGTGAAGTAATCTGTTGCTACCAGCAGGTACTTCATTTGCCCAGTTACTTGGGGCAATTGCCCAACGAGATCCATTCCCCATTGGGCAAATGGCCAAGGATTGGATACAGGATTCAGGTCAGCAGCTGGCTAGTGTATCAAAAGTGCAAACCTTTGGCATTGTTCACACTTCTTCACGTAGGCTTCTGCATCTTTTTGCATGTAGGGCCACCAATACCCCTGGGTAATGGCCCTGTGAGCTAGTGATCTGCCCCCAGTGTGGCTTCCACAAATTCCTTCATGAATTTCATACAAAAAATCTTCAACCTGCAGAGGGTGTACGCACCTTAAGAGGGGTCCAGCGAAGGACCTTCTATAGAGATGTCCTTCTGCTGTTAGACTGAATCTTGCCGATTTCAATATGATCTTGTGTGCCTCCTTGTGGTCATCTGGCAGCTTTCCTTCTTTCAGGAACGCAACAATTGCGTCCATCCAGCTTGGTCCCATGTCTACGCACATTGCTTCGCGCTCTGTGGTTACTGGTTCAATGCTCGGGCCCGACAAGTAGTCAATCATTATTGTCCTTGCTTTTCCTGGTTGTATTGCACTAGCTAGGTTGGCCAATGCATCGGCATGGTTGTTATCATCTCGGCTGACTTGAAGCAGTCTGCAGTTCTGGAATAAGGCTGCCAGCCTGATGACCTCCTTTGTGTAGGCTGACATTCTTTCATCTCGGGTTACAAACTCGCCCGTTGTCTCGTTAACTATCAGTTGTGAATCACAAAAAAACTATTACCTCATCTGCTTGTACTGCTGCTGCTAGCTTTAGTCCTGCAATCAATGCTTCATATTCTGCCTTATTGTTTGAGGCCTTGAATCCCAATCGAATGGACTGTTCTAATATTTCTCCATCTGGAGATATCAGTACTACTCCTGCCCCCGCTCCTTGCCGTCTTGAACTCCCATCAACGAACAGTTAAAAGGAATCGCCGATGTAAATGCTGCAGGGTCTGGGTTTCTCTTCTTTCTTTTGTTCTTTAGCCTTTGGCTGTGCTTCTGCTTGCTTGTTTGGGCATTGTCTGTCTTGGCTCAACGGAGCCCGATGTTCGATGGACTCTGGCGTGAACTTGGCCACGAAGTCGGCCAAAACCTGGCCTTTGATTGCAGTTCTGGGCTTGTACTCCAGATCATATTGGCCTAGGGCGACTGCCCATCTGGCTATTCTTCCTATCAAGTCTCCCTGCTGCAATAGGGATTTTAATGGATGCTCTATCAGTACCACAATTTTATGGGCCTGGAAGTAATGGTTCAACTTCTTTGAAGCCATTACTAGAGCCAGTGCCAATTTGTCTAAGGGTAGATACCTTGTTTTTGCGTCGGCTAGGGTTTTGCTTACATAGTACACAGCCTTTTGCTCCCCTTTTTCTTCTCGGATTAGTACCGCGCTAATCGCATGTTCTGAAACTGCTAAGTACAGGAATAGCTCCTCCCCAGGTTCTGGATTCGAAAGAACTAGAGCTGTGGTTAGGTACTTCTTCAGATCGGCTAATGCTTTTTCGCACTCTTCTGTCCAAAGAAAGTCTGTGGCTTTCTTCACTAATTTGAAGAAGGGTTTGCACTTGTTTGAGCTTCTGCTTATAAACCTGTTCAGGGCTGCAGCAGCCCTTCCAGTTAGCATCTGCACCTGTTTTGCCGACGTCGGGCTCTTCAGCTCTAGGATGGCCTTGATCTGATCTGGGCTGGCCTCAATGCCCCTCATAGTCACCAGGTATCCTAGAAACTTACTAGATCCGACTCCAAATGCACACTTCGATGCATTGAGTTGGAGCCGATGTGTCTTAAGGATTTCAAAGACTGCTTGTAGATCGGCAAGATGTCCCTCAGGCTCTTTGGTCTTAACGACCATGTCGTCGATGTAGACTTCTACTGTTCGGCCAATCAGGTGTTTGAACATCTTGGTTACCAATCTTTGGTAGGTGGCCCCTGCGTTTTTCAATCCAAAGGGCATTACTCTGTAGCAGTATAGCCTTTTGGGAGTGATAAATGCAGTCTTCTCTTCATCTACTGGGTCCATAGCTATCTGGTGATACCCCCTATAGGCATGTAGGAAGCTCACCCTTCCATGCCCCGAGGTGGCATCTACTAGCCGGTCAATCTTAGGTAGAGGGAAGCTGTCCTTGGGGCAGGCTTTGTTTAAACTGGTAATGTCTACACGGACCCTCCATTTACCGTTCTTCTTCTTTACCACCACTGTATTGGACAGCCATGTCGGATAGTGAACTTCTCTAATGGCCCTAGCCTCTAGAAGCCTATCTATTTCTTCCTCTACTGCTTCGACGTGCACCAACGTCGATCTTCTGGCTCGCTGAATTACAGGTTTGGCCGACCTGTCAACATTCAGTTTGTGGCAAGTGACCTCGGGGTCAATGCCAGGCATTTCGTAAGGTGTCCATGCAAACACCTCAATATTTGCTCGCAGAAAAGCCTCCAACTCTATTTCCTCTTCTTCGACTAAGCCTGAGTTGAAAAGAAAGAAGCGTTCTTCATCCCCGTCTTGGACGAAGATTTTCTTCAGTGCCTCTTCGCTCTGCTCGGCTGGCTCATTGCCGATGTCTTCTAGGACTTCCATGTCCTCATCTTCAATTTCTGCCTTTTTTTGGCTCTCGTATGCTGCAGGTTGATTTCATTGCTGCCATGGAGCAATTCTTCGCCTGCAGCTGATCGCCCCTGATTTCCTCTATCCCATGTTCTGTTGGGAATCGCAATAGTTGATGTAATGTTGAGGGAACTGCCCCCATTGCATGTAACCATGGCCTTCCCAAGATGATGTTGTAAGGGGAGGGTGTGTCAATGATGGTGAATTCTGTCTTGATCTTCCTGGTGCCAGCCTGCACCTCCAAGTTTACTGCTCCCAGTGGCCATGTCGGCATTCCATTGAACCCAACCATTGGGCCATTGGATTGTTCCATGTCGTCTGGGTGAAGGCCGAGCTCCTTGTAACATCGGACGTACATGATGTCACAAGAGTTGCCTTGGTCTATCAGGATGCGTTTCACTTGGCACTCCCCAACCTGGAGGGATACTACCAAGGCATCATTATGCGGATCCTGGACCATCTCTAGGTCGGCTTCAGTAAAGGTTATCATTGGTCCATGGCATTCTTCTGCCCGATGTCTTTTTTCCCCGACTTGATAGACATGTTGTACGTGTTTTACCTTCTGGGTCCCCCCTCTGATTTCGTTCTCGTTGACCTTTGAGTGAATCACATTGACTACCCGAGGTCCTCCTACCTGAGGTTGCTGTGCTGGGGGAAGCGGAGCTGCTGGTGCTTGAGGTAATCTTGCCTGTTCTTCTCTTGTTCTGGCCTCGTCGACCAGATCTCTCAGATGTCCTTGCCTTACCAACTCTTCCAAGTGTGCTTTCAGGGCTCTGCAACCCTGAGTTGTGTGTCCCTCTTCATTGTGGTAGGCATAACGCTTGCCGACGTTCCTCCCCATAAATTCCCCTGGTGCCCTTGCTGGTGCCCTATAATAGGGTTGGTTTCGAATTTGTTCCAGGACTTTGTTAATTGGGGCCCGGAACACAGTAGTCACTGCCTGTGCAGCCCTCAGTTCTGTTTCATGTTTGTTCGATCCGTTGTTACCTCGGCCTTGCTTCGGCGAGCCATTTCCTTTCTCTTGCTTTACCTCCTTAGTTCCCGATGTATCTTCCTCAGTTCTGGCATACTTCTCGATTCTCGCCATGAGCTCTTCCATGCTTTTTGGCAAAGTTTTTGCCAAAGACTTCTGTAGTGGGTAGTTGTCTTTCAGGCCGTTCTTGAATGACACGACCGCCACTTCTTGATTACATTCGGGTATTCGGTTGAATACCTCGTAGTACCTTTTTGCATAGGCCCTAAGGCCTTCATCCTTACCGATCTTCAAAGCCATCAATGCATCAACCCTTAATGGCTGCAGTTTGTTTGTCACGAACCTGGCCACAAACATCTCAGCTAGGCCTTCCCATGTCTTCACGCTTCCCTTCGGTAGTTTGTGGAACCAGTCTGATGCAATCTCCCCGAAGGATGATGGGAACACTTTGCAAAGCAACGACTCGTTCCCACTATATAATGCCATTGAGTTCAAAAATAATTTGACGTGGAAGTTGGGGTCTGACTTCCCGTCGTATATTTGAAACCTCGGCATACTGAATCTCTTCGGCGCCTCGAACTTATCCAATTCCACCGAGAATGGTGTCCTCGGCTTATCCGGGGAAGTTACCTCGGCGTAGTCATTCTGTTGCTTCCTCTTGAGGTAATCTCTTAAATCCTCTTTTGTCCTCCTAGGAGCTCGGCTATCTCCTGCTTTCAGTCTTTTTGGTGCACTGTTTTCAGCTTCGTGGTGAGTCCTCTTCGACCCCTCTCCATGGGTTGTGTCGAAGCACAGCGCCTGCCCCTGAACATGCCGATGTCCTTTGGGGTCTGCCTCCTTCGTATGATGCGTCCTCCGTGATTCTTCTCTTCTTGGCTCCCTTCGTCCAACCTCCCTGGATGGTTGGTGAGAGTGTCTTTTGCTCCCGTTGTGCTGTGGGACTACGGGGATTGTTCTCTGCCCTCTCTTCTGGGCATTGGCTGCTGGAATCGGCGTGTCCTACAGCGGGAACGGCTGCTGCATGACATTATTTTGCATCATGAAATTAACGACCGACTGCAGGTCTGTTAATTTGTTTGCCATCTCCTTCATCTCTTCGTCCTTCTGCAGGCATCTATCCTTCCATACCTGAAGGTCGCCTTTGTTGTAGTAGCCACTTCGATCTGGTTTCTTTGGTGCGTCGCTAGTCTGGCCGACGTCCTTCACTCCGTGATTCTGGTCACGAGTTTCTGCGTTGCATTCGTCTTCTGTAACATCAAGGTCAACAGGTCTCCCGCTCGCAGCAGGAGTGTCGTCCCCAATTTTTTCCTTCTGTTCGTTACTGGCCATCTATCTTTCTTTTCTTCCCACAGACGGCGCCAGATTGTGTGGGTAATTTTCCGATCACACTGCCAACTCAGTGATCAGCTGGAGAGAACTGGTAGAATAGATGGCACCTGGCTAACCTGCAACAGAAAGAGAAGATTCCGGTGGTGGTTCGTCCACCTGGGGGCACTCCGACAATCAAGTCAGTATATCTCTCAAAGATAATCAAGTACTAAATTCACTGCTCAAAGCATAAATTACGTCTCTTAGACCCATGGGGGTGCCTCTCTTTTATAGTTTACTCAATCCTAGTCCCACTAGAAGCCTGACTTCTATGGACTCCTATTCAGTGCTTACTTTGGACTCTACAAGAGATAAGGATAGACTCCCTAGGAATGCTATCCTTATCCATCTTGAAGTCTTTCTTCATTTTAGGACTCTTGTCCTTTATCTGTTCATCTCGGATTCCGATATCTTCGGATGTAACCTCGGCAACACCGAGATAACCTCGGCAAATGACCAGGACACGTGGTACCTCGGCTGACACGTCGGCGTCACTTTGCCACGTGTCGGTACTCAAAAAATATTTCCCCACACTAATTATACATTTTTTATGCGTGTTCTAAGATGGCAGTACCAAATAAAATTTTACAATTTTCCACTTTTAAGATTGTGATTTGGCGTGTGAGAGACTATAGTACAACTTTTAAAGCTTAAATCCATTAGGGTAATTATTAAGTGTGCCTTACATACCATATATAAGTCATATATGAATTATTTTTCTTTATAGTTTTTATTGTTTGAATTATATAAGTTTGGGTTTGAAGTTATACATTGTGCTCTTTTGAAAAGCTGGTAAAAAGTCATCTTCTAGTTTTTTTACCAATTTTGGGTCATAGTACCTCTCACATAACTTACCCACAAAAAGACAAAATAAGCTAAAAAAGTTAAAAAATCAGCTTTTTATCAACTTCCCAAAACACCCCATTTTTGAGTTAGAACTTATACATTGTTGGCTTGCTAGGCAGGTCACCTTACAAGTAAATATATTAAAATAATATAATAAATTATATACATGTAATTACTTTTATGAAAATACATATTTTTATAAAAATGCATAAGTTTTTTCCTACAAATTTAGAACAATACAAAAATGCGTAAGTTTTAATAACTCGTGTAAGTTATTTAACAAACATGCATAAGCCAATACAAAAAATTAAAATTTTAGAGACCAAAATTTAGGGACAATTATTTTTTAGGGACCAAATATTTTTGTTGCGAAAAGTGTCATTATTATATTTTTAGCAACGAAAATCAAACATTAGTGGCGAATTATTATTTTTTTGGAACCAAATTTTTTGTCTAAAAAAATAAACCATTTTGTGACCAAATTATTTTGTCCCTAAAATTGTATTTATTAGTGACCTTTCAAAATTATGTCACTAAAAGCCTTATTTTTGACTTTTTGGAACGACTTTTTAGCGACTATCCTCGTGACAATAGATATTAGTCTCTAAATAGGTTTTGCAACAAAATTTTTGCTTTTAGAGATCAAAAAATTTAGCTTCTAAAACTCTTATACGTTGTAGTGAGCGAATTAGAAAAATACAAATATCCGTAAGTTTTCACAAATCACGTAAGTGATTTCATAGAAATGCGTAAATTTTCACAAAAAACGTATAAGTTTGTTTTCAAAAATTTAGAACAATATAAATATGCATAAATTTCCACAAACCAAGTAAGTGATTTCATAAAAATACATAAGTGAACACAAAAATGAGTAAGTTTGTTTATAAAAATTTAGAATAACACAAATATACGTAAGTTTTACAAATCGCGTAAGTGATTTCACAGAAATACGTAAATTTTCACAAAATTACGTAAGTTTGTTCTGCAAAATTTAGAACAACACAAATATATGTAAGTTTTCACAAATCAAGCAAGTGATTTCATAAAAATACGTAAGTGAACACAAAAACTCTTAAGTTTGCTCCAAAAAATTTAAAACAACAGAAATATGTGTAAGTTTTCATAAATCACGTAAGTGATTTGACAAAAATGAGTAAATTTTCACAAAATGCGTAAGTTCATTTCGAAAAATTTAGAATAACACAAAATGCATAAATTTTCACAAATAACGTAAATGATTTCATAAAAATGCATAAGTGAACATGAAAACGCGTAAGTTTGTTCCCAAAAAGTTAAGATCAACACAAAATGTGTAAATTTTCACAAATCACGTACGTCATTTCACAAAAATACGTAAGTGAACACAATATCGCGTAAGTTTGTTCCAAAAAATTTAGAACAATACAAGTATGCGTAAATTTTCACAAATCACGTAAGTCATTTCACAAAAATGCATAAATTTTCATAGAAAATATAAGTTTGTTCCTAAAAATTTAAAATAACACAAAATGCGTAAGTTTTCATAAATCACGTAAGTGATTTCATAAAAATGCGTAAGTGAACACAACAATGCTTAAGTTTGTTCCTAAAAAGTTAATATCAACACAAAATATGTAAGTTTTTACGAACCACGTAAGTCATTTTACAAAAATACGTAAGTTTGTTCTCAAAAATTTAAAACAATACAAAATGCATAAATTTTCACAAATCGCATAAGTGATTTCACAAAAATGTGTAAGTGAACACAAAAACGCATAAGTTTGTTCCCAAAAAGTTAAGATCAACACAAAATGCGTAGGTTTTCACAAACCATATAAGTCATTTCACAAAAATATGTAAGTGAACACAAAAATGAGTAAATTTATTTCCAAAAATTTAAAACAGCAAAAAATGCGTGAATTTTCATAAATCACATAAATCATTTCACAAAAATGCGTAAGTGAACACAAATATGAATAAGTCCCAGGAAGCAAACTTTGATTTCACAAAAATGCGTAAGTTTCACAAATCACGCAAGTGATTTCGCAAAATTGCATAAGTTTTCACAAAAATCCGTAAGTTTGATCCCAAAAATTTAGAGTAACACAAAAACGCGTAAGTTTTCACAAACCACGTAAGTGATTATACAAAAATGGGTAAGTGAACACAAATAAAGTCAATAGCGAAAACTTGGATTTCACAAAAATGTGTAAGTGAACACAAATTCGCGTGAGTTTGTCATTAAAAATTTTGAACAACATAAAAATACATAAGTTTTCACAACTGACATAAGTTATTACCCGAACAATACGGAAGTAATCGCAAATACGAGTAAGTCTTTGAAGGGCATTTTTATTTCACAAAATAGAGCAAGTTTTAACAACTGACATAAATGATTTCTCAAAAAATACATAAGTGATTACAAATACGAGTAAGTCGTTAGAAAACACGTTTATTTCTTATAAAATTGCCTAAGTTTTTACAAAATTACGTAAATGTTCACAACTTATGTAAGTTGTGACACATAACTCACGGTAGTTTGCATAGAATAACAAGTAAATTTGTTCTTAAAAATATTCAACAACACAAAAGTATATAAGTTTTCATAACTGACGTAAGTGATTTCTCAAAAAATACGTAAATGATCACAAACATGACTAAGTACTTAGATAATACTTTTATTTCACAAAATTACGTAAGTTTTCACAACTTGCATAGATGATTTCCCAAAAAATGCATAAGTAATCACAAATACGAGTAAGTTGTTGGAGAACACTTTTATTTCTCACAAAATTGCGTAAATTTTTAGAAAATTGTGTAAGTGTTCAAAACTTACGTAAGTTGTGACACAAAACTCAGGGTAGTTAACACATAATAACGAGTAAGTTTGTTCATAAAAATATTCAACAACACAAAAATATGTAAGTTTTCACAACTGATATAAGTGATTTCTCAAAAAATACATAAATGATCACAAGCACGAGTAAGTACTTAGAGAATACTTTTATTTTACAAAATTGCGTAAGTTTTCGCAACTCACGTAAATGATTTCCCGAACAATACGTAAATAATCACAAATACAAGTAAGTCCTTAGAGAATACTTTTATTTCACAAAATTATATAAGTGTTCACAACTTACGTAAGTTGTAACAAAAAACTCAGGGTAGTTGACACAAAATGACGCGTAAGTTTGTTCCTAAAAATTTTTAACAACACAAAAAATGCATTAGTTTTCACAACTAACACAACTAATTTCCCAAAAAATTGCATAAGTGATCGTAAATATGAGTAAGTCCTTACAGAACACTTTTATTGAACAAAATTGTGTGAGTCTTCACGACTTATGTAAGTGATTTTACAAAAAATACATAAATGATTACAAATACGAGTAAGTCATTGTAGAACACTTTTATTTTACAAAATTACATAAGTTTCACAATGTCATGTAAGTTGTGTCACAAAACTTAGGTTAGTTAACAAAAAATGATTTGTAAGTTTGTTTCTAAAAATTTTGAACAACACAAAAATGCGTAAATTTTCACAACTGACATAACTGATTTACCTAAAAATGCGTAAGTGATCACAAATATAAACAAGTCCATGGAGAACACTTTTATTTCACAAAATTGCATAAGTTTCACAATGTCACGTAAACTGTGTCACAAAACTCAGGTTAGTAAAAAATGAAGCATAAGTTTGTCCCAAATAATTTTGAACAACACAAAAATGCATAAGTTTTCACAACTGACGTAACTGATTTATCAAAAAATACGCAAGTGATCACAACTACGAGTAAGTCCATGGAGAATACTTTTATTTCACAAAATTGCGTAAGTTTTCACAACTTACGTAAATGATTTCCAAAAAAATACGCAAATGATCACAAATACGAATAAGTCCTTGAAGAACACTTTTATTTCATAAAATTACATAAGTGTTCACAACTTACGCAAGTTGTGACACAAAACTTAGGGTAGTTAACATAGAATGATGCGTAAATTTGTTCCTAAAAATTGTTGGCAACATAAAAAATGCATAAGTTTTCACGACTCATGCAATTAATTTCCCAAAAAGTGCGTAAGTGATCAGAAATACGAGTAAATTTTTGTAGAACATTTTTATTTCACAAAATTATGTAAATCTTCCTGACTTACGCAAGTGATTTTTCAAACAATACGTAAATGATCACAAATATGAGTAAGTCATTGGAAAACACTTTTATTTCACAAAATTGCGTAATTTTTACAAAGTCATGTAAATTGTGTCACAAAACTAAGGTTAGTTAATAGAGAATGACACGTAAATTTGTTTCTAAAAATTTTGAACAACACAAAAATACGTAAGTTTTCACAATTGAAGTAACTAATTTCTCAAAAAATATGTAAGTGATCACAAATACGAGTAAATCCATGAAGAACTCTTTTATTTCACAAAATTATGTAAGTTTTCACAACTCAAGTAAGTGATTTCCAAAAAATATGCAACGGATCACAAATACGAGTAAGTTTTTGGAGAACACTTTCATTTCTAAAAATTACGTAAGTATTCACAACTTAAGTACGTGATATACCAAAAAATGCGTAAGTAATCATAAAAACGAGTAAGTCCTTGCAAAATACTTTTATTTCACAAAATTGCGTATGTTTTCACAACTAATGTAAATGATTTTTCAAAATATACGTAAGTGATCACAAATACGAGTAAGTCCTTATAGAACACTTTTATTTCAAAAAATTACGCAAGTGTTTAGAATTTATGTAAACGATTTACCAAAAAATACGTAAGTGATCACAAATGCAAGTAAGTTTTTGAAGTAAACTTTTATTTTAGAAAATTACGAAAATTTTCACAACTTACGTAAGTGATTTTCAAAAAAATTGCATAACTGATCACAAATATGAATAAGTCGTTGAAGAACACCTTTAATTTATAAAATTGCAAAAGTTTTTAAAAAGTCACGTAAGTTGTGTCACAAAATTCAAGGTAGTTGACACAACATGACACGTAATTTTGTTTCTAAAATTTTTTAACAATACGAAATTGCGTAAGTTTTCACGACTAACGTAAGTGTTTTTCCAAAAATTGCATAAGTGATCACAAATATGAGTACGTCTTTGGAGAACACTTATATTTCACAAAAACACGCAAGTTTTCACAACTGACGCAATTGATTTTCTAAAAAATATGTAAGTAATTACAAATACGAGTAAATCCTTAGAGAATACTTCTGTTTTATAAAATTGCGCAAGCCTTCACGACTTGCCTAAGTGATTTTTCAAAAAATATGTATGTAAGCACAAATACAAGTAAATGTTTTATTTCACAAAATCGCGTAAGCCCTTATGAATTACCTAAGTGATTTTCCAAACAATACGTATGTGAGCACAAATAAAAATTAGTATTTGGAGAACATTTTTATTTTACAAAATTACGCAAGTTTTCACAAAGTTAAGTTAGTTGTGTCACAAAACTCAGGGTAATTAACACAAAATGACGTGTAAGTTTGTTCATCAAAATTTTGAATAACAAAAAAATGCATAACTTTTCACAATTTACGTAAGTGATTTTTCAAAAAATACGTAAGTGGTCACAAATACGAGTAAGTCTTTCGAAAATACTTTTAGTTCAAAAAATTGCGTAAGTCTTCGCTATTTACGTAAGTGATTTTCCAAAAAATATGTTAGTGATCACAAATATGAGTAAGTCTTTCGAGAATACTTTTATTTCACAAAATTGCGTAAGTTTTCACAAAATCATATAAGTTTGTCATAAAACTCATGGTGGTTAATACAAAATTACGCATGAGTTTGTTTTTAAATTTTTCAACAACACAAAAATGCCTTAGTTTTCACAACTGACATAAGTAATCACAAAGATGAGTAAGTTCTAGGAGAACACTTTTATTTCACAAAGGCTTGTTGTGGAAACCCGGCTAAAAGCTATCTTTTTAGCACTTTAGCTTTTTTTCAGTCGCATTAGTTTTTTTAACTTTTTTACACTTTTTTTTTCCCAAAAAAGTCAAAAAAGCCCAAAAACTAGTTTTTAACCTACTTCACATCACCATCTATAATTGTGTAAGTCTTTACAACTTACGTAAGTGATTTTTCAAAAAAAATATAGGTGATCACAAATACGAGTAAATCTCCGTAGAATACTTTTATTTTTGCAAAATTGCGTATATTTTTAGAAAGTCACATAAGTTGTGTCACAAAACTTAGAATAGTGAATACAAATATGAATAAGTCGTTGGAGGAAATTTTGATTTCACAAAAATACGTAAGTTCTCATAACTCACGTAAGTGATTTCACAAAAATATGTAAGTGAACACAAATACCAGTAATTCGTTAAAGAAAACTTTGATTTCATAAAAATGCATAAATTTTTGCAACCCGCGTAAGTGATTTCATAAAAATTCATAAATTAATACAAAATTCACGTAATTTTGTTCATAAAAGTTTAGAATAACACAAAATGTATCAGTGAACACAAATACAAGTAAGTCGTTGGAGAAAACTTTAATTTTAAAAAACTACACAAGTTTTCACAATTCATGTAAGTGATTTCAAAAAAATATGTAAATTAACACAAAATTCACATAAGTTTGTTCCTAAAAATTTTGAACAATACAAAAATACGCACTACAACAAAAAAAAACACATTTGGCGACCCAAAAATTGGTCGCCAAAAGTATAAATTTCGTCGCCAAAAGAGTCGGCGACAAAGTATACAATTGGTCGCCAAAGGCCTGTCACTAAAAGTATTGGCGACGAAATCAGAAATTGTCACCGTATGTAGAAATTTAGCGACGAGCAAAATTAGTCGCCAAAAATCATATATTTTGTCGCTATAAAATTACAATATGTTGCGAAAAGGTTAAAATTTGGATAGGCTATGTAGTTTTAGCGACAAATAAATGTGTCGTTGAAAGTACTATTTAACGACAAAATTAATTTCGTCACTAAAAATCACGTTTTTAGCGATGAGTAAGTTTTGGTTGCTAAAAGTTCCTGGAATAACCACTAACTTCTAGCAACAAAAACAATATGTTGTCGCCAAATATATTAATAGCAACAAAAACACCACTTGTCACTAAAAATTCACTACACAAATTTTGATTTTAATAATTTTCCTGTTCAAAATAATCCAAAACACCTGTTTTCCTGTGCACAATATATACACAAATGTAATGTAAATAATAATACACCTGTGCAAGACATTCATACTAATTCAAAATTAATAGCTATGAAAAATCCCAATAAACATAATTACAATTCTTTGACAATCTAAAACATGCATACCAAAGTACTTACAAACTACTAACATCAAACCCATAAATACATTACCAAATCATGTCAAAATATTTTCAAAAACACAAAACTAAATATTTTGATACTAAACATTTAATTCATAAATTATTTACCAAAATCCTATGTCAAAATATTTTCAAAAACACAAAATCAAATCTTCTAATGCAGCCCAAACTGTTTTCCACCATTGCCAATCTATCACATGAAAAAAGAAAAAACAATATTATATTGACCAAAAAAAAAAAAAAACATCGATATGAATTTCACAATTTTGATTTTAATTTTGTAACGTGAAATCCAATTGGGTGCTGTTTGCTCATACAAGTCTATTTAGGCTTGAACAAGTTGCCCGTGCCAAGTTTCGGTGGTTTCAGTGGTCATTTTTCAATTTCAACCCCCGAACGGGCCTTTTAAGTCTTGTGTTTTACATTTTTTCTTGTAATTTTCTAACCGGAAATCCAATCGAGGTCCCGTTTGTTCCTACAAGTATATTTAAGTTTGAACAAGCTGTTCTGTGCCAAGTTTTGGTGCTTTCGATGGTCATTTCGCAATTTCGGCCCCCGAACGGGCCTTTTAAGTCTTGTGTTTTACAATTTTCCTTCTAATTTTCTAATCGGAGATCCATTTGAGGTCCCGTTTGTTCTTACAAGTCTATTTAGGCTTCAAACAGCTGTCCGTGCCAAGTTTCGGTGGTCATTTCGAAATTTCAGCCCTCGAACGGGCATTTTAAGTCTTGTGTTTTACATTTTTTCTTGTAATTTTCTAACCGGAAATCCAATCGAGGTCCTGTTTGTTACTACAAGTCTATTTAGGTTTGAATACGCTGTCCGTGCCAAGTTTCGGTAGTGTCGGTGGTCATTTCGCAATTTCGGCCTTCGAACAGGCCTTTTAAGTCTTGTGTTTTATAATTTTCCTTCTAATTTTCTAATCGGAGATCCATTCGAGGTCCCGTTTGTTCTTACAAGTCTATTTAGGCTTGAACAAGCTGTCTGTGCCAAGTTTCAGTGGTTTCGCTAGTCATTTTGCAATTTTGTCCCCAAACGAGCCTTTTTAATCTTGTGTTTTACAATTTTCCTTCTAATTTTCTAACCGGAGATCCAATCGAGGTCCTGTTTGTTCCTACAAGTCTATTTAGGCTTCAAAAGGCTATTCGTGCCAAGTTTCGGTGGTTTCGGTGGTCATTTTGAAATTTCGGCCCCTGAACGGGCATTTTAAGTCTTGTGTTTTACATTTTTCCTTGTAATTTTCTAATGGAGATCCAATCGAGGTGCCGTTTGTTCCTACAAGTCTATTTAGGCTTGAACAAGCTGTCCGTGCCATGTTTTGGTGGTTTCGGTGGTCATTTCGCAATTTCGGCCCCTAAACAGGCATTTTAAGTCTTGTGTTTTACAATTTTCCTTCTAATTTTCTAATCGGAGATCCAATCGAGGTCCTGTTTGTTCCTACAAGTCTATTTGGGCTTGAACAAGTTGTCCGTGCCAAGTTTCGGTGGTCATTTCGCAATTTCGGCCCCCGAACGGGCCTTTTTAGTCTTGTGTTTTACAATTTTCCTTCTAATTTTCTAACCGGAGATCCAATAGAGGTCCTGTTTGTTCCTACAAGTCTATTTAGGCTTCAAAAGGCTGTCTGTGCCAAGTTTGGGTGGTTTCGGTGGTCATTTCGAAATTTCGGCCCCCCAAACGGGCATTTTAAGTCTTGTGTTTTACATTTTTCCTTGTAATTTTCTAACTGGAGATCCAATCGAGGTCCCGTTTGTTCCTACAAGTCTATTTAGGCTTGAACAAGCTGCCCATGCCAGGTTTTGGTGGTTTCGGTGGTCATTTCGTAATTTTGGCCCCTGAACGGGCATTTTAAGTTTTGTGTTTTACAATTTTCCTTCTAATTTTCTAACCAGAGATCCAATCAAGGTCTAGTTTGTTCCTACAAGTCTATTTAGGCTTGAACAAGCTGTCGGTTCCAAGTTTCGGTTGTTTCAGTGGTCATTTCGCAATTTCAACTCTCGAACGGGCCTTTTTAGTCTTGTGTTTTATAATTTTCCTTCTATTTTTCTAACCGGAGATCCAATAGAGGTCCCGTTTGTTCCTACAAGTCTATTTAGGCTTCAAAAGGCTGTCCGTGCCAAGTTTTGGTGGTTTCGGTGGTCGTTTCGAAATTTCGTCCCCCGAACGGGCCTTTTAAGTCTTGTGTTTTACATTTTTCCTTCTAATTTTTTAACCGGAAATGTAATCAAGGTCCTGTTTGTTCCTACAAGTCTATTTAGGCTTAAACAAGCTGTCCGTGCCAAGTTTCGGTGGTTTCGGTGGTTAGTTCACAATTTTGGCCCCCGAACGAGCCTTTTAAGTCTTGTGTTTTACAATTTTCCTTCTAATTTTCTAACCCAAAATCCAATCGAGGTCCCGTTTGTTCAACACAACTAGACATATTAAATGAAATGCTTGTAGTGATTTGAAAAGTAAATTATGAAAAATATACTTACAAAAGTGTTTGTCAATAAGATTCCTCTGATGGATAATCATTTTCATCAACCTGCATGCCTGCCCGATCCTTGGTCATCCTCATAAACTTCTCAATCTCTTCAAATCTTTTGTTTTGCATTTCAATCATTTTAGCTTGCTCTTGTGCTACCAGGTTATGGGCTGCAATTTGTTCTTGCTAGACCTCGAACAAATTCTTCAATAACTCTAGTTCTTTTTGTAGGCTCGAAACCACCTCAGTATGTGCTTGTGCAGTAACAGAAGATCTGGATGATGATGGTTTTGGACCAACTCCAAAGCCTTTTAAGTATCCCGATTTGTTTGGAAGAATGTCAATTGACAACTGCTTCTGAGTTAAAGGTACTGCCCCAGGCTCTAAAGACTCTTCACGTCGCTTTTTCAAAGCTTCCTATCAATTTGTAAACAACTTCAACAAATACCACCATTTACATAAATATGTAACTCTATTAATTGGCATACTTACATGTAATTGACCACATATTGGGGCTACCGAATCCGACTTTCTCTTGCTCCAATGGGAATCTTTGTAGAAGTCTACAAAGTCAGTCTTCTCGGTACTCTAATTCCATTTAAAAGTAAGCATACATAATTAATTTTCACACTTTTAAATATAATAAATGCATCACCTGTTTATACATTGCAGCTTGAAATGACTTGGAGCCCATTGTATGATTATATGGTAACCTTGCTCGACTATCCCTTGCTTTTTTAGCCAAGTTCTGCAAAGTTAATTGATTAGTAAAATTAAATTGAAATTACAACATGATTCTTTAAATTAGGAAATTTTACCTGATAATCGCCATCAAGCCATACATGATCAATCATGTATACCCAAGCCTCAGAATCGACCCATTTGTATGGTTTACTATAAGGGTCAACACCAGTGTCTACCAACTTCGAGTAATGAGTCTTCATCTTGTTACGCCAACTTCTGTAAAGAGTTTTACACTTTTTATTAACTCTTTTCTGAACCTCCTCATCCTCATCATAATCAGCAATCTCAAATTTATCCTGCAAATATAATGAGTGCTTTTATTAATATCAAAATGCAAGTAATGGTGATAATCTAATTATCTGAAAAGTAGCAAATACATGTACCCGAACTGCTTGAATGATTGGGCCTTTTTGAATCTCATCAATCTTGTCCCATTTTTTTATACCAATGATTGGAGCATCCATCCTTATCTGTAAGCCAAGTTCACTTGCAAATGGAGTGGCATAAGGCCCTACTGGCACCTTTGCATCTGCAGGGATCCAAACAGGAAGTTTTTCACCACCATTGTTAGCTATGAGACGTGCTATGCTCTTCCCTCGAGTCTGAACCCTGACTTGTCTAGAACGAGTACGCAAACTAGTGGTAGATGGTGCATCTTGGGTAGTAGTTGCATTTGTAGATAGTGCAGCCTGAATAGTAGTTGCATTTGTAAATGGTGCAGCCTGGGTTGTAGTTGCATTTGTAGATGGTGCAACTTGGGTAGTAGTTACATTTGTCGGTGGTGCAGGCTGGATACTTAGAGCATTTGTAGATGGTACACTCTGAGTAGATGAGGTTAAATTAGGTGGTGCATGCTAAGTAGGGGCATCAATTCTAGCTGTAGCTTGTTGGGAAGGTAGAGGAACTTTGGATAATGCTATACATCAAACTTTACCATGGCCTACCATCTAGCACAACAACTCAACAATTACATGTGTGAAGCATATGTAAAATAAGCAATTACATTAATATCAATGGCTATATAATAGAATCAATATCAGAACATAAGTGATAACTAAACAATAACATAACATAAGAAACAAAAAAAAAAAAAAAAAGACACAGAGAGAGACAAATAGGGACACACACAAACACACATATACCAAAAAAATAATAATTTCTTTTTGAAATGTCATTGTACTCAAACTCAAAGGCACTTAAACAACAGTGTCATTGTGGGAGCCGAATAAATGGCAGAATCAGAAGCGTACTCTGCAAGATAGATACTACTCAGCTCCATCCTGCACAAACAGGAGGCCGAATACATTAGATAGGCCGAGTATCTATTGAACTATGAAGCTGAGTAAATAAGAGAATAATGAGTGAAAAGTGGGCCAGTCCCCGAGGCCCAGGAAACGAGTATAAATAAAGGAGCAACAGACGAAGAAATGTATGTGAGAACTATTACACTTAACTTAAAATACAAGTAATCCAGAGAGTAGAGACTGACTTGCCAGTTGGAGTGCTAATTCTGGTACCCCCAACCGGAGTGTTGATTCCATTTCAGGTAGCTAACTGAGGATCATGAGCGTCCCCCAAGATTTGAAGAGTATTTCCAACCACTTCTCCACAATTGGCACCGTCTGTGGGAATACTCAAATACATCCATGGCGGGCGTAACAGAAGACCCTCTGATAGTCACTGATGAAACTACACAGAGAGACGACCTCACTCCATTAACCATGCTTGGACCGGAGACTATCGCCCCAAGACGCGCCTTGAACTTCGCCTCACCCTCAACTTCGGAGCATGAGACAATGCAGGTGATCATGGAACAAGCCAAACAAAATGAACAGAGGTTGGAGAACAGGATCGTTAAGAATGAGCATCTCCGTCAAGATCTGGCCTTGGAGGTGGCGAAGTCTAAATAAGTTGTACGCCTAGATCCCGAACATCCTCCGAGGACAGGTGGTCGACGACCTCGAGTTCGACAAGTTGACACTAATAGTGACTCTGACTCATTATCCCCGAAGCCCAAGAAGAAGGGGCGGCCTGAAACTACCAGTTCTTCTGAAGAGAGTTCCCGTATAAGGCATAAGCGAAGAAGAAACAGTTCAGATGAAGAAGACCAGCACGATCCCTTTGTACGAAGGATTGCAAAGGCAGTGCTACCCAAGAAATTCAAAGCACCTTCATTCACCTTATACGACGGTAAATCAGCCCCCACCGATCACATCCACCACTATAAGCAAGCCATGACGCTGCATGCAGACGATGAGGCTCTCATGTGCAGAATATTCTCGAGTAGTTTGGGACCACTAGCTGTCAGATGGTATTATAAACTGGAGCCGACTTCGATTAAAAGCTTCCACCAACTCCAAAAGTCCTTCAAGGCAAGGTTTATCACTAATGAGGTCCAGCCAAAGCAAGCCGACTCCCTCTGGGCAATGCAAATTCAACCATAGGAAACCCTTCGTACGTATTCGGCACGATATTGGGAATGTTTTAATATGGTAGACGATGCTTGCAATGACTCCATGGCCATCACCGCCTTCAAGATGGGGCTGCATCCCGACAGTGCCCTCCGCAGCTCTTTGACTAGACGGCCCCCCAAAACAGTTTGGTCGTTGATGAAGAAAGTTGAAGAATACTATAAAGTGGAAGATGATGCCTTGCGGGTTAAAGCCAGAAATGTTACCAACAAGACGGCTCCTGCTGAAATTGCTCGGCCGTTAAATTCTGTAGCACCTCAGAGCCCTGAACCACGGCATCTGGCAAGACGAGATAAGAGACGGGATTCTCGCCGATCGAGCGACCAATGCTCCCACCGAGCAAGTGAACAACTGCAAGTCGATAGCTGGCGCACAAGGCGCGCCGACAAGAAATATACTGAGTTGTCAGAGCCAATCAGCACGATCCTGTCCAAAATCCAACATCTTCCGTTCTTCAAATGGCCGTAAAAAATGGTGGGACCTGCCGACACGCGAAGATGGGATAGACGGTGTGAGTACCACAAGGATCGTGGCCATGACACCGAGAGTTGTTATTCTTTGAAGGATTACCTGGAGGAACTCGTACAGGATGGTCGACTACAACAGTACGTCCGAAAGGGCAGCTCAACCAAAGCAATAGCCTTAAGACCAGATTCCCCTCCACTTGTTGTGGATTCAACATTGGGCAAACAATTTTGAGGTGAAGACCGTGATGGAAGAAGCACGTCGAGATCAGTTCACTTCAGGCGTAGATTTGCTAGGTAATTGATGATACACGTGTAATTCCTTTTTGTCTTTTTACTGGATTGTTCTGTAACTTTAGCCCGTGATTTTTTTTGTCACAATTAGAAGTGCTCCAATTGTGATTTTTCGATATTAAATTGTGTTGATTTGACTTTGATTGTTATTCATTATTTAAAATTGAAACATAATTGCAAATCAATATGTCGGTGATTTTAAATTTTTTCACTTCGCTTTTGACATGCTGCGGAAAATATGCATAATGAGGTTCAGTATCAAAAATGCATAGTATTAGTTTTATGTATGTCTGCTTAAAAAATTATATAAATTGATTGAACTGGTCGAGCCAAACCAAACTAGCCAGTTTTCTCTATTTTTTATTAAATACAGTTTGCTACAGTTTTGGTTTCCGTTGAGGGTAGTGTTTAAGTGAGCAACCCCTTAAGAGTTGCACATCACATGCAGTCTTAATTATAGCCATTGGATTAGAATAAATTGATCTTGACCATTGATTTTTTTAATGTTAAAATAAAGCTACCTGTTCAACCACTTACGTACGCATTTATGTAAAAACTTACACATTTTTGTGAAAACTTACGTATTTTTGTGTTGTTCAAAATTTTTAAGAACAAACTTACACGAATTTTGTGTTAACTTACGCAATTTTTTTTAGACAACTTACATGAATTTGCAAAAACTTATGCATATTTGTAAAATCAAAGTTCTATCAAAGACTTACTCGTATTTGTGTTCACTTACGCATTTTTTGAAATCACTTCTGTGAGTTGTTAAATTTGCGCATTTTTATGTTGTTCTAAATTTTAACAAACTTATGCGAATTTTTTGTTAACTTACACATGTTTATGAAATCACTTACGTGAGTTGTAAAATTTATGCATTTTTGTAAATCAAAGTTTTTCTTCAATGACTTACTTGTTTTTGTTGTTCACTACATATTTTTGTGAAATCACTTATGTGAGTTGTGAAAAACTTACACATTTTTGTGTGGTTCTAAATTTTTATGAACAAACTAACGCGAATTTGTGTTACATACACATTTTTGTGAAATCAAAGTTTTCGCGAATGACTTACTCATATTTGCGTTCACTTATTCATTTTGTGAAATCTCTACGTAAGTTGTGAAAAACTTAAGCATTTTTGTGAAATTAAAATTTTCTGCAACGACTTATTCTTATTTGTATTCACTTACATATTTTTACGAAATCTGTTACTTGATTTGTGAAAACTTACGTCACTACAACAAAAAACATTTTTGGCGATGTTTTTTAGCAACCAAACTAAAATTAGTCACCAATTTTATATAATCGGCGACAATATAATTGTTGGTCGCCAAAAATTACACTATTAGTGACGAGTTAAGATTTTTAGTCGCTAAAAGTTTGGCGCAAATTAATTTTTTGGATGGAAGCGCCAAAAATATTTTCGCGACCAAATTAATATAGCGACGAATTTTGGTCGCCGATTGTAAAGTTTTGGCGACAGAAATGAAAATAGTCTCAGAAAAGATGAACGGTGACTTATGGCCACCAAAGGATTTTTGTCGCCAATAACTTAGCAAACGAAACTTCGTTGTTTTGCATTTTTCAAATTATTATTATTATTATTTTTAAGACTGGGCCAACCCTTTTATTGAATAAACAAATAAGCTCTAACTCTCCCTCTCCCTCTCACTCACTCTCCCTCTCCCTCTCACTCTCTCTTAATCCACAGCCTCAAGCGGTGCACAGTAAAACAGAGGTATGTCTCCCTCTCCCTCTCCCTCTCACTCTCTCACACCGCCTCCTCCTCCTCCTTTTCATCTTCGTCTCTCTTCCTCTTGCTCTCTCTCGCCACCGATTGATTTCCACCGACGGCATTCACTTCTCTCTCTCTCTGATATTTTGAAGACAGATATATATATATGAGTATATGATAAATAGATGATAGATTGTTGTCCTAAAATATGTTTTCAAGGATTTATATATATATATTTGAGTATATGATAGATTGTAGTCCTAAAATCTGTCTTGAACGATTTATATATATATTAAAATATGTCTTTTAAATATATGAGTAGAGACAGATTTTAGGATTGATTAAAATCTGTCTTTTAAATTTTTTTCCCCTTTTATTGGAATATGTTGCTCTTTTAAATTTTTAACTAAATGCACTTTTATCAACAATGAATTTGAAATTGATCGATTTTTCTTCAAGCATGGAGTCATCTTGTGAGTGAACCCATTGTATTGTTTGTACCAAAATTATCCTATTTATGTATGCTGTAATGCAATTAACTAGGACTGCGAACCCATTGTATTGTGAGTGAACCCACTGCACTTCAATGCTCTTGAAGCAGTGTAACTGAATTTGATTAGAACTTGGGAATGTAGAAGACTTAACATAATTGTTTTGATCATTGAACAGAGTAATATCCATCTAAATGTAGGACTGTGGCTCCTACTGTTTTGAGGATTTTGTGCTCATCTTCCTTCTATTAATTAAGGATTTTGTGCTCATCTATGTATTAATTAAGTTTTTTCTATTTCGTGTCATATGTATTTTCATAAATATATGTTTTTTTAAATGATTAAGAAGTAATCTTAAGGATTATGAGTTCATAAAAATTACTAGTATGGATGAATAGTTGGAAGTGGGAACAAGGGAGAAGAACTACTATGTGAACTAGGTGGTCCCTTTGAAATCACATTCTACAGTTCGTATGACATATATACACATAAATCATTTTGGTGTTTCATGTTCCTAGGCCTTTATTGATCTTGTTCTAAATTTTGCCTGAAGGCTGTAGTTAAGAAATTATAATATTATACTTCTTCTCATGATCAAGTTGGCAATCAGCATTAGTACTGATCTAAATAGAAACAAATTTATTTACCTTCTTGGGTATTTACTCTATAAATTTTTACAAGAAAGTATGAAACTTTATTACAATTTTGAAATTGGCTATAACTGAGAAAAATGTTGGTCTGTAGGGAAAAAAACAGCGAGTCTATTGCCTTTTGGTGTTGGTTTTAATGAAGTTTGTGTTATATGACAATGTTGTATGTTTGAAACGTGCTGGTTCTGTCTTTCCAATGCTGGTTTTGTATGAAGTTTTTGTTGGTTTTTGAGTGGAGGTTCTCTTGTTTATCCTTATATGTTATTTGACATTCATTTCATGCCCACTCTCCATTAATTTCATGTATAGTGCAATTTTGATTTAAACTTTGATTTGCAATTCAAATGTTATAGGTTATTGGCTAATGCGAAGAGATAAAAAAGCTGCAATCATTCGTTGGGGGCAATTACTACATCAAGTAAGTTTTGACTATATTTTAGGGCATTTTTAATTTACTTAGAGAATTTTGGTACTTTTTTTATTATTATTAAATTTGTGGCTATTAGAAGCTTCATATTTTTAACCTAATGTTTTGAGCATTCATGATATGACAAACACTTAGATGACTCAAGAAACTATTTGACATGAAAACAAAGTAAGACCAAATGCGATGATTAGGGATGGCTGCTGTGTTTGGTTTCAAAATCTCAATTTCATCTCTAACTTAACAAAGAAATACGTCAAATAGCTAAAATAGATGAATATGCTTTTCCAAGAATAACTAAACTAATATGTAACAATTTCAAGACCACAATTTATATAGCAATTGTAATCTATATATCAATTTCATCACTTACTATATGATTTTTTTTTTACCCTTTACTCTAAATTGCATATTTTACTTGAATAGTAAATCTTGTTTATCACTTATTATTGTGATGTATCATTTGGTCATGAAAGGGATATGGAACCATAATCTTGTAAATTCTCTAATTCAAAGGAATTTCACATAACCATGGCTTTGTAAGTGACCAAATATGGACAAGAGTTGGATGTTACTTAAGAATAGGATGAGTTCCTAGTATCGAGATGGGGTGAAGGCTTTTGTTCAATTTGCAATGATGGATGTAGGGCCAAATGATAAGATTCGTTGCCCTTGTATGGACTGTTTGAATTGTAAACGACATACTAGTAAAATTGTGGAGTATCATTTAATTGTGAAAGGGATGTCCCCTTCTTATAAGACTTGGGTGCATCACGGGGAATCTGTTCCCATGAATCAATCTCATGCATTGAATGATGACAACCATAATGATTTTGGAAGTGTTGGGGATAGAATGGAAGCAGAGACAGGCGAAGATCAAGATGAAATCCTAAATTTGTTAGAAGATGTTTACATGGGGACTACCATAAATGATTATGAAAATGAAGAGGAGGAGGAGGACGATGACAATGACAATGACAATGACAATGACGATGATGTGGCTAACAATGTTGAAAAAGAGGGCGTGCCTAACTTTAACAAATTGTTGAATGATGCTCAAAGAGAGTTGTACCCTAGGTGTCGTAAGTTTTCTTTTTTATCATTTGTTGTTAAGATGCTTCATGTGAAGGTGTTGAACAAGTGGAGCAATAAGTCTTTCAACATGTTGTTGGCGATATTAAAGGACCTTCTACCGCTAAGTGATCAAGTGATTCCATGGACCCTTTATGAAGCCAAAAAATTCTTACGTGACTTAGGCTTAGGATATGTGTCGATTCATGCATGCAAGTATGATTGTGCACTTTTCTGGAAAGAGAATGCAAATTTAGAGAATTATCGGATTTGTCAAGAGTCTAGATACAAGTTGAATGATGGAAAAGGTAAAAAAATTCCTCACAAGACCTTAAGATACTTCCCGTTGACATCAAGGTTGCAGAGATTATATATGTCGAGAAAAACAATAATATATATGAGATAGCACAAAGAGAAACGAGTAGATGATGGGATATTGAGACACCCGGCTGATGGTGAGACATGGAAGGGTTTTGATAGGCAACATCCTTTGTTTTCCCAAGAGAGTCGAAATGTGAGGTTAGGGTTGGCCACTGATGGTTTCAATCCTTTTGGAAACATGAGCAACTCGTACAGTATGTGGCCTGTGATTGTTATGCCTTACAACTTGCCTCCTTGGAAATGTATGAAATAGTCATTTAGTATGCTATCATTGCTTATCCCTAGACCACAAACACCAGGGAGAGATATCGATGTTTACATGCAACCATTAATTGATGATTTGAAGAAGTTGTGGGAAGATGGTGTGCTTACTTATGATGCCTCAACTGAATTAACTTTTCAAATGCATGCAGCTGTTATGTGGACAATTAATGACTTTCTTGCATATGGCAACTTGTCAGGATAGAGTACGAAAGGTTATTTGGCTTGTCCCACATGTAACAAAAATGCTTCCTCACAATGGTTGAGAGGTAAGATAGGGTACACAAGCGCTCGACGTTACTTGCCTGATGACCACCCTTGGCAGAGGAGTTGACTTTATAATGGTAAGACTGAGTTCGTGTCAAGACCTTTAGAGTTATCAGGGGAACAAATCTTAGAACAATTGGATTCAGGGACATTCAAACCATTTGGAAAGCATCCAACCAATAAGAAGAGAAAAAGGGAAAATCCAGTATTGAACCGGACAAAAAAAAGCATTTTCTTTGAGTTGTCATATTGGAAAACACTTAAACTCCGACACAACCTCGATGTTATGCACATAGAGAAGAATATATGTGATAGTTTGCTTGGAACATTACTGAGAATAGATGGGAAGAACAAAGACACAATAAAAGCACGCATGGATTTGGAAGATATGAAAATAAGGAAGGAGTTGCACTTAAAAAGGTGTGCCGATGGGTCTTTTGAAAAGCCCCCAGCATTGTACACTTTGTCCTCAAATGAAAGACATGGTTTCTGTGAGTTTTAAAGTCAATTAAGTATCCTGATGGTTATGCAGCAAACATCTCAAGATGTGTGAACACAAAAGGTGATAAGTTAACAGGCCTAAAAAGTCATGATTGTCATGTCCTTATACAGCGACTTCTTCCCATTGGAATGCGTGGATATCTTCACAATGATATTTGTGCCGCATTATTTGAGTTGGGAAATTTCTTCGAAGAGCTTTGCTCGAAGACATTGAAGATGAAGAATTTGGAAAAATTAGAAGATCGCATAATATTCATACTATGCAAGTTAGAGAAAAATTTTCCACCAGCATTTTTTGATGTGATGGTCCATTTGGCGATTCATTTGCCGCATGAAGCCATTCTTGGTGGCCTGTGCAATCTCGGTGGATGTACCCCATTGAAAGGTACTTACTAACTTATTAAAACACTAGAATACTTAAATTGTAGCACAACCTCTATATATATTTATAAAAATGTGAGTGTGTGTGTAATAAGATTATTCTATTGTTTGTTTCATAAGCTACTTGGAACTTAAAAGGATATGTTGCAAATCGAGCTCATCCAGAAGGTTCGATCACAGAAGCTTATGTTGTCAAGGAGTGTCTCACATTTTGCTCAATATATCTGGGTGGGATTGAAACTGTATTTAATCGAGAGGAACGGAATGTGGATGTTAGTGTGCATGAGTCGGGGTTAGAGGTCTTCGCGCAAAATGTTCGTCATTTTGGGCTAATTGCAAGGGTTTCTAACGTGTCTCAAAAAGAACGTGAAATGGCTCATTGGTTTGTCTTGAATAATAGCCTCGAGCTAGACCATTATCTAGAGTACGTTCTTAATATTGTTTTTTTTTTTTGTAGAATTATGTTTTCAATATAATATGTTACTTATGAATCATATATTTGTAAAGTAGGCAACACAAGAATCTTTTAGAAAATGAAGGTGCACGTGACATCACAAAGGGACAGAAAAAGAAATTCCCCAAGTGGTTCAAAGAACATGTAAGATATAATCCCAAACTTTATTCAGCTACACTTATATGAATACTAACGTAATGATTGAAATTGATGTTGTTATGTAGATGAACCAATTACGAGCTCAAGGATTACCAGAAGCAACTGATGATTTGTGGTCATTAGCAAATGGTCCTAGTGTGAATGTGAATTTGTATTCAGCTTGCATTTCCAATGGTGTTCGATTTCATAGTAAAGATCATGATAGTAGTCAAAAATGCCAAAATAGTGGGTTAGTTGTGGAAGGGGAGCATGAGGGACAAACAATTAACTTTTATGGGTACTTGAATAGAGTATGGGAGATGCATTACATACTTGGACATCGAGTTGTTTTATTCCAATACGAATGGTTCAATACCGGTAGCAATAGAACATTACATACCGATACACATTGCACAAGTATTGATGTTAGAAGTCGATGGTATAAAGATGATCCATTTGTTTTACCAAGTCATGTGCAACAAGTTTTCTACATTGATGATACAAAGTTAGGCGGACATTGGAAAGTCGTAGAAAGACTACAACATCGAGGAATATGGGATGTACCAGAACAAGATGGCTTTGAACCTGATAATGTATTGCAACAAAATGAAACAACTGATACTGTCCCAGTGAGCGTTGAAGACCCCGTGACAATCTCACTTCATAGAAATGACATTGATCCTCAAATTATCCCAAGTAAGGTGGTTTTATAATCAGTTAGTCGAGCACACAACGATGGTGTTGATGAGGAAGAGGGGTGCGATAATGAAGATGATTACTATGAGCATTGACTATCCGAGAAGATGAGCTACATAATCATTTTGATTGTAATATAGATTTTGACATAGAACTTTAATTGTTGTGTCATTTTTATGTTTTATGACTGTGGAGAAGTGGTTTGGAAATACTCTTCAGATCTTGGGGGACGTTCATGATCCTCAGTTAGCCACCTGAAAAGGAATCAACACTTCGGTCGGAGGTGTCGGAATTAGCACTCCGACGGGCAAGTCAGTCTCTACTCTCTGGATTACTTGTATTTTAAGTTAAGTGTAATAGTTCTCACATACCTTTCTTCATCTGTTGCTCCTTTATTTATACTCGTTTCTTGGGCCTCAGGGACTAGCCCACTTTTCACTCATTATTCTCTTATTTACTTGGCTTCATAGTTCAATAGATACTCGGCCTATCTAATGTATTCAGCCACCTGATCGTGCAGGATGGAGCCGAGTAGTATCTATCTTGCAGAGTGCGCTTCTGATTCTGCCATTTATTCAGCTCCCACAATTGCCCCCCAAACTCCTCATTGACGGTAGTTATTGGGTGTGTTTGGTTTCGAATTGTGAAAAGTCAAGAGAACCAAAAGTTAGATGGCTTCACCTATCCCAATGTGAATGTCAGAACGCACACGCCTTTCGGTCATCATTATACTTTCCCGCCTCATTCGTGCATCTCTCGCATTTATTACGATTTGAAACTCCAGTCCCTTCGAATGCATGCTCTTTCAAATATTTGAGCTTCCTGGATTGCCAGTCGATATCCCTTTTCTGACTCGCGTCTTCTGCAACTTCTCCTCGTCTCTCGTTGTCTCCTTTGCCTCTTGTAAGTTTTCTTCTCTTCTCTTTGTAATCCTGTTTTTCGTGTTTATTTTAGATTTGGCATACCTTGAGTCCTTACTAGAATGGCTAAGCACTTGAAAGACCTCCTTTCCGAAGGTCGTATTTCGGGGTTCCGACGACATTTTTCTATCCCTGATGATGTCCACCTATCTCTAGTGACGGACAATACTCTTGATATGGAGAGGGAAGATCAAAATACAATCGTCTTTCCTCTCCTATCCATTACGGATGGTGGAGTCCGTTTTCCCCTACACCTATTCCTTACGGCCGTCCTCCACCATTGGGGTCTGATTCCTTCCCAACCCAATATGAATTTTTTTCGAATCATCATGGAAATCGTAGAGTTAAACCAACGCCTTAGGATCAACCTTGGCATTCCCGGCCGTTCGGCACTGCTATGCTTTAGCCAAATCCTCCGATCGGCATGGGCGCTACTTTCTCATGGCCAAGGACACTGACCACCACTTGGTAACCATGCTTGCCAGCTCTGACAAACGAGTTGATGATGTGATGGTCAATGTCCGAGGCAACTGGGAATTCGGCGAAGGCAATGATCGCTTAGACCCTATACCCAGACAGAGGGGTGAACCAGGTTGCCATGTAACTCCTCGTTTTTATTTATCTTTCTTTTATTCGGCCTTTTCTACCAGTCTAATCCTTTGTTTATGCAGGCAATAAGTTGAAGAAGATTTTGACTTTGGCCGACGAGGCGGTCCTTGCTGAAATTAAGACTGCACTCAAGCATTTTTGGCCGTCCAAACGTACAGAAGCAAGGGAGGGCCGCCCATATACTCCTGCGATACGAGCCTACTTATACTACGTTCTCGGCGGTGGACGACATTCCAATCCCAACCGGCGAACAACATCTTACGGCTCTTGTCTTCCCCAGCTTCAAGACCCTTAGGCAAATTGGTTTTGAAGCATCTGATTCGGAGCGAGAGGTAGAGCTGGTGGTCGAGGTAGTTGCCGAACGAACAAGAGAGTTCGCTGCGGAGGCCGAGAAGGTCGACGAGGCTCTAAAATTAGCTTTTGAAGTGGCCGGTCTTAATCAGCCTAACTTGCCGTCCACTTCGGGTTAGGGGGAGTTTTCCTTTGGAGATATTTTTACTGGCTTAGAAGATCTACCCGGCTCCTATTTCGAGGGTATGGCGAAGGAATCTCTTTCTCAGCTGGCACGAAAAAAGAATGCTGAGCGTTTGGCCGCCCGTCAGAAGGCCGAGGCCATTACTTCCAAAGTTGCCCTCCCTGAATCATCCGAGGTTGTCGTTGTTGAAACGGCTCAAATTGTTTCTGTTGAGACGGAACGGTCAGTTGAAAGTCTGACTCCAGAGGCCGATAAGGGTAGGAAAAGCGACCTGCTGATTTTGAGGCCGTTTCTGAAGAAATTCCAGTTGAAAAAAGGCTGCGCTTGGGGGAGTCGGACGTGGTTGTTTCTTTTGTGGTTCAGCCAAAGATAAAAAACGTGCCGATCTCCTCTGACGCATTGGCTATGAAAGACCCAGCCATGGCATTGAGCCTGGCTTCGTCGGTCTCATTGCCAGCTGACAAGGCGACTTTTCGCTCGGAGCCGGACGTGTTAGTAATTGCATTGGCCGCTCAGACAGCTCTTCTGGTATATATCTTGATCTTATCTTTTGCGCTTCTGCTTATATTTGTTTTGGTTTTAATATTCTGTTTTACAGACAGTCAGTAGGATAGCCGAGATAGGGCGGCGTCAGCACGAAGCCGTCGAAGAAATAGGCCGTTTAAGGTCGGAAGTGGAGGGCGAAAGGAGTAGGGCCAACTTTGATGCGGCAAGGGCGGCGATGGAGAGTGCAAGGGCGGAGGCCGAAATGGAGAGAGCGAAAAATGCTGAAGAGCAGAGATTGGTCGTCGAGCAGAGGGCAAGCGCGAGCGATGCAGCGCTTAAGTCAGCCCGAGAGGTGGTTGCCAGGCTGGAGAACGAATTGGAAGAATTGAAGAAGGCAAAAGAAAAAGCCGACTCCGAGACTTCCAAGGCGTACGAGGCCGGGCAAGACGCCGCCCTTGAAAGCTACGCGGAGGAAGCTCCTAAATTTGAAAACCGGGGATTCAAGCACGGCTAGCTCAAAGCCCTTGCTGTTGCAAATGTGACATTGGCAATGCCAATTCCATATGAGCAAGTGTACATCGAGCCGCTGGAGTCTGACCCCGAGGACCCTTAGGATGCCACACTAGTTGTTTTTGCCTAGGAATTTCAATGTATTTTCTTTTATTTTATTTTTACTCAAGGTGATCTTCATGTATAAAGTGATACTCTGTCTGAATTCAGTTTATCAATGAAATTTTCCCTTGTTTTGTGTTATTCAATGAAATTTTTCCTCGTTTTGTGTTCTTCCTGTACTTAGTTGAATGAATAGACAATTATTCTATTAAAAAGATGGATGATTCAAAAGTTGGGAGATATTCATGATAAGTCGAATAGGACTCGTTCATAGAATGGCTATGGCGTAAATCGATCGGCATTGGGTTTAAATACTTGGCCGATTAGATTAATAAATCTGACCTTGCCCCAACCAGTGCATTAGCTTCATAGGCCGAATAGGACTCGTTCATGGAATGGCTGTGGCATAAATCGATCGGCATTGGGTTTAAATACTTGGCCGATTAGATTAATAAATCTGCCCTTGCCTCAGCCAGTGTATTAGCTTCATAGGCCGAATAGGACTCGTTCATGGAATGGCGGTGGCATAAATCGATCGGCATTGAGTTTAAATACTTGGCCGATTAGATTAATAAATCTGCCCTTGCCCCAGCCAGTGCATTAGCTTCATAGGCCGAATAGGACTCGTTCATGGAATGGCTGTGGCATAAATCGATCGGCATTCCGTTTAAATAAAGGAACTTACCCTTCCCTCAGATATGAACTGGACCGCCGAATGAGTCAGGTTCGTGAAATGGCTGAGGCACGATCCGTTCAGCTTAAGGCCAAGGGATTTGGCCGACTCGAGTGGAAAGCCATTGACTGTTTGTATTAAGGGATTTGCCCTGGTCGGGGGTGAAGCTGGAAAGTCAAAAGTCGGCAGCTTACAGAATGCGTGCATTAATGAGGTCGCCTCGGGAATGCGGTGTGCCCATGAATTATTTAGAGAGGGGGTTGTGTCCAAACAAAACTCAACCCTGTATGAGGAACTAAACAAAACTCAACCCTACAGCGAAGAGTGAATGTCTAACAGATTATTCTTCAATAGCAAAGGGGAAGGCAAGACATTGGCGGAGCTGGACTCGATGAATCGAGGTGGCGAATTTCCCCGAACGGGGGCTAGAGCATCTGCTGAGCATGAGAGGCGTCATTCTCCTCGTCGACGAAGTAGGTCACCCAGAAGGGAGAAACGCCTACGGGGTAGTTCCCCTAATCCGCGCAGCGAAGCCAGTGGGCCACCACACCCATTGAGCTTTGCAGTTTTTGTTGATAACAAACCGATGGAGGAGGCAGATTCAATCATCCGAGATCCAAATGTGGCAGCAGAATTTGCGCGACAGATTTTTTCGCCAGAAGTTCAGCAGTCGATGGTTGGTCGGCGAGACTTAGAAGTGTTTCGAGAGGGCATTCATGGGGCGGTGAAGGGGCTGTACACCTCCTACGAAATTAGTATGCGTCTTCGTACTGCTCGACGGGAGATAGAGCAGAGGGACGAGCGCATTCGAAGCCTAGAAGCTTGCGTGGAGAAGGCCGAGCGTGAGCTGAGAAAGGTCAAGGCTGGTGGGGAGCAGTCGACCGAAAAGTCTAACTCGATCGTGGAAGAAAGGGTAATACAACGACTAATAAGCCATGCGATCATCGATCGGGATACGGCTAGCATGTTTGCGATTGAGTCCACCAAGACTAGGGCTTACGAAAAAGGCTTCCATGATGGCCGGAAGGTCGGAATAGAAAAAACCAGGGAAAAACTCACCGAGGAGGTCTGCCGATACGAAAATCGGAGATTTCGGCATGGGTGGATTGAGGCACTGAAGGTCGCGGATACCCTCCGTGCAGTAGGTGTTCAGTCGGCTTCACCGTTATATCATCGCTGCAATCTTCCTTTTGACGCGTACGAGATAGAGAAGAGTGACGATGAAGGTGGCGCTGCATAGATGTAGACACCCCATTTTTGACCGTCCTCAAGACTTGGACGTCACTGATTGAACACTCAGTGGTCACCCTTGTTTGTATTCGTTTCGAGTTCCCGGAGGGTCTCGGCTGCGCGCCTTGCCTCAGGATCTCTCGGCTCGACTGTTCCGTGTTTGGTTTTGGCACCAAACACTTTTGTTTTTGCCTTGAAGGGCAGGGAATGGCTTGTTGGCCATCCCCACATTCCACCGGCCTTCCCCTAGCATCACCGGCTGTTTATGGGTGCCACCGGCCATGGTTTCTTAAAACCAATGGCCGATCGGCACTATATTTGGCCGGCCGGCACTTTATTTTGCCGGCGACCTCTTTTGCTGGCCGGTGTGACTCCTTTGCACCCTTGAGGCATGGTGCATGCCAGCTGTGCCAGCTGGGATGCACCATCACTCCTCCCCGTGCGGTTGATGGCTGTTTTGAGCCCTTGACCCCCTAATTCCTTCTAGAAGGATGACCCTTTGGCCAAGCTTCTTGGGGAAGCTTGGCCAGCTGTCCCAGCTTCTTCAAGAAGCCAGGGACCATTTGCACCCTTTGCCCCTTTTGATATAGCTTCTTGGAGAAGCTTGGAGTCCTTTTTTTGCCTATATAAGCACCCCTCCTCTCCCATTCTTAGGGGTTAGAGGTTTTGAACCAAAAACCAGAGCTTCTATATCTATATATCTGATATATCATCCTTTCTCTCTATATCCCCCCCTCTCTCATCCTTAGGGTGTGTTTGGAAGCCTAAAAGTGCATTTTGACCTTACTTTTGCACTAACACACACACCATTAGACCTTGCTCCGAGATTGAGAGGCATTGAAGGTTGTTTGTTGAGGTTTTGGACTGATTTTGATCAATAGAGGGTGACTGGATTATCTGTTCTTCAAGTGTTCTTCAAGGGTGAGATTCTTACTTTATTTTCCCCAATCTTGCACTAGTTTTCTACCTGTCTTGCATGCTGATTTGAGCTTTGTGTATAACATAAAAAAGTCTTGTATTTCCATGCTTAACATCTTTCATTAAGGGTGTTTTGGCATTGGGGGTCGAACTCCCTCTCTTAGGCCTCTTTTGGCCTATTTTGGTGCCCTTTTCTTTAAGCCTTGTTTACTTTGTTGTGTTAGTCTTTTCACCACTGAAATCCAGTGGATTTTCAGTGGTGAAGAAGATGGTTTGAGGTCTTGCATAGGGGAGGGACACCCCTCTCCCTTTGTGTCTCATTTGTACATGTTTTTGGCTCATAAGGATAGCATGCATGAGTAGTTGCATTTGGTACCATTTCAAAGCTTTTTTCGGTGTTTTGGGTTATATTATATCCCTGTCCAATGGTGGTTTGTTGGCCCTTAGCATGCATTTTATACTTGCTTTGTAATTCTCTATCTTGCCTAGAAATGTGCCATGTGCTTAGCCTAGTATATCCTCATGTTTTAGCTTAGCTTATTAAAGCTTTTGGTCATGATTTGTCATGCTTAAGGTCTGTTGGCCACTGTTTTGGTCATGTTTGACCTGCTGGGTATAGTTGCTTTGCATTTTGGCTTGTAAGCCTTAGTTATGTAGGTCACTAACATGCTTTGCGTAAGCTTATTATCATCATTTGGCATCATTTGGTATCATGTTTCAGTCCATATAATGTGGTCTTACATTGTCCTTTGTGTCTCTTTTAATGCTTGGAAGTGTTGTGATTTCATGCCTTGAAATGTGCATTGTGTATGCCTATGTGTTTGGATCATTTGGGATGCCATGTGTGTGAGTTTTGGAGCTCATTTTGCATGCTGAAATTCTGTTTTTGGTTGCTTGGTTCATGCCATGAGTGGTCATGATAGCGGTAGTAAATTGCTCCATTGTGTGCCTTAGCTTGAGGCCCTTTGGTTTGCGTATTCGTTTTGCATATTTGTCCACCATTTTGGGCATTTTTGGTCACTGTTTTGGGTGGGCTGAGGTCTGCCTTTTGTGATTTGGAACCACCATTGCATGATCATGTTGCATTGGATTCATGCTTGCATAGTATCATACTTGCATGATTGCATAGTATTGGTTAGTTGCATTTCATGTCTTAACTCACAAGTTAGAGTGCATTGCATTGCATCTTGCACGCCTAGCATTGTGCATTTGCATGTTTAGTTTACATCACATTTGGCATGTTTGCATCTTAGCCTCATTTGCATATTTGAGCCATGTTGCATAACTTGAGCCATATTGCATACATGCATTACATTGTTTGGTTTGGGGTGTCAAACCAAACTTGAGGGGTGAGGGGTGTTTGTATTTCAAGTGACAAAACACATCTCAACCCTCGGTCACCGAGGCCTTTGACTTTGGCATGATAGGGTCTTGGTCTTCATTTGTGTGTTGCATGCATTTTACATTGAATGGCAAGCTTGGTCCCTTCGGCTATCATGCACAATTGATGGCCCAAGGATCAAGGGCCATGCTCCCCTGAGTTCTATACATGATAGGGAACATGACCATGCTTACATGTGCCTGGAATCCCATGCCATACACTGCCTGTCCTCTGTTGCTGTCAAAACTGTTTTCTGTAGGAAGTTTTTGCCGACCGGCAACATACAGTGTCGACCGGCCAGTAATCTGTGGCCGATAGATTAAAAGGTGGCCGATGATCATCCCATTTGGCCGTTGGTGTTTTTACTTGGTCGGTGGTACTCCTCAACATCCAGAGAGCATACCCTTGGACTTTGGCAGTCCTCAGAGGAGCAGGGCAGTGTAAACAGAGGCAACAGTGCTATGGCAGCGAGTTTCTGGGAGAGACGAGGCAAGCATGCATCATTCGCGCATTTCGAGGCGGGGCTGTGGCCACCTTATTTCTGTATTTAATTTGTTAATTAATTAGAAATTCTGTAATAGTTAATTTAGTATTATTTATTCGGACTGTAATATTTATTCGGACCCTCCGAGTGAGGGCAATTGTGTAATAAGTGTGTGTGAGTGTGTGTATGTCTTCCAACCCCACATCTTTCTTCCCTTTTATTTACTAGCTTTCGATGGTTAGTTTAGGGCATATTCAAATTAGCATACAGTATAATAGCATATTTGCATTCATTCATCTGTTTTGCATGCACCGGGCTCGGCGCATCATTCTAACCGCATCTGTATTTCAATTCCAAATTGAATACGTGTTAGTTGTAGCATTTCACATGTCATTGTAGATTAGCCGAGCCTATCTTAGTTTCATTTTGCATGTGTTGCATTAGCCATCTTAAACATGAACTAGGATCATGCATATGATTACTAACTAGTTTCTGTTTTGGCACGGAGTACTAGGTAAGCTTTTATGCTTTAGCATACCGCATGCATGTGAGTGTTGCCATAAATAGCATGATTACCATAAGGCTAGCTGCTTATGTGATATAACTGCTTGAATGCCTGTGGATGGAGGTTGAATTACCTAAATTGGAATAATGCATTGAAACTGTGAGTTTTAAGCCCACTAGATAGTGGCAAAACCATCTTTTCTAAAGCCCACTTGAGGGTGGTGAAATCTGCATTTTAGCCTACTTGCGAGTAGCAAACCATTTTCAAAACAAACATGTAATGTTTTGTTCCAATCGAGGCGATTTGGTCTATACTTGTTTGTTGTGCGCATAACATAGTAATTCTAGGCTAATAACCGGAATAAGAACACATAATGTTTTCAAAATAAGATATCATGATTAGTAGAGGCCGATCTTCGGATCAGGCGGGAGGGGGTGCTCATAGCTGACCTTCCCCAATCGTACCTAAGTTCCCGAGCCGAGGCAACTTTGGTGATGACGGACACGTGGCCTTTGGCACCGAGTCAGGGTTTCCTAAATTTCCCAAAATAAAATATTTAGGTGGCGACTCTGTATCTGGCAAAGCAGTCCATGTTTGGCACTTCTTTCAAAAAAATCTGTTTTCTCAAAACGATTTGCCAGATTTGGACTCTTTGGTTCAGATTAAGAACCGTGACAATTTGAGTCCGAACTGTAGTAGACCCACAAACGAACAGAACGGGACTCACCCTCCCGGGGCGTTCGGGGACGTCTACAATAGACTTTTATGTAAAAATAAATACATTTTGTATTTATTTGTTGTTCAATTAATAATGTATTCGAAAGCAAATTAATGAGGACATATATTTTTCAGAATGTTTTTGTTATTGTACCAACTGTTTTATGAGTGGACTTAATTATGATATCATGATCTTTTTATTCCAACTATGATAGTATGAAATTATACTTGTTGATAAAATAACCATGACCATGAAAATATACATAGTTGGTCGAAACGTAAATTGTGCAAGGTGCCGTGAATTCGGCCCAATCAGCTGGACACGGCTCTCGAAATTCAGGACCTCATTTGGCCCAAGCTTGACGATGTCATGCACCAATGGGGCTCCAAATCTGGAGACTTGTGCTCCGAATCTGGAGTCTTAGTCGGCCCAAAGGTGTCATGCACCGATGGGGGTCCGAATCCAGAGTCTTAGTCGGCCCAAAGGTGTCATGCACCGATAAGGCTCCCAATCGTGACATCCACGAAGGGCACTCCGAATTCGGAATCTTACTCAGCCCAAAGGTGTCATGCATCGATGGGGCTCCGAATCTGGAGACTTGGCCAATCGTGACATCCACGAAGGGCGCTCTGAATCCGGAGTCTTAATCGGCCCAAAGGTGTCATGCACCCATGGGGCTCCGAATCTGGAGACTTGTGCTCCGAATCCGGAGTCTTAATCGGCCCAAAGGTGTCATGCACCTTTGGGGCTCCGAATCCGGAGGCTTGCCTTGGCCAATCGTGACATCCATGAAGGGCGCTCCGAATCCGGAGTCTTAATCGCCCCAAATGTGTCATGCAGTGATGGGGCTCCGAATCCGGAGACTTGCCTTGGCCAATCGTGACATCCACGAAGGGCGCTCCGAATCCGGAATCTTAATCGGCCCAAAGGTGTCATGCACCGATGGGACTTTGAATCCGAAGACTTGGCCAATCGTGACATCCATGAAGGGTGCTCCGAATCTAGAGTATTAATCGGCCCAAAGGTGTCATGCACCGATAGGGCTTCGAATCCGGAGGCATGCCTTGGCTAATCGTGACATCCACGAACGGCGCTCCGAATCTGGAGTATTTATTGGCCCAAAGGTGTCATGCACCCATGGGGCTCCGAACCGGAGGCTTGCCTTGGCCAATCGTGACATCCACGAAGGGCGCTCTGAATCTGGAGTCTTAATCGGCCCAAAGGTGTCATGCATCGATGGGGCTCCGAATCCGGAGACTTGCCTTGGCCAATCGTGACATCCACGAAGGGCGCTCTGAATCCGGAGTCTTAATCGGCCCAAAGGTGTCATGCACCGATGGGGCTCCGAATCCGGAGACTTGCCTTGGCCAATCGTGATATCCACGAAGGGCGCTCCGAATCCGGAGTCTTAATCGGCCCAAAGGTGTCATGCACCTATGGGGCTCCGAATCCGGAGGCTTGCCTTGGCCAATCGTGACATCCACGAAACGCGCTCCGAATCTAGAGTCTTAATCGGCCCAAAGGTGTCATGTACCAATGGGGCTCCAAATTCGGAGACTTGCCTTGGCCAATCGTGACATCCACGAAGGGCGTTCCGAATCCAGAGTCTTAATCGGCCCAAATGTGCCATGCACCGATGGGGCTCCGAATCCGGAGACTTGCCTTGGCCAATCGTGACATCCACGAAGGGCGCTCCGAATCGGGAGTCTTAATCGGCCCAAAGGTGTCATGCACCGATGGGGCTCCGAATCCAGAGACTTGCCTTGGCCAATCGTGACATCCACGAAGGGCGCTCCGAATCCAGAGTCTTAATCGGCCCAAAGGTGTCATGCACCGATGGGGCTCCGAATCCGGAGACTTGCCTTGGCCAATCGTGACATCCATGGAGGGCGTTCCGAATCCGGAGGCTTGTTTTATCGGAACACTTTTGAACTGGATGGCGCAATGAATAAACAAGGATCTTTGCATTACAAAAGTGGAGCGTGTACACGTTGAACCATTCAGAACTAGTATCATTCCCCACAAGTCGGGTTTAATGATAGAATTTTCGTAAGTGCGTTGAATTCCAAGGCTGTGGAAGACTCCATCCAGACATGTCTTTTAGCCGATATGCCTCTACTCCCGTGATCGAGTTGACCTGATAGGGGCCGTCCCAGTTAGGACCCAACTTTCCATCAGCCGATTTTCTGGCAACGGGAAGTACCTTCTTCAGGACCAACTCTCCTGGTGTGTAATGGCGCAGCTGAACACGTTGATTATGCGACTTAGCAAGCTACTGCTGATACTGCGCCACGGATGCAAGGGCACGGTCTCTTCGTTCTTCAATCAGAACTAAATCCAAGGCAAGCATCATGTCGTTTTGGCCTATATCAAAAACTGTCGATTTCAAAGTTGGGAAGCCGATTTCCAGGGGTATGATCGCCTGGGTTCCAAAATATAGAGCAAACGGCGTTTCCCTAGTGGATCGCCTCGGCGTAGTTCGATGAGCCCACAACACACTCGACAATTCTTCGACCCATTTACCTTTAGCTTTCTCCAGCCTCTTCTTAATGCCGTCCAAGATGGATTTGTTAGAGGCTTCGGCTTGACCATTGCTTTGGGGGTAAGCCGGCGTGGAAAAGTAGGGCCGGATACCATACTTGCTGCACAGTTCTCGGTAGACGCCACAATCAAACTGGGTGCCGTTGTCTGAGATGAGATTTCTCGAAATGCCGAATCGTGTAATGATATTTCTCCATACAAAGCGCTTGACATCGGCATCTCGAATGTGCGTTAATGCCTCCGCTTCAACCTATTTCGTGAAGTAATCTATGGTGACGATCAAGTATCGCTTGTTCCCTAGGGCCCTCAGCAATGGTCCTACGATATCAAGCCTCCACTGGGCAAACGGCCTGGGACTGGTGATAGAGCTTAACTCGTCAGCAGGCAGATGGGTTAACGGGGAGAACTTCTGGCATTGCTCACATTTTTTCACATAGCATTCGGCGTCGGATCTCATTGTCGGCCAATAATACTCCTGTGTTATAGCTCGATGGGCCAAAGAGTGCCCGCCAGAGTGTGCGCCACAGCTGCCTTTATGTATTTCAGTCAGAAGCTCTTCGACTTTGTCCGGATGCATGCATTCTAGGTATAGACCAAAAAGGGACTTTTTATAAAGTTTTCCTTGTGGATCCAAGTAGTAACGTAGGGCTTTGTTTCGCAGCTTGTGCGCTTCTTTCTTGTCCTCTAGGAGCTGTTCGAAAGATAGGAATGTGGCAATCGGATCCATCCAACTCGGTCCAGATTCTATGACATTGACCTAGACTTCTTCCGAAGGACCAATGCTTGGCTTCGGGATGAAACCCACCTCGATGGTCCATTTGATCTCTGAGTTAATGGAAGAGGCTAGGCAGGCAAGGGCGTCTGTATGCGTGTTCTGATCACGCGTTATCTGATTCAATTCATGATGGTCAAATTTTGCCAACAAGGAGTTAGTCGTTTTCATGTAAGCCGCCATACGGTCATTTCTTGCCATGTACTCCCCCTTGAGCTGATTAATCACCAGTTTTGAATCATAAAATACAAGCAGACGCCGAGCACCCAGAAGATGTGCATTCTGCAAACTGGTCAGAAGGGCTTCGTATTCGGCTTCGTTATTTGATGCTTCGAAGCCGAGTTTGACGGCCTGCTCAATTACTGCGCCGTCAAGAGCCATGATTACTACTCCAGCTCCACTACCCCGTTGATTGGATGACCCATCACAGTACAGCTGCCAAATGTCCCCAACATAAATTCTCCAGTTCGGCTTAGGTCGAATTTTATCAGACTTGAAGTCGGCAAGACCCCTGGTAAATTCAGCCACAAAGTCGGCAAGCACCTGCCCCTTGATTGGGGTTCTAGGTAGAAATTGAATGTCGTACTGGCCAAGTTCGAGAGCCCACTTTGAAACGCGTCCTGATGCTTTGGCACTACGCGGTACTGATCTGAAGGTTAATCTGTTAGCACCCTGATGTTGTGCCCCTAGAAGTAATGCATCAGCTTTCTTGCCACCATGACCAGGGCCAGGATGAGTTTTTCCAGTGACAGGTAGCGTGTTTCGGTGTCGACCATTGCCTTGCTTACATAATACACTGGCCGCTGCTCCCCTAGCTCTTCCTTTATCAGTGTGGCGCTAACAACCCGGTCGAAACTACCAGATACAAGATGAGTGGGTCGTCTGCCGAAGGTGTTGTCAGGAGAGGAACTGATCAGAGGTAGGTTTTCAGACCGTTGAAAGTGGCTTCGCACTCGGCAGACCATTCGAAAGCCCTACCCTGCCGTAGTGTATGGAAGAATTGTCGGCAGCGGTCCGTGAAACGACTGATGAACCTGTTGAGTGCGGCTGCCATCCCCATTAACTTCTGTACTTCCTTGACCGATCCAGGGGAGCCGAGTTCTAGGATTGCTATGATTTGCCTTGGGTTGGCTTTGATTCCTCGGTGGTTGACAATGTTACCCAAGAATTTGCCAGAGCCAATCCCAAACGCACATTTAGAAACGTTCAGCTTCATTCCATATTTACGTAGAATGCCGAATGTCTCTTTCAGATCGGCTATGTGATTCTGCTCTTCCTTGGACTTGACCACCATACCGTGAATGTACACTTCCATAGTGTGGCCGAGTTGCTCTTTGAACATGACAGTGACCAATCTTTGGTAGGTTGCCCCTGCATTCTTTAGCCCAAAAGGCATGACCTTGTAGCAGTAGGTTCCTCTTGGGGTGAGGAATGCAGTTTTCTCTTCGTCCTCTGGAGACATGGTGATTTTATGGTAGCCCCTATAAGCATCGAGAAAGCTCATATGTTGATGGCGTGCCGTCGTGTCTATAAGTTGGTCAATTCTGGGTAGGGGAAAACAATCCTTGGGAAAGGCTTTGTTTAGGTTCGTGAAATCGACGCACACTCGCCAAGTCCCATTTTCCTTCTTCACAACCACTATATTAGAGAGCCATGTAGGGTAGGTCACTTCCCTGATTGCCCCGGCGTCAAGCAACTTGTCAACCACCTCAACAACGGCGGCAGTATGCTCTGCGGCTGACCGCCGGCTTTTCTGAATGATCGACTTGCACTTAGAGTCAACATTCAAACGGTACTGTGAAACAGACGGATCTATGCTTGGCATCTCGTAAGGAGTCCATGAAAAGATGTCAAGGCTACTGAGTAGGAAGGAAATTAGCTGCTGTCTGTCGGCTTGATTCAGGGAGGCGTTGACCATGAAGAACCTGTCTGGGTTTCCGTCGATTTCGACTCGATCTAGGGCTTTCGTGGCCTTTTCACTCGGGAGCTGTCCAACATCATCGAGGCTCTCCCGATCCGGTACCTCAATGGAATTCACTTGCAACTTCTTCGACGTCTTTTCAGCAAGGATATAGCATGCTTGTGCTGACTTTTGTGAACCACGGATTTGCTCAATGTCGCGTGCTATCGGGGAAGCGAAGCAGCTGATGATAGGTGCTTGGCACTGCCTGCATTATATAAAACCAAGTCCGCCCCATGATGAGATTATACGGCGATGGCAACTTCACGACCAAGAACTCCATATCCACTATTCGGGAGCCCGCTCGAACAGGTAGTGTGATTTTCCCCAATGGGTACTCTGGATTGGCGTTGAAGCCGAATAGTGGATAAGGGGCCGGGAAGAGATCCGATTCGGAGAAGCTGAGTTTGGTGAATGTCTTGTAGTACATAACCTCCGATGTGCTCCCCGGATCAATGAGTACGCGCTCAACTGTGAATCGGTTTACGCGTAACCCAATTACCAAGGGATCGGTGTGGGAAAGTGTCACTCCGGCCAAATCTGAATCATCAAAAGTAATGCATGCAGCTTCATGGGGCCGTTTAGCCGGAGTGAGTTGATTTCGAGGATCAGGATTCGACTAAATCGTATGCACCGCGGATGAAATTGGCAGGCTGTATATCATGTGGATCACACCACGCTGATGTTGAATCAACGACGATAAGCCACTCTGAAATCCACCAAAACTTCAAGCCCAAGTTCGTTGGAATCCATCGAAGAACACCGCTATCTTTTGTTCATGAAATAATATGAACAACTCTTGATGTTTGACAATTTGTAGTTAGTTGATCAATCGATCACCTTCTATACAAAAGAAAACACACATGAAACACCCTCTAATAGAAAACACTTTTTCTTTTCTTTCTCTCTAAGATTCTGGATGGCTTAAACCCTAAAAATAATGAATGATGCACTTTATAAAAAATAGAGCCGTAAAGACTGCTCGAGTGAACTCACTAAAACGCATGCCCATCGCTTGAGCCAAGACTCCACTGCTCGAGCGTATAAATGATTCTCTCAAAAGTTTAGTCTGCCTCGTACATAGTCAGTAAAGTGGCAAACAAGAAAGGATCAAGATTTCAAACTCCTCTACATAGGCACAATTCGGGTTGGATTCGCATCTAAACACTCATAGCTTTACTGAAATAAAAGAGCAAATAAATTTACAACTAAAAAGAGTTTTGTCAAAAAAGATTGTCAATTACAAAATCTAACAAGAAGCTTTAACATTTTCTCTCAGATATGTGATTCGTTGAGTGATGTAGGACAATTAGGGATAGCAGCAAATTTAGGCTTTTGGGGCTGATTTTAATTGGATTTTTATGGCTGCAATTGCAATAAGAATATAAGGGACAAGTAAAATTTGTTTAGGGTAATAAATATGTAAGAGTTTAAGCATGAAAAAAATGGGATTTTAGCACTGTTTAAGGGCTGTCATAGCACTGTGAACTGTAACTTGTGAATAGTAAATTGAAACAGAAAAGAAAAAGAAAGAAGAAGATAGGCCTAGGCATCACATAATTCATAAAGAAGCTTCAAAAGCTCTTGAAATTTTCTAAAATATCAATTCTATTGAATTATAAACATTACATGACTTTATATAGAATTAAAAGACTTCCTAAACTAACTATAACAAAAAAAAGAAACTATTATAATATTTTTGACTTCTAAAACTAATTTAAGACCAAATAAGAAATATAAATAAAAACTAATTAAATAACTTGACCTATAAGACAACTCATGTGCGACACACACAACCCATATTTAGAAATTCTACAAATTACCAAATACCCCGAAGCTTAAAATCATAGAACATATAAATATAATTATAAAATAATACTCTAATAATATTAGAAACATAATTATGGAATATTTCTATCAATTTCTCTATGAAATCATGCCAATGTCCAAATATCATCGTTTCTTTAAATTTAGCCTTCTTTGAGCTTTTATACTCTGCATCAAGTTTGTAGAAATATACATATGTCATTTCATAATTTCAAAGGCTGCAATTTTAGTAGGAATTTCTCAAACAAACTCAAAATTTACCCTAAGGCCTAATAGTGTTGCAAACATGATTACAAGAATTAAGTATGCGTATACTTGTTCTCCAATATCAGGTTGTGGTGCTAAAATGGCTTGAAGATTGATCATGAACAATAGCTACACATTATACATAGTTTTGAAAAAATTAGCAAGCTATTTAGCGACCTGCAAACTCGGTGAAAGATGCAGTGGCATTGGATGTTGATGAACTAGTGGTAATGGTTGTGTCACTGCGAACCTTCTTATCTTTGTCAATTAACGTAGGCTGTGTTGGCCTTGTGACCTCCATTGAGCGATCACTTACAAGCAAAACAACTACTTCAGACATTGTTGGCCTCGTAGAAACTGGTGATTGAGTGCACATCAAAGCAATCTCTATCACTTTCTTCACTTCTTCCCTTCTATATTCATTTGCGTCCAAGGTCTCATCTACCAACTTCAAATGCATGCCATCCTCATACAGCTTCCATGCCTATTAAAAGCCATCATTTTAAAAAAACAAAATAGGAAAATTTTGTTAGGAATCTATAACACTTAATTAGGATCGGTGAGATATGAGAAATAGAGAAGAATAAAAGCACATGTCATACGCATAAACCAGAACACAAGATTTACATGGTTAGCCACAAATATTGTTACATTCACGGTTATTGTAGTTTTACTATGATCAGAAATATTACAAGAAATATAGATAGAAATTAGGATAATAGGTAATAAAGAAATACCAAAAAATACTCTTATTCCAAATTTAGGTAGGTAGTAAGCCCTCTAAACCCCCACCTTTTAGCAAGGGCTTAGTGAGTAGCATTTATCAGGATCCACACTATCTCAATAAATCTTAGCACATAGGTCAAGTAAGACTAGAAACTAGAAGATAAAACTCCCTAAGTCAACTTGTACAGAATGCAATGTTGGCAACACTGTATTTGTCCAAATAAAGTGTAGATATGATAAAGATGAATAGCTACAGTACACTATCATGTTCAGTTTTCTGGACAAATTTCTATGTTTATTTTGTTATTATCAAGTTTGGACTAATGCTACATAAATAGAATTTATATATAAAAACTCGGTATAGAATGATGTGCCTCATTTATTTCCATTAATTGGAAATCAAAATGGCCATCAATATGATTCATAATTACGTTTTATTCTTAGATTCTATGTAAAGAGTTTGTATGAAAATGGCCAACATTGTGAAAAAGTCATGTGGAGGTACCTGGTCAAGAAGAAATTCAGTAGATTCGGTCGTCATTTCATTACACCTTCGGCCACTTACGATTTCAAGGACAACAATACCGAAGCTGTAAGTATCAACCTTCTCAGACAATTGTCCATGGATGGCATATTCTGGTGCTGTATAACCCCTGTTGCATATCATTCAATGATTTCAAATATTTAACTGCCAGTACTAGATTTGTTATATGAAAACAATCACTGGTTTAATTTCAATTAAGCATCAAAATAGTATGTATATGTTAAGGATTAATCCATTATCACTCACAAAAATCCATTATCACTCACAAAAATTATGGATGTATATGTTAAGGATTAATCTAAAATTAGTAAGAAATATATGTTGTCATTTTACGTATCTTTTTAAAGATATGGAATATCATATCTGCAAACTATTAAGAGATTTGAAACTTGACATTGACAACAATTTCAAATAATATTTTTGGAATACACATTGATTATAATGCTGAAAATGAAACTCAAAATTAACAGCATGAAGGGGCAAAATATAAACAGGTTGGATCCAAGCCTTGAGCCGGTCCAATCCACTAAGCCCAAACTCAAATGGGCCAAATGAGTATGTGGACTAGTCTATTAAACCCATCTCCATGAAGAACGATCTTCTCAAGTCCTCAAGCACTTGGGCCCAACATGTAGTGAAAAGGCCAGTCGAGTCGTGATGTTGGGCTGGGCTGAGCTGCTGGACCTAATTCATGGATGGAACTGATGGACCTAACTCATTATTAGAACGGAAGTGGGCGGAGTCCATAAACCGATATCTGAATGGGCTAGCCCATCAGGCCGAGCCAAGGCACATAGGTACCGAGTTGAGGGAATCTCTCAAGAAAATGTGGAAGCTGTGAACACATGCATGTACAGGTTGCCATCTCAATTGGTCCCCTCCTCTAGGAATCATAGAAACAGTTAGCAAAGGGAATGCAATATGTTATACAGATGGTTACAATGAGCACATGTATCCACGGTTAACTACCTTGTGGTCCCCAACCTTAAGCAATGTTAAAGGAAGCTTTGAGGCACCAAAGCTCTATGAAACCATCTTCGACAACAAGTAAACTATTCTATATAAGCCTCACTCTCTTCACATTGAAGGTAACTTAACTCTACTTGATTGAACTCAACACAACTTAAACACTCTTTCTTTTCCTCTTTCTACACCTAGAGAGAGCCTTTCGTCTTCTCCAATCACTCATTCCCACGCCGGAGGGATTTTCTGGCCAACCTTAGCCAGACAGCCTTGACGGTGTTTTGTGTTGTAGGTCCCCAGTTCCTGCATAGTTTATTTCAGCTACGGAGCTTTGATTCACTTTTATCTAGTGCGGGATTCAGTACGTACAATTGGTGCAATAAGTATGGAACTTCATTTATGAGTTTTGCATTTGATTCCGGCAATGGGAACTGAGGACATTCCTCTATTTGCATACATTTCACCAACGGAGAAGGCGAAGGATAAGGGTCTGGCCTTGCCAACGGTTCTAGAGGAGCAGATCGGAAACAACAACCAGACTTTAGATTTTGTTAAGCACTGCTAGCCCTTTCCTGGTGGCTCCTCCCACCATTTCCTATTGCAGAAAGTTTATAAGGATTATATTATCAATTCCATGGTGATAGAAATACAAGAGCTGAAGTCATAACTCAAGAAGATGAAGGGCTACCCAATAGAGAAGAAGACTGATGCAGAACCATTTTATCTGTGCTAGAGAAGTCCATCATTGGTACCACCAGTGAAGTAAGTTCTTGGAAATGGTTTTAGGCAGCGAAGTTAGCCAATTCCAGTGCAAAATGAAACAATGAGTACCCACACCCGTGGTTCACGCCGGAAGAAGGCTAAAAGGTAAAAAACAGTAAGCCAGCAGACGAAGTATCCCCTTTATCCTCATGATCTTCGTACCTGGTTGATCGAGAACAGAGAAAATGAGCAATAGCGAAAATGAGAGGCTTATCATCTCGATCAGACTATCCATCAAAGGGAGCACCGAGTGCTGGATCAGCTCGTCTCTTATCCCTTCTCTCTAGACATTGAAGCTTTGGAACCCCCTAAGAAGTTCACACCTCCAAAGTTCGCACCGTATGACAAGAAATTGGATCCACTCATACACATTAGCCATTACTGGCAGATGATGTCTCTATGAAATCAAAATCATGCATTGATGTGTAAGGTCTTTTCTATCCAGCCTAGGAGAGTCTGGATTCCGATGGTTCAATCATCTCTCTACTGGATCGATCTATGTCTAGAAACAGCTCTCGGAAGAATTTATGGCCAGATTTGTTTCTAACACTAAAATCCTGAAGGAGCTGGACACCTTGTTTAGCCTTTGGCAGAAGAAGAAGGAAACACTGCATAACAACACAAGGAGGTACTGGGAAGAAATCAATGAACTGAAGGAGAACGTTTGCAGTAAGCAGATAACAATAATGTCTTTCAAGCACAGTTTTCATCCAGAAAGTAAGTTGAAGCAATTGCTTACCAAGAGCTCAACCACTACCCTGAAGGATTTACGAGCCAAAATTGAGCAGTATGCTCGTCTTGAAGATGATGGAATTTCCATCAAAGTAGCGTCGACCAAGCAGCCGAACTAGGAGACCGATGAAGAGCAGATCACAGAGAACCCTAGGAAGTTGTAGTAAATGAAGTAGACAAATCTATGTCCCACGAAGCAATCATCATGCTGTTCAAGGAACCTATCTACCGCCTAATGGAGAAAATCAAGAGGGAACCATACTCTGTTTGGCCATTGAAGATGTTAAGAGATCCAACTCGGTGCAACCAGAAGCTAAGGTGCACCTATCACCAGGATAGGGGCACAAGACTTAGAACTGCAGAGCACTAAGCAGCATTTGGAGGATTTGGTAGTTGTTGGGCACTCCAAGAGTACGTCAATCCAGACAAGACCGTGGTCGAACTGAGGAACCTACCACCACAGCAGAATGTCGTGCATCTCCCTTGACTAGTTATCAACGTAATCCATATCATGACCAATCTTGAGCAAGAGGAAGTACTTCGAAATTACAAAAGCTGGACAACTTCAGCAAGTAATGTTAGTTGGTCTAATATCAAAAAAGATTAGAACATAACGTAAATCTCCTTTATGTACCGTTTCATTTACTGAGAAAGATTTAGAAGGAATTTAACATCCACATGCTGATGCATTGATTATTACTGTTAGGATTGAAAAATGATTCGATGTGAAACGAGTCCTAGTGGATCAGGGTAGTGCTGCAGATATCCTGTATTATAATTTTTTCAAGAAGCTCGGTCTTATTAAGTAGAATCTCACCCCAGAAACGGCACCGCTGGTTGGCTTCAATTCCCAGCCCGAATGGCTACTTGATAGGGTAACATTACCTATTGTAGCTGGGATGAGGACTCTTCATATTGAATTCCTGGTTGTGAACACTCCACCTCCTTACAACGCCATTCATCAGATGGAAACAGTTCCATTAACCTATCACCAGCTCATCTGCTTCTCAACGAAGCATGGAGTAGAGCAGATCATGGAGGACCAAGTTACGGCAAAACACCATTTCATGGCTGCCATGAAGACCAAACAGCTCTATTTCAGACAGTTAAGGTAGCAAATCAGCCTGTACTAGCAGATGTCGGGGGAGTTCCAGTTGAAAAGATAGTGGAAAACCTAGAGAAAGTTTTGGTGGAAGAAGGTGACCCTGAGAAATACTTTCTTATCGGTACCTCACTAGGTGCTAATGAGAAACTCTAGTTGCTGGATTTGTTAAGGGAAAATATAGAAGTATTTGCATGGTCAGCGTACGATATTCCTGGCCTAGATCTTGAATTTGCCTGCCACAGACTCAATGTCAATCCTTTAGCTTGGCCCGTTGTGCAGAAGAGCAGAAGATCCTCAGTCGAGCATACCGAAATAGTAATTATAGATGTGGATAAGCTCCTAGCAGCGAAGGCAAATTGGAAGGTCCAATACCCACAATGGTTGTCTAATACAATTGTAGTGAAGAAGAAGAAGAACGACAAGTGGAGAGTCTGCGTCGATTTCACCTGCCTCAACAAAGCGTGTCTAAAAGATAGCTTTTCCTTACCACGTATAGATCAACTCATCGATTCAACGGCAGACACGAGCGATACGCTTCTTGGACGCCTACAGTGGCTACCATCAGATACCTTTGTTCAGCCTAGATCAGGGGAAAATAACATTTATCACTCCCAGTGTAACTTACTATTACAAGGTAATGCCGTTCGGCCTTAAAAACGCTGAAGCAACTTACCAGCGGATGGTGGTTTGGATGTTTAAGGATCAGCTCGGACGAACTAGGGAAGCATATATAAACAATATGGTGGTCAAAAGCAAGCTCGCAACAAACCACCTTACCGATCTAAAGGAAGTTTTCAGCATATTAAAAACCCATCAATTTCGACTCAATGCCTTGAAATGCACTTTTGGGGTAGGAACATGGAAGTTATTTGGTTACATGGTTACTCACAGAGGAATCGAAGCGAACCCAAATAAGATCAAAGCAATACAAGAGATTGAAATACAAAAAAAAGGCTAAAGAACTTCAAAAATTGGCTGGAATGACGGCAATGATGAACTGGTTCATCAGCATGTACTCAGACTGAATGAACCATTTCTTCAAACTCTTCAGGAAAAAGGCTACTTTCGAATGAGGCCTGAGTGCACCGAGGCATTGCAGAACCTCAAAAAGTACCTTAATTCACCACTTCTCTTTTCCACTCTAGAACTAGGGAAAGAATTATATCTATATCTGGCAATTTCAAACCATACTATAAGCGCGGTACTGATTGAAGAAGTGGAAAAGGAACAGAAGCTGGTGTACTATGTCAGCAAAATTCTTTTGGATGCCGAGACACGGTACCTACCATTAGAGAAATTGGCTTATGCTTTACTCATTATATCAAGGAAGTTGCAATACTACTTCCAGGGTCATACCATCAATGTCTTTATCGAGTTCCCACTCAAATCTATCTTCGGTCGATCCGATTTCACGAGTTGAATGGCGAAATGGGCAGTTGAGTTTGGTGGGTTTGACATTCAATGTCAGACTAGAACAGTAATCAAGGCCCAGGTTTGGGTGGATTTTGCCGCAAAATTTGCCGTCACCCCGAGCATCATACACCCAAACACAGCTCAATACTGGTGCCACGCACCACCGAACTGGGAAAACAATGTGCTTTAGAAGCATGGAAACTCTTCGTTGGAGACATCTAGCAACTCTACATTGATGGATCATCCAATAACTGAAGCTCTAGGGTAGGGTTCGTACTTATCTCTCTCTAGAGGGATTCATCTAGGAACAAGCTCTAAACCTTGGACGGAAAGCCTCTAACAATGAGGCGAAATACGAAGCACTACTGGCTGGTTTACGCAATGCTGAACACTTCAACGCAAATGAGCTCCTGGTTTTCAGCGATTCTAAGTTGGTTGTCAACCAACTCACTAGGATCTACGAAACAAGAGATGAAAGATTGACCATGTATGCAAACAAAGCCAGAGATTTAATCAAGAAATTTTAGTCTATACGAGTGGAATGAATCAATCAAGACAAAAATAGCCATGTTGCCTCGGCTTATCTGTGGATACCAAAGATGCTAGAAAGATTTGGGCTAAGTTTGTGTTGGAACCAAGCATTGCGTCTCCAGATTTGGTCCTCTATATGAACTTAGAACCGAGCTGGATGGACCTAATACATGTTTTTCTAAGATCTGACACTCTCCCCGAAGACAAGAAAGAGGCTAACAAAGTTCGACATCAATTAGCTTGGTTTTGGATCTCACCATTTGGGAAATTGTATTGATGCTCCCACCTTGGCCCCTATCTACTATGTGTGTATCCAAATCTAGTCGAGAATGTTCTCTATGAAATTCACGATGGGATTTGTGGAAGCCACATTGATGGAAGGTTGCTGGCGCACTATGCTCTAACTCATGGGTACTGGTGGCCACAGATACAGAGAGACGCACAACAATATGTTTAGAAATGTGACAAATGCCAAAGGTTCGCTCCTCTAATCCATCAGCCAGCCAAAGCTCTCACTCCGCTCATCAGTCCTTGGCCCTTTGCTTAGTGGGGCTTGGACATCGTCGGACCTCTAGTATAGGGGACTGGGAATAGAAGATTCTTTGTCGCTATAGCTGACTATCTCACCAAGTGGAAAGAAGTGGAAGCATTGGCAAGTACCAAGGAAGTAGACACAAAGTAGTTCATCATGAGGAATGTCATGGTCCGTTTCTCCGTACCAATGGTACTGATTCCAAACAATGGAACGCAGTTTGATGGGAATATTTTTAAGAAGTTCTGTGCCAATCTCAGGATTGAATATCGGAACTTCTCTCTAGGCTACCCATAGAGCAATGGGCAGGTAGAGTCGTCAAACAAGACCATCATTAATGGCGTAAAGAAGCGGCTTGAAAGTGCAAAAGGGAAATGGGTTGAAGAGTTGGCCCATGTGTTGTGGGCCTACCGGACAACGGCACAACGCTAAACCTCCTGACCTATAGAATGGAGGTTGTTATTCCACTGGAAGTCGGTCTCCGAACTATCCAATCAGAACTGTTTGAAGACACAAGTAACGAAGAAGCCATCCCTCAGGCACTGGATATGGTAGAAGACTGAAGAGAATCAACATTGAAGACTTGCAATCTATCAAAAACAGCTCACCAAGAGTTTCAACAAAAAGGTCCTCCCAAGACAGTTTACTCCTAGCGAATTGGTTCTGAGGAAAGTTATAGACCATAAAAGGGTGACTGGCGAAGGAAAATTAGGTCCCAACTGGAAGGGGACCTACAAGGTTACAATTGTTATTGGAAATGGAGCATAGTATCTGGAAGATCTCCAGGGCAAATCCATACCTCGACCCTAGAATGTAGCAAATCTCAGGAAGTACTATCAGTAGTATGTCTTCCTAAATATCTATCAAGCGTCATTTCTCTTTTGTTTAAAGGAAAAAGTCTCAACACTTCCTTGAACTTTTGTTTCCAGCACATGGGCTGCCTTAAGGCCAGAACTAATTAATAATTAACACAACCTCTTAAGATCCAAGTTTTGGGGGCATAGTTCAAACTAAAGATGGTTTGGACTAAGGCAGAGTTAGCAAAAACTCTCGAAAAAAGCTTTATTGGGAATGAACGGATTTTAGCCAAGTCAAGGAATGACTTTTGGAATTAGCTTCGATATTAATCGAATGGAAAACAGCTTCGGTTTTAACCGAACAGAATTAGCTTTGGGATGACCAAACAAAATTAGCTTCGGTTTTAATCGAACAAAATTAGCTTCGGGACGACCGAACATAATTTGAGTTTGGTTTGCACTCAAACATGCTAAGTAGAATTGTTTGGTGGAATTATGTATGGCAACCAAATGGAACTTAGCCAAGTGGATTTGCTTGGTTGAAACCGCACTAACAAATTTTTCAACAAGATTATTTCCTCCAAAATCACAGGATTTTCAAAGTCACAAATGACTCTTTCTTAAGTACAAGTACATCAAAATTCAATACTTCAGTACTGTTTCATGCAAACTAAGTTGGAATAGACTTGGATAAATCTTTCAGGAGCAACCTTCCAGCACAGGCCTTACTCAGCTCCAGATGGGGGCAAACAATTGCTTTTTCAAAACTAACCTGGACCTGAGTAAGACACTCCTTTATGATGTTGTTACATTCAAAAGCATTCATACTATCAAAGTTGGAACAAACTTCAGCAATTTTCAATGCAAGTCTTACTTAGCTCCGGGCAGGGGCAAACAATTGTTTTGTAAGAACTAACCTGGACCTAAGTAAGACACTCTCCTTCGATTACAAGACAAGCACAGTCATGCAACATATCAAATAACCAGACCGAGCAACTATTCGGCCCAGAGGTCCTAACAGTGCTCGATCGGGGGCAAAGAGTGCAGAACATACTTAAACATACAAGCAAAAAGCACCAGATTGCAAAATCAAAGGAAAAATATCATCATCCAACAAAGGCACAGCTGGCCTCACAAACATCAGCCAAAAAGGAGAAATTGTCTTAGCGATCATAAGGGGGTAACTCGTTAGAAAGACCGAGCTCCAGTGCAGCAGAAAACAAAAAAGAAGAAAAAACAAAATGTAAAAAACTTAAATTGTCTCAAGGATCACTTCAACTTTCATCACAAAGGGGAATCTCAGAGGCAGGGTTCACAATCTTGTTTGAATCATCTTTGAGGAGAGAAGTAGAGGCAGCTTCAACATCTTAGGGAATAGGAGCTTCCTTAACCACCTCCTTTACAACTTCAATCTCTAGGTTCTCACATTCTTCAGCATTCATTGGCTTGTTAGCAACATCACTCTCTAGAGTCTTGTTGGCAGAACTATTACCTGTGGAGATCTTTGACTAAAGAGTAGCGGGTGTTGTAGCATCTTTCAGGCTTGAGGATTTTTAAGGAATAGGGATGTCTTGGAATAAAGGGGACTCCTCAGAAACCTTGGCAGCAATTAGGGCACGCGTACATACTTTAAGAAAAAACTTGTCAAGCAGAACTAGCACTTCTTTCTTATAAACATCATCAACCTCATCCCAACCTTGTTGCCTGTATTTAGCTTTCAAAGTTGAGTGCTCGGCGGCCATCACAGCAATAAAAGCCTCTAACTCGACAACCTTTCCTTCAAACTTGGGTTGGGTATCGACAACGTCATCCTTAGATTTCTCAGTAGAAGTAACAACCTTGTTCAATTGAAAGACCTCCATCTCTACAGCTTTACGACCCTCCTTCTCAGCTTTCAAACTCACCGTTAACCTTTTAGAACTCATCATGGCCTCCAGTATGACCTTCTCTAATGCCTCAGTACGGTGAAAATAGGTGCATCTTTTGAATACACTGCAGCAACAAAAGGCATCAAGGAAAGGAAATGGTACAAACAAGCAATAACAGAAAAGGAATTACTAGGGTACTTATAGTAGTCATCATTTACAGGGTTCCCTTCAAAATAGGGATGTCGCGGGGTCCATTGTGGTTTGCTATGTCCACTGGCAACACAAAATATCTTAGTTAAGTCAAAATGGGCTTCCCCTAGTGCAGCATGGGCAATTCCCACTGTTTAAAGGATTCATCAATGATAGGCTCCCCAAAAGCCTCACCAACCTTAGCCTTACCGGTTTCTCTCCTTCTCTTTTTTTCCTTTTCAGCAGTTAGGGCTAGGGGTGTGCGCGGTGCGGGTCGGTGCGGTTTGAGAGAAAAATAGAAACCGTATGGCGGGTGGCGGATTGATAAAAGTGTCACTAGAATTTGCCATTTTCCTTATCAAAAACCGGCAGTTCGGTTGGCAAATACTAGCGGATTTGCCTTGGCGGTTCGGGCGGATTGGCGGTTTATAAAAAATATAATTCAAATTACAAAACTTAAATCAAAGAGTAAAAAAAAGACGAGAGATACCGTGATGTTAAGCATCTTGCGAAGCTTTCTTCTGATGCAGCAAGTGTAGCAACAACATGATAATATCAACGACTATGCCATCAGTTCATTACAAGCATTTGTGGAAGCTACAATAATCAAATACAATACATAAAATTAATATCATTCAGGGTTTACAATATATTGAAAATGTTTACAGTTAAAAAGTATTTAGATTGAAAAGTGAGCTGATGCAAGTTTGCAACATGGCCAGAAAAAAAAAAGATTGAAAAATGAATTGGAATCCAACTTTATTTTGGATTACTGACATCTTGAATTCCCCTCGAGCAGTAATGTAATACTATATTCTAAGGTATAGAACAACAAGCAAACTTAAGTAAAAAAGAATTTTTAGAATCTTATAAAACATGATTTAATAGCGGTGCGGGTCGGTGCAGTTTGGAAGAAAAATAAAAACCGGCGGATTGATAAAAGTGTCACTAGAACTTGCCATTTTTCTTACCAAAAACCGGCGGTTCGATTGGCAAATAATAACGAATTTGCCTTGGCGGTGCGGTACGGTGCGGTTTCGGCAGTATTATGCACACCCCTAGTTAGGGCATCGGATTCAAGAACAGAAACAGAAGGGCTAGCTGCCCTCATTTCTAATTGTACCTCCATTAGACTCTTTAGCTCAGCTTTGACTACGGGAGTCTCCAGAGCCGAAGAGGAGCCAAAGGTCTCCGCCTCCAAGTCTACAAGCACCTTTCTCTTTGACATATATATGCCTCCTGCGAAATTGGGGGAAAGAGAAGGGGTCCTTTTAGCAGATTGACTACGGGTACGTCGACGGTTGGTAATCAAAGGGACAGGAGGTGTGTCAGTTTCAATGTCAAAATCGAGGAAAGATGCAGCAAGTCTCGCCTTCTTGGGAATGGTAGTTCGGTAGGTAGTTTGGTAATCCAATAACTTAGGGGCAAATCTATTTTTGTACCATAGTGCGACATTAATTGCTTTAGTATTCTCATGAGTCGATCTCCTTTGGTAGTAGGAAGACTCTGCAGGAACAAGAAACAACATTCCCATAGCATTCAAACAGAACATATATTGAAAACAGAAGGACTGAAATACAAAGATAGAGGATTCAAACCTGGATAACCATTTTTCTGGGGCATTCTTTCGGACTGGATCTCCGTTCCGGCAGGGAACTTCTAGTTCTCCCTGACTTGCAAGAAGTCATCGTTATGCTTGTCAAAATCAGGCAAACTAGTGACAAAATGGGAGTCAATAGAACGAACACGAAGGTAGTAAATACTATTGTCTTTGTTATGTATAGCAGCCTAAGATGTCCCAAACATCTAGGTTCAAGCCTAACCGCCTGCTTAGGGTGGAAACGCCGCAAACAATGCGGAACAGATTCATAGAAACTTGCATTAGGAAAAGTTGAACTTGGTGCAGAAAACGACGGACCAATGGGTCCAAAGGGAACCAAACCCCTCCTTTAACAATGGCAGTGACCGAAAACACAAAAGTATTTCTCGTACCCATACGCTTGGCATCAACCCTAGCCAACGTAAGGGTAACGTCATCTGGAATGCCATGGTCGCGATGAAACAGTGTCATCGCCTTAGAGGTGTCAACTAAAGCATGAAACTTACCCATAACCTTGACTAACAATGACAAGTCCACACTAAGAGAAAGGCAGAGAAATAACACGAACCGTCAAAAATAGTGGAGTGAAGGCCAATAATGGCAATAGAGACCGAAAAGTGAAAGAAAAGAAGAGGTTTAGAAGAACTTAAAGTGATTTGATGAAGAATGATGAAGAACGAAGGTCTTGGATATTGGAATTGAAGGGAGACAAATGCGTCTAGAACCCCACAGCAATGGCGGCAAGCGTCGGAGTAAAGCACCTTCGGAACCAAAGGAAGAAGAATGAAAAGGTTTTTGGGATTTCAAAACTTTGGAGCAAATGGAGAGGTTGAAAAGAAAACCCTAGGGTATTTATTACCCTTGATCAGCGTAATGGTACAAATCACATCCTTTTGCAAGAAGTGGTGTGCTACTTCTGCACACCAACACCACATTGCCACGTGTCACTATGAAATAACGCATACAGAGCGCGTGTGTCAAGACTTAAACTGCCACCAAGGCCGAGCTATAGCGGAACCGAAACAACGCGATTGTTGGGATATTAAACAGTAGCTTCCCCCGAGGGAAACCTTAGCAGGAGCTAGGGGGCAAATGAAAGGACAAAATATAAATGGATCGGATCCAAGCCTTGGATCGGTCCAATCCACTAAACCCAAACCCAAATGGACCAGATGAGTATGTGGGCCAGTCTATTAAGCCCATCTCCATGAAGAACGATCTTCCTGAGTCCTCAAGTACTTGGGCCCAACATGCAATGAAAAGGCCAGTCTAACCGTGATGTTGGGCTAGGCTGAGCTGCTGGACCTAATTCATGGACCAAACAAATAAACCAAACCCATCATCAGAACCGAAATGGGCTAAACCCAAACACCGATATCGAAATGGATTTGCCCATCTCTACAAGCAAACTTATAAAAGGCTCAACCAAGGCACATCGGTACCGAGCTGAGAGAACCTCTCAGGGAAACGTGGAAGTTACGAACACATACATGTGCAAGCTGCCACCTCAGCTGGTCCCCCCTCGAGGAATTACAAAAACAGATAGCAAAAGGAATGTGATTTATTATATGCATGGTTACAATAAGCACATGTATCCATGGTTAACTACCTTCTGGTCCCCAACCTTGAGTAATGTTAAAGGAAGCCTTGAGGCACCAAAGCTCCATGAAACCATCTTGGGCAACAAGTAAACTATTCTATATAAGCCTCACTCTCTTCACACTGAAGGTAACTTAACTCCACTTGGTTGAACTCAACACAACTTAAACACTCTTTCTTTCTCTCTCTTTACACCTAGAGAGAGCCTTTCATCTTCTCTGATTACTCATCCCCATACCGGAGAGGTTTTCTTGCCAATCCTGGTTGGGCAGCCTTGGCGGTGTTCTGTGTTGCAAGTCCCCAGTTCTTGGATAGCCCATTTCAATTGCGGAGCTCCAATCCACTTTCATGTAGTGCGGGATTTGGTATGCACACAACAAATGAATGCCATTTTTTCCCCTTTTCTTTCTAACATATATACCCATGAAATACAAGGCTTATGAACATAGGGATTAATAAACTAGGAAATAGTTGGCTTCCAACTTACAATGTCCCGGCAAATCCGGTGCTAAGATGACTCTGATCCTCAGGTAGAAGCCTTACCAATCCAAAATCAGCTATTTTGGGTAGGAAATCATCATCTAGTAGAATATTGCTAGATTTTATATCTCGATGAATGATGCAAACATGGAATTGCTCATGAAGATAGGCAAGACCCCGGGCTATCCCAAATATTATGTCAAACCGTTGTTTCCAGTTCAAGGCACCTCTTTTTTCACCTGTTAAGAATGTGAAACTTTCCTACGTGAAGTAGAAATTAATATATGAGAAAAATAAATTCAATGTCTTCTCAATTTTTTCTTTTTTATTATTTTTATATTTTTTTTTACCATATAAGAACCTATCAAGGCTTCCATTTGCCATGTACTCATACACAAGTAGTAGATCTGGTCCTCTGTTGCTACACCCTAGAAGTCGGATGAGATTTCGGTGATGAACATTACTAATAATCTTCACTTCACTTTCGAAACCTGCCTTTGCTTTACTCGAGCTTATAGCTAGTTTCTTCACTGCAATTATATTTCCATTTTCAAGAGTGCCCTGTTCAATGACTTAATGGTGAGATTAAAAATATAAATATGCAACATAACATTCAATTTATGAATCAAAAAAATTGGAAAAAAAAAGTGAAAATGATGGATTTGGTTTTGGTTTTGGGATGCATAATATATGAAATTAATCTTACCTTGTATACATCACCAAAACCTCCTTCTCCTAGTTTAGTTTCTTCACTAAAATTTTTTGTTGCAGATTTCAAATCTTTGTAACTGTAAATCACTGGTCCTTGCAGCTCTGATGCCCCTAATATGTTACCTGTTATAGAGGTAATTCACATTTCATATCATATCAGCAAAAGTTCTAAAATGAAAACAGAATGAAGATAAAGCTTTTAATTCTTAAAAGGGTTTTGGAAGTAAATAATAGAAGACTGAAAAGGAAGTGGCAAACATGGTTTAGAAATTAGGGAAAATTCTATATTACACACCATATGTTCTAATCATAACATTTGTATTATTTAGTTATGACTCATTGGGATTACTTATTTTATGTGGTGTTTGGTTATGACGATTTAATTATAATATTTGAGGTAATCAATATCACAAATGTTATAACTTACTCATAGTACACTTCATTTTGAAAGTGTGTATTTTAGAATGATCCATTAGAATTGGAAGCCAGTGTCATACGGTTACATTCTAGTTCAATTGTTTTGATAAGAAAGCAATAAATGACTCATCTTAACCAATGCCATAAATTTGGGAAATAGTGTCACTACAACAGTAAGAGTTTTATGGACTAAAATTTTGTCTTCAAAGGTAAAAATTTATTATAAAAAAATATTTCGGGATCAATTCCTATTGTCACGAGCATAGTCACTAAAAGGGTCATTTTAAAAAGTCAAAAAAATGATTTTAACGTCAAAATTTTAAAAATGTTGTTAATAAATACAAAAAAAAAATCAGTCCTCCAAAATAAGGTTTATTTTTTTAGACATAAAATTTGGTCTAAAAAAAATAGTAGTTCATCACTAAATATCAAATTTCATTGCCAAAAATACAATCTTAGGCCTCGTTTGAGAACAGGCTAATTTAGTAACTTTTTTGCTATTTGGCTAAAATATGAGCTAAAAAAAACTAGTATGTTTGGGATAACTTTTTGACTTTTTACGAAAAGATGTGCAAAAAGTAGAGAGAAAAGAGAATCTTTGACTTTTTTGTATGGGTTGTTGGCTTTTTGGTTTTTTTAGTGACTTTTTGACTTTTTAGTTAAAAAAATCACTTGCCAAACGAGGCCTAATTACACTTTTAGCAACAAAAACATTTCTTCCTTAAAAAAGTGATTTTATTCTTAAATTTTTGTTTCTAAAATCTCAATTTCAAGTTAACCGAATAGAAAAAAATTGACATTGACAAATTATGTCCATAAATATCATTAAAACTACGTCCACATAAAAAAATAATCGAAGAAACACGAATTCCAAATTTATTCTCGAAGTTGGTACTAGAGCCAGAAAATGTAGCAAGCTTCACATTTAGCTTTGATAACAGTTGGTATCAGAGTCAAAAAACATAGCAAGTTTCAAGTTAAGCTCTAATAACCGTTGGTATTAGAGCCTAGAAAAACTTGGTAGAACTTCATGGCAGCTCTGTTCATAGTTGTAATCAAAGTCAGAATGTGTGAGCTTCAAAGAAAAAAAATATATGTAGTTAGTGGCAGCTTTGATTATAGTTGGGATTTTAGAGCCAAAGATAATTTGTGTGCATTGTTGAAAATGATATGAACTCTATAATAGTTGGTATCTACTACAAGATTGCTATGGTAAGATTTATGTCAGCTATGACACAGTTGGTGGTGAAGTTTAAATGATTTTGTGGACGCAAATCATATCAGCTTTGGCACAGTTGCAATCACAATTGGTGTTAAATCTTTATGGGCATTTTCTAGAGTGGATGTGTGTGCTTAATGTTGATATATCCCTTATCCATGAACCCCGATGCCTTTGTTTGAAGGAGTAATGCATTGGAGCTTCAAAGTGGGAAATGTGTTGGCATTGGATCCTAGACTCTATAACAAGATCAGTTATGTGGTTGCATAGCTCAATGGAAGACATTGCGATTTTCTTTGGGCTGAGTGCTCCTTCGGTTGATTTTAGGGTATTCGTGTTTCTTGATATATCAGAAGAGATGCCTTTGTTAAGCAGCTTAGTTGTACTAATGTTGAGCTACTCAGTCGTTGTGTAAATGTTGGTTGTACTTGTGTGAGGATACCTTTCTATGTTGTGAACTTGGTGTGAGCTTGTTCAGCAATAAGGCACTTTGAGGTAACGAGTTGCTACTTAGGTGTTGCATTTGCTTCGTTTCAAGCACAGTTCAGCAATTGGGTTGTATTGTTGGCTAAGTGGGTTGCTACCACAGTGTGGGTACAGATGGGAGACTTGTATAGTGGGCTTTGCAAACTACTTGTTTGCATCATGAAGATGGCAAAATGGTTGGTAGTCTAGCTTGTGCATATGGCACTATCACTGGTTTGTTTCTGGTGGAAGGATGTCTCTACCAAATTGGAGGATGTCAGTTCTACATGTGTGCTTTGTTTGGTCAGCAATTACATGTAGTTGGGTTGATCCTAATTTAGGGGTCATTTGTATCTTGTAGAGTACATGCCGACTGCAAAGAGTTGGGGGTGAATATGCATGTCACTGTTGTCAGAAGGACAACCATGTAGCGGGATGGTAAAGTCAAGATGACTTCGGTGCCAAGGGGAGCGCGCCTTGTGGGTTAAGCCGGCGGGCTTCATTTGTGCTTTGAGAGCACTTACCATGAATGACATTGAGGGACATCATCTTGCCAGTAGGCCTGGAAGATAGATGTCAAGCTGAGAAGGCCTTGTGATTCCATCAGGTAAGGATGATTGTCATTTGAGCAACACATTTTCTAGAGGTGAATCACACTTCGATTGGTTAGCATGGTCCATGGCGGCGTCGTCGTCCTTGGAGAGGAGGAGAGATATCGCGCCACACATCATTTTCTTTGGGTGGGGATCCCAAAGTTGGTTTGTGCATGGTCAGTGAGGGCATTGCTTTCTTAAATGTGGGAGAATGTCGTGCCATGACATGCATTGAATGGTTATAGTCGATGGGAGCGACGACACCTTTGAGTGAGAGATGGTATCGCGTTACGACTTCCTCGTGCATAGTGTGTGCAATTTCCTTTCAGGTGGAGCATTACACAGTTGGTAGGGCAAGGTCGATGGGGACATTGGCTCCGCTAAAGAGGAGAATAGATGTCACGACTCGACATGCTTTCCTCAGAAGGAGCATTGTTTGGAGTAAGCATGAAATTAACTTAGAAAAAGTTTTTTAGGTTGGATCTGCATCCAAGAAGGAGTGTCATTTTGAGTTACGGTTTGTGAGTTCATCTGCTTAGGAGTAGAGCTTCAGGATGGGAGGTGTTCATCAAACTAGGAGTAGTCTTAGTTGGACGCAGTGCATCTAAAATGATACGTGTTTATTTGGCCAAAAGGAGTTTGGGTGTTGGTGTTAGGCTGTTAATGTAGGGAATTGTAAGGGATGAAAACTAAACACAAAGAACAACCACAAATTTGAATAAAAGATATATTCTCTCTTGAAATATATTAATTCTCCAAAATAATCTGATTTTCCCTAAGGCTTACAACTCTTATTTATAGTGAGAGGAAATGCCTAATGACAATAGGAAATAAATTAAAAGGGCAGTGTTTGCTAATCGAGCCTAAATCAAAGAGAACATGAAATTTTCAAAAAATAGAAAGATTTGAGTTAAGCTCAAATCTTGAAAATATAATAAAAACTAAACATGTTGGAAAAAAACTAGCCTTAAAAAGATTCGTTTAGACCAAGTAATTAAAGAAATGAATATTTCCTAAAATGGCAAAATCGCGCAATTGGTGGCCTAATTAGTGAAATTCGACTGAAATCCATTGTACACATGCCGAAGTGATTGTATTGATCATGATGCCATTTTCCATGTCTCGGCTAAATCTCAAACTATTCTAAGTATGTGTCATTTCGCATCTACTAGTACTTTTGGCCTTTGCCTTGTTTGTCCATGAGTTACAAAAATTCTATGGCCAAACACTCTGCATCAGTTGTCGACGTGGAGGTTAGATGAGCCGGTACAAATGCAATGCAGAGGTCGCTGATGGGCTACATCAACGAGGATGTTGATGATTGGAATGGAGGTGAATGTCACGAGCTGACAATTTGACTTCATCTCACAACTCTTGCATATGGCATGACATCCCAACATGACGGGTTGGCCCCAAGTAGTCCAACACACGTTATATCCTAGTGGGTGGGTGTCGAGAAATCCTTTAGTGGCATTTTCATAAATTCCTATTATTAAAATTTATTAGATTAGGAATTATTGGATTATTCATTAAGACTCCTCAAACATGTAGGATGTTTCCTTGTCCCAATCTACAAATGACTAAAGATGCTATTATGAGGAGGCATGATGTACTTCAGCCTGCCTTCCTAACCTATGATGCGTTTCAAATGGACATCCTTTGGGCAACACAAAGGGTAGGCCTCTAACATACTATTAGGAGTTGTCATTAGTCTCCATATGGGTTTGGGAACCCCATGGACAGTGTCATCGAGGAGCATGGGTGTCGACACTGTGTGTCATATTCTAGCGGGAAGTTTAGGCATGCACTTGTTATGCCGCTCGTTATAACATATTGTGGTGTCGTCTTAGATTGAACGGACTGGGGTATTGAGGCACCATTATTAAGGCCTTGTGTGCCAATTCATGAACATTGGCTTGGATTCAACCTTGAACACGAGGGTCATGTAACCTGCCTAGTGATTTAGTGACAATATGTGTGATCATTTGAATGGCATGAAACATTTCCATCACGTGAGGCACATTGTGCAAGCTTATGGGAAGGCAAAATGCTAATAGTGGGATATGGACATACATTGCCATGTTCATATTACATGCTAGTGCAACACTTCAGGTGCACAATGACCCTTGGTGGATGGTTTACCATGTCAATGCGTGCTTGAGGATTTGAGTTATGGTTGTACATGCGACCTCACTCATCTATGGTTATTCGAGATAGGAGCAACAAGAGACCCAATTCAAGAGAGGGAAACCTAGTCAGCTAGATTGAGGGTTCTACATTGGTGCATAGTTGGGCAATAGTGTGTTGGTTCAATTATGGACAACACTGACAAGGGACGCCTTGATTGACATGGACCTCAGTTCGGCGAATGCCTTTCTCAAGGGCGAGTTTGGTGCCATGAAACGACATGACCCACGCGGGATGCAGTTATAGATGCATAGTCCACTTGTGGCATGGAAGCTGGAGCTTCTTTGTAGGAGTTGTTCTTACTAGACATAGTATTGGGCTTGCATTTAACAAGATGGGTTAAGATTCAATACTTGATGGTCAGGAGAGATTGAACGAGCTTGAACTTGGTGGAATTCAAGCGCCTCATGGAAAAAATATGTTTCACTGCGCCTCTAAAAAAGTCATCAAACTTAAAATAATTTTGAACCAGGATTATTTTGGTACACTTTGCTATTTGTAAATATTGATTTACCTCTTGGAGCTAACTTTGACTTTCTTGATAGTTGATGCCATAATATCATTGCAACTATAAGCAAAAGACCACCTCCACCTCCAACTACTCCTCCAATAATGGCATTCTTCTTGCTTGAGCCTCCTCCTGCACAATACAAAAATTGACTAATTCATTGTGTTTCTCTATCTTCATTTTTTTTTGAATTTTATTTTACAGAGAGAAGAGGTCTTACCTCCTCCAAGAAAGTGGCTGATATTAGTTGTCTGGTTATCAGCAAAGAAGGCAGTATCCGAGTATCTAAGAAAACAACCGGCATCAACAGCTCTACCATCTGCATTAGGAGGACAACTTTGTATGTTGGCAGATGCCACTGTCAAGCAATCTTGGCAACTGCTCTCACTTATTGTTTCTGCACATTGTGACACTGCATACACGGTTGTGCTACCGCTAACCACTTCACTCTTTGTCGCCGCAAAAAATCCATTTATCTTTGGCGTTGCGATTTTAAGATTAGTTAACAGTCCTTGCACAGCTGTGTCAAAAGCCGTAGCCTGAGATACAGTCCTATTGCCACATACACCGACATTTCCAGGGAGAGTGCCTTGGTCATAGAAGCCGTTGCTTTCATACCTTAACAATATATATATATAATTAGAAATTTATATTTGCAAAGAAGTTGCCTACAAACACACACACAAAAATAAATAAATATATGCCTAAATTATATCAGCAATCCCTGTATTTTGTTGTTTGTGTCATTTTGGTCCATACTGTTTAATTGGCTCAATTTTGATCTTTAATTTTAGATTTTGTCTTAGTTTGATCAAATCGATAAATCTATTAGTTCTTTATTATTATTATTATTATTATTATTATTATTATTTTATTTTATGAAAAATAGTCTCTAAGTTGGGTTGAAATTAAGTCATTGAATTGCTCAAGTTTACAATTGTCATTAAAAGCATGATGTATGATGCTTATGTGTGCATTTGTCATAAAAAAAAAAAATACATAAAAATGCTAACAATTGAAATTAATTGGATCAATTTGAGACAAAGTAAAAAATTAAGGGTTAAAATTGAACCAATTAAAATTATAAGAATCAAAATGCTATAAGAATTAAAGTATGAGGACTACGATATAATTTTTCCTAAATATATAGTTTTTTTTTTCCCTAAATATATAGTTAACCTAATAATATGTGATAATTACACTAGTCTCCGTTATATTTTACATTTGCATTGTAGTTGCCTTCCTGCTTTTAGTCTACCGTTAATATATAAGATAGAATATTGTTAAAGATATATATGTATCTATATATATTGATTAAATATATAAACAATGTATAGATTAGATTAATGTATAATGGATAAGTTAGGTGTATTGCCTGCTTTCGGTTGCTTTTCCTCTCTCAAGCCATGATGATGTTTGTATTCACTCCTATATAACGGAGAACATACACATTGATAAAAATATACATTAATAATATCTATCAATACACAATTTATTCTCTCACTCTTTCTTTATATTTTAATTTTAACATGGTATCAGATTTAGGTTAAAAACTTACTAATTTTGTTTTGCCGGCGGGCGAGCCTTGGCCGCCCGCCGGACAGTATATGAAGCAACAAAGATAGTCTTCTCAATACAACAACAGCAATGGGTTTCACACACACAGGATTCATAGCTCCTTTTGCACCCAGCAGACAGCTTTGCAACTGGACCCTCTGCCCACCGTGGGTGATAGCAACACACCAAACAGCTTGCAGCTGGTCATGCTACCCCACTGGGTTGATCTTCCAATGCCTAATTCACGCACCAAACAGCTGTGTGTAACAGTAACACCCTCACCAAAACCATGCACTGGCAGCACGCCGACGCCAGAGTATGGCCAACCCACCATGGTTGGATTAACTGGACAACTCAATGGCGTGCCGGAGCACGGCAAGCATCATTATCTTCATTATTTCACGCTCACTGTAGCGACACCGGCACTACGGGACCAGAACCGGCACCAGAGTGACGGCATTCCTTAACCTCAAGCAGTTCGGTACTGGAGCCACAGGCCCACTTCAGAGCCTACAACTCCTCGACTTGGAGAGCACCACCACCAGCAATCAGAAACCTCTTGTTGACTAAACACCTCACAACACAGGGCATCGTGCAAACTCCTTCTCACACAAACCAAAACCTCCACACTCTCTCTTTCTTCAATCACAAACTCAAAAGGAAAAGTTAGGGAATGATTGTGAAAAATTTATGATTTTTGAATTACCTTAATTAGTGTGTAGTGCTTTATTTTAAGTGTAATCTAAGGGTCACAAAACTTTTATGATTATTTTCATGAAAATTTTTTCATAATACTTAGCATTACTGAACTCAAAAACAGAGATTGATTTTATTATTTTATTATTATTCATTTTATTATTATCATTATTATTATCATCTACCCCACTCTCTCTCTCTCTCATTTTTTTCACTTTCCAACACACCAGCCTACATGCTTTCCCCATTAATATATTATTATTATTATTATAAAAAAAAAAAACACCATGGCTGTTTTCCACCTCCCACATCATCCATGTTTCCCTTTCTTATCTTCCTTTTTCCATTCACAAAAAAAAAAAAAAAACACAACATCTCTCAACTGTCGCTGCATATATTTATATTGCCATTCAATCCTTCCATTTTTAAGTTTCACATTCCAAAAAAAAAAAAAAAAAAAAAAACCACTAACAACAACAACCAAAAAAAAAAAAAAAAAAAAAAAAACAAACAAACAAGCAAACAACCAACCAACAACAACAACACCATAACAACATTTTTTGATTTCCTCCGACCCCAGCCCAGCCGTGACGCTTCCACCCCTACTTCATTTGCCACCAATTTCGTCCATCGCCTTCACCGCTCTTGACGACTCTGCCTTAGCCTTGGCAGCGCTTCCAAATGTAATTACTCCCTGCTGGCCGTCAAATGCGGAGTATGAGGGCACTCCGAATCGGGCCTTGGAGGTGGCTTGCCGTTTTAGCTCTTTATTCTCCTTCTTCAGTGAACTGATCTCTCATCGAGCATCTTTATACATCCATTGCAGCAAGGAGAGTTGCGCTGACAGTTGATTCACTTCAAACGTCCTATTCTGCAGTCGACGGGACAAGTTCGTGACCGCACTCATGGTCTCCACACATGACTTCAGCGTATACGAGTTTGGCTCAATGTCCGATTGTGTTGCCATTATCTGCTCCACTATCATTTTTGGATTACTGAGCACAGGGGACGGCGGAAGGTCGCTTGGTTGAGGTTTAAGGACAACCGCCCCGATTATCTCTCTTGTGGCCTCGTTAAGGTCTGGAAAGAGAGTGAGTGAACCACAGGAAGAAGAGACCATGTTATGTTAGGGGTTGCAGAAACTATCAGAGAACGCAGAGCTTTTCAGTTTGGTTTGCTTTCAACCAGCCTCAGCCTCCGCCTCAATTTAAATAGCGAGCGTAGAGCCGCAGACGACAAACAAAATAGGATTACGTGCACCGCACGCCGTTCGGCGCGACTTTTGATGTATTGGGCGCAACTTTTGAGGGCACGGCTGTTGAGGGCGCGATATATCTATATATGTATATCTTTTGGGCAGCTTATATACACGAACATGCAGTGTATTCTCACGACCACACAGTGTCTGCTACATCGGTTCGGCATGACCTCGTAAACTGTCCCGACATTGATTTCGGTTAACTCCTACAACGGTCTGACATGACCACACAGTGTCTTTTACAGCAGTCCGACACGACCATACAATGTTTTCACCAACGGTCTGACACGACCATACAGTATCTTCATCAACGGTCTGACACGACCATACAGCGTTCGCTACAACGATCTAACACGACCATACAATGTCCTCTACAATGGTTTGACATGACCACACAGTGTCTTCTACAACAGTCCGACACGACCATACAGTGTCTTCACCAACGGTCTGACACGACCATACAGTGTCTCCTATCCTATTTTATTTTGTTTGTCAGTTTATTTTTCGTTTTGTTACTCTCTCTAAACTTAAATTGGTTTGTACCTATCCTCTTTGAGTTTGAGGCGGGCTGTTAAAGATATATATGTATCTATATATAGATTAAATATACAAACAATGTATAGATTGGATTAATATATAATGGATAGGTTAGGTGTAATACTTGCTGTAGGTGTAGTGCTTGCTTTTGGTTGCTTTTTCTCTCTCAAGCCATGATGATATTTGTATTCACTCCTATATAACGGAGAACATACACATTGATGAAAATATACATTAATAACATCTATCAATACACAATTTATTCTCTCTCTTTCTCTATACATTAATTCTAACAAATATGATGATGTTATCAAATTTTCAATAAAAATACCAAAATTACAATTCTTACTCACTTTTCCTTATTCATTCTAGACTAATAGGAATTCCATTCTTGAGCTTGAAATTGCTGAATTCCATCTATATTGGGGAGCCACCCATGCCTAGGGACTAGTTAGACTTTTTATTAAAGATTAAGGTTATATACGTGTGAAGTATTAAGTGCAATTTGGTTTTTATTTTTTTATTATCAAAGTTATTAGTCTAGAAAATTCACATGGGTTGTTGGTAGGGTACAGAAAAACCACACGTAATTAAACAAAGAATAATACCATTACTTTTTCAAATTCAGTGATATGACAATCTATTATAATATCTAAAACAATTTTTTTTACTTAATTTGGTCTAGGGAGTGGATTTATATATATTATTTTCTTTGAAGAGTTAAATCAAATTAAATTTTTTTTTCGTTTTTAATGGTGACCAAATCAAACTAATTAAACAAATCAAGCTGTGTATGCCGTACACATTCATAAACTTAATTAAGAAGGCATATTATAAAATGGACCTTGCTCCTTTCCAGTAATTGGAGAGGAGAGTTCAGCATTGGTAGGCCTTAATTCGAGCCCATGTCGATAATTTAAATTGTTGAATATGTAAAATTTGTCGAGTACATTATTATTTACAAAAATTACATTGATTGGATATTGATAATCATTTGATCAGATCACATTTTTAAAATAATTTCGAATATAATTTTCCAAGTAAATTACGACAAAAATACGATCTGATCAAGTGGTTATCAATATCTAATCAACATAATTTGAGCCCATGTCGATAATTCAAATTGTTCAATATGTAGAATTCGTTGAGTATATTTTTTCTTAAAAAAATCATGTTGATTGGATATTAATAACCATTTGATCAGATCACATTTTCAAAATAATTTCAAATATAATTTTCCAATTAACTTACGACAAAAATACAATCTGATCAAGTAATTATCAATATCCAATCAAAATAATTTTTTACATGAATAAAGTACTTGACGAATTTTACAAATTAAACGATTTAAATTATCGACACATGTCCGAATTAGAGCCCACCAATACTAAACTCTCCTCTCCAGGTCCGTTATACATTTCATCATAGTTGACCTAATGGATACAATGAGGCTTCTAGAATCACTTGATTTGTCCATATCTATCTATATTATATATTGAGGGAAATGAGGTTTCTAATGGAAAGAGATGTGACCAAGTTCGTAAACAAAACTTCTTGATTTTTATAGTTTAAAATGTAAAGAAAAAATTCCATTGGTTAGTTAATTAAACTTAAAAAAAATGAAATGCCTTAATTATTTATGATTTTGAATTTCAAAATTCAAACCAATATCCTAAATCACTCTCACATTTTTTAAAAATAATGTTGAACAAAACAATTCAACTAATAATGTTGAATTTCAAAATTCAAAACAATATGATGACTCACCCTTAATCTTTCCACAAATAATTCAACTTGTTTGATTTTGGTTTTCAAAAAATACTTTTCAAAAAATTTTACATTTTTATTTTCTGTATTTTTTGGTTTTCAATGAATTTTTTTAATATTTTAAGCAATTTTTTTTTAAAATTTTAGACACACCTAACATAAATAAACTTAAAAAGTATAATATTTGTGAAAAAAATCTTTAAAAAATTCACTAAATACCAAAAATACAAAAAAAAAATGAAAATTCAGTACATTTTTTGTATTTTTGTGTATTTATTAATTTTTAAAATATTTTTTTATAAATATTTTACTATTTAGATACATCTAAGTAAGGTACATATAAAAAAGTATAAAAATTTCTTAAAATTTAAAAAATATTTACTAAAAACTAAAAAAAAAATACAAAAAAACAAAATACTCAATTTTTAAAAAACTGAAACCAAATACACTGAATATTAATCAAAACAATCAAAACAATATAAAACTTAAAATTTTGAAAACCCTATGGTGTATCCCATACTCAATATTTTTCCAAAGTTAGCCAACTCTCTCATGTAATAGTGTAATAAATGTTTGTCTCTTTCTCGCTCCTATCTTTGCTAATACTTCAAACCTTCTTCTTGTGTGTGTGTGTGTTTTTTTTCTTCTTTCGTAAATTTCTGATTCTATGTGATTCATTTTTTTTTTCTATTTGATTTTTTTGGCTAACTCTCTCCAAATGTAATAGTGCAAAGATTAGTCTTACTTTTTTTTAGCTAATAGTCTTGAATTTTTTTTTTTTTTAAAAATTTTTTGTTTTCGTGTGACTTTCTTTTTTTTAACTGTGTACTTTTTTTTTTTACTACATTAATAATAAAGATATAAGTATTTAACTATCTTTGTTTTAGGAGTTGAGTGCAAGCTTCTTCTTTTTCCTTTTTTCTTTTTTTCTTTTTAACTGTGTACCTTTTTTTTTTTTTTTTTTGGGTGTGTAGTTTTCTATGTATGTAAGACTTTTTTTATTTATTTATTTTATTTTATTGATTCATATTGTTGATTTTATTTTTTTGATATATATAAATTAATAATACAATTATAAGTCTTTCACAGGAAAGGGCATCTTACATTATTCATTGTGATTCAGCCATTATATAAGAGATTAATTACAAATATAAAATAAATATATTAAATTAGATAATTATAATCCAATAACACATATCCAAAAACCTAGCAACTATCAAGCACACTAATCCCAATAATTGATACAAAAAATATTCCAAAATGAAAAGAAATTGAACTAAATTGACATAACATAAAAAAATTCAAGGTCAAAATCGATACAAATAAAATTATAGGGATGAAATCTATACAAGAGGCAAATTTAAGGGACCATCAATGTAATTTGTCGTTATTTTTAAATACAAATTTTCTCATATGAGAACATATGTATTTCTTTTCAATATTGTTGACACAATCTACCTATATAAATAAATTCACAATAGCTAGATTGTTCTTCCATATTAATGTTTGCATTGAACATTAATTAGTCTAAAAAAATTATTACTTTTGAAATGTAACAAAAATTATTAATATTAATGTCAAACATCAATTGGTTTAACTTTTCAAATATATTTGTTAAATATTAATATAATACATAAGGGAAAAAGATTGATACACACAAAATAAGTTTTACAATAATACCTACAATGACGTAGTAAATTATGTATCAAATTTTGATTTGTCAATAATTTAATTATGTAAGACCAAATTTTCTTACCATGTCATTGTAAATAAATTATGAGACTTAAATTTTCAATATGTAAATGTAGGAGCCTGAAATGGGTTTGTATGCATCCACAACCCATTTAATAAGTTGACTAACTCTTCCTAACCAGCATGAGGCCTTGTTCTAAAAAAGAACAAAACTGTGAGGCTCTGGCCAAAACGGACAATATTGTGCTAGTGGGGTTGGGTTGGCAGCTTCATTTGGCGCCATCTGTGGGAATTTCCTCCGATGTAAGTCTCTTGGCATTCGGAGCCAGTCAACGGGGACTTATGTAAAAGCCCTCCTAACTAGCATAAAGCCTGCCAACCCAACCGCACTAACACAATATTGTCTGCTTTGGCCGGAGCCTCACGGTTTTATTCTTCTTTAGAAAAAGCCTTATGCTAGTTAGGAGGAGTTAGTCAACTTATAAAGTGGGTTGTGGAAACCTCTCAGACCAATGTGGGACAAATCCATTTTAGGCTCTCCCAGTAAATATAATTTATTAATTGAGATTATTTATACTCAAAGTTGTGTTTGAATATAAAATTTGTGAAGAAACTTATAGAGAAAAAGAAAACAGTGGGAAAATATGAATGAAACTCCATTTCCCTTTCCTTACATTTTCCTCATGTTTTTGTCTTTCTCGACAAATTCTTACATAAATCTTAGATTCAAACACAATTTAAATAATAATAATTTATATTTTTTATTATATAATATTGATTTAGGAAAAAAAAAAAAAAGAAAAAAAAAAAAGGAGCATCTCCGGGAGTTTCTTTCATTAGAGTTTGAATACAGTGGCAAAAATCTGCAAACATGTGCATTGCACGTGTATTATACTCATTATGATAAAATGAAAATGCAATTGCACATCCAATTAATGAAATAGTAAAAATTATAGGGCGTTGCTATTCTAGCCCAAAAGGTAAATTCATTTTACAAACTCAATAATGTGACAATTAATTAAAATATTTAAAGTAATTATCTCTCTTATATCTTCTCTAATCAGTAATTAATCATCTCTCTTATACATCATTAAGTCTGGAAAGTAAGTTTGGAAAGTAGACTTGTATATTATTTTTCAAAATTCTATCATTGATTCCTACATCAAGCATATCAATTAGAGAAAATATTATTTTGTACCCTAAATTATCACTAAAAAATCAATTCACTACTCTTTTAATTATATCAATTTTATACTTAAACTATTCAATTTTGTATTAGTATTACTCCCACCGTCAATTGCCGTCTATAATTAAATAGAAGTTATTGTTATGGCCTCTAAACTTTATTTGAAATTTTATTTTTCCTCCCAAATTATTCTCAAAATATTAATTAAAATATGATCTATGATGAGTTTCATAGGCCGAAGCAAGACCCTCCAGTGTGGACTAAAGGAATCCAACCCTTTTTTTAATATGTTTCGGATTCATTTTTGCATTATCTCAAAATAAACTAAAATTATTTATTTTTTCAGTATTATTATATTATATCATTTTTTATCTATATTTGATTCATATCATATTAACATATCATATCAAAAAATTTAATATTTAACTAAAAATATCAATTGTATAACTAAATTAATATTTTTCTCCATTAAGTTGAATCTCATTCGAATTCCTTCCGAAAACATAGATGGATGGACAGCCACGGTAAGGCGTGGGACCAGCCTCACCATTTAATTAAGGGAGAATTGCAATTTTAAAAAAAATATTTATAAATATATAAAATAGTTTAAATTTTAAGAAAAATTATTTATAAGCCTTATTAGGGAAACTTATGCTACATATGGTCCTACTAAAAAATTTATATTCCCATAAGTCCTGTGGGAAGTTTGTTGACACATTTACCCTCAATATTAGTTGTTAATATGATAACTAATAGTAAAACTATATATAGGAAATTGAATGTTACCATAAATCATATCTATATAAACGTAACGTAACGTAACGTGACCCTTGTACGTAACGTGACACCTATATAAACGTAACGTGACACCTGTACGTAACGTGACACATGTACGTAACGTGACACCTACATAAATGTAACGTGACACCTATGATCTATGGTAACATTCAATTTCCTATATAGGAAATTGAATGTTACCATAGATCATACCTACATAAACGTAACGTAACGTGACACATACATAAACGTAACGTGACACCTATGATCTATGGCAACACGTAACGTGACACCAACATAAACCAGTAACATTTTCACATTCAATTTAAAAAAATAAAAACTATTAAGTTTGTGAAACGTAATGTGACACGTTACGTTACATTTATGTAGGTGTCACATTACGTTTATGTAGGTGTCACATTACGTTTATATAGATGTCACGTTACGTTACGTTTATGTAGGTGTCACGTTACGTTACGTTTATGTAAGTGTCACATCACGTTACATTTATGTAAGATCTTGTGGAATACATTCCTATGTATAAAGGACTTGAGACTCTATAGAAATTACACAGGATTTAGCCTAGCATAAGTGTTTGAAAAATGACTTATAAATAAGTCTTCCTAAATTTTAATTATTAATATTAATAAGTTTATCATTATTGTGTATTTTTTTTTTCTACATCTACACTAATAATTTCCCCCTTAATTAAAAGCATAGGAATTTTCTAGGGTTTAAAATCTAAATTTGATGGTTATGTTAGGATTTATGGAGGTCACCATAGGTCATATTTTGATAATCAAAATCATTCATTTTGTGAGATTTTTTGTGTGTATCATTTCTAAAAAAAAAAATAATTGAATCTGATAATCATAATATTTTCATTTTGTCACGTTTTTTTTTTTAAAAAAAAATATAGATATTCTAATTTAAAAAATATATTAATGAATCATTTTTAAGAGACAAATACGATAAAATAAAAACGTTAAAATTATCAAATGAACTTAATTTTTTTCCATAAATAATATATATGAAAGACTCTACAAAATGAATTGTTTCAATAATCGAAATGAGATTCATGGTAGGCCTTACGGGCTTAACATAAACTTAATTTTTTCCGTAAATGATATATATGAAAAACTCTACAAAATGAATTGTTTCAATAATTGAAACGAGATTCATGATAGGCCTTGCGGGCGTAACATAACAGTGATGTTCATATTTTGAAGTAAAAATAAATAAATAAAGTATTGCCTCACAATCAGTTACAGCTTAAAATTGATGATATATATATTTAATATATTTGGGGTAATCTCAAAACAAATCTAACTTGTTTACTTTTCGTATTATCATATCGTGTCATTTTTTATCCGTATCAAATTAATAGTATCATATTAACGTGCCAAGGTTAAAAATTTTCATCTTTAGTTAAAATATTAGTGTGAAAAAAATAATATTTTTGTCCATAATAATATTTACCAGATGAAATTTTTCATAAAAATATGAAATTTTTATGATAACCATTGAGGGGGCTTAATTGAATGAAAATTTAATTGAGAGAGTTAATTAAGAAACAGACGGAATTTGACATAGTTCTACTCTCCAAACTATGAAAAGATGAGAAATTTGTAAGGTGGGGGAAATGTGATCTGATGTGTGGAAGCCTAACCTGAGGAAGCAGCCATCATAAATGACACGAGCACCGTTGGCGGCGGAGCAGTTGCGAATCTGAGAGACAGCAGCATCGAAACAGGACACGCAGTCGGCCACAGAGAGGTAGTCCCTGCACTGAACCATGGCATAGACAGGGTCCGATGTCCTTGCCTGCTGTGCTGTTGCAAACTTTTTGTTTTGGCTCGATATCTGGCTCCTCAGGTCTGAGAATGTTGCGTTCAGGTTGCTAAAAAAATTCGAGAGATTTGTTGCGTTGTACTGACTGCAACCTTTGTTCAGAAGATTGATTTCTGGATCTGACATGGCCGACTCTGACATAAATGCAACTACTACCATGACCGCCATCAACCACCACCACCGACACCACGGTGTTCTCATTGTTGTCATAGCTAACACACACAATAACCAGTTAGAACTCATCAAACAGTACTAATACTACAGCAATAAAAAGTTGAAAATAGAAATTATTCAAAGCTAAGGTGAGAATATGAATTGACGCAAGAAATGATGAAATTCATAACCGCCTACATATAGGGCTATTTTGAGAAAATGATTATAATTAACTTTTTGGTAAAAAGCTGCTTATAAGCAATGTTAGGACCTTTTGTTGTCAAATTCCATGGATCAAAACCAAGGTTGTAACAAGAGTTCTTTAAGAAGTTGGTTTCCTTCAAAAACAAGATTACTTTAGAGTTCTGCATGAAGTTGGTTTTCTACAAGAAGTTGGTTTTCTTTCCCAACTAGGATTGCTTTGATTTTCTATAAATAGTTGGGTTTCTCCCAAATCTAGGCTATTCATGGATTTAATTCATTGAATCCTCCAGATCTTTCTTTTTGGTTCTTAAAGGTTTATATCTGGGGATATTTTATTTTTCTTTGATGTCTTATTGAGTATTCAACTCATGATCTGAAAAGGCTACATCAAAGGTTTTGTTTGTTACACAAAAGAGAGAGTTGTTCTTCAGTTGTGGATTCTGAAGAATTCGAGCCTGAAGCTTCAGTTGTGAATTCTGGAGTGGCTCATCAAAGTTGTTCTTCAGTTGTGGATTCTGAAGAATTCGGTCTGAAGCTTCGGTGGTGGAATCCGGAGTGGCTCATCAGAAAGACAATTCCGTGGTGAAGATGGGGTTGGAAGAGGCACATAGAGGTTGGTTCAATTAGGCGTTGTGGATTCGCTAGATAATTGAGAGTGATACCTGTGTAATTCCTTTATATCTTCTTAGTGGATTGTTCTGGTGGCTGTGGCCCGTGGTTTTTTTATCACAATTGGAAGGTGTCCAATTGTGGTTTTTCCACGTAAAATCTTTGTGTCTCTTTCTCTTGATTGTTTGATTGGGATTGTTATATTTTGCTTAAAATTGATACATAATCACAAATCAACATCTAGGAGGTTTCTAGATTTTTCAATTGGTATCAAAGCGGGTCGTTCTATTTTTTTTTAAAAAAAATTCTTTTAGAAAGCTCTATTTTTTTTAAAAAAAAAAAAATCTTTTAGAACGAGATCTTGTTTGATTTGTGTGCATGTTTTTTTTTTTTTACTTTATTGTTGGAAAAAAAATCAAAAAGATTTTCTTAGTATGGTTTTGCAAGTTTGAATTTTTTGAGATGTCCTTGATGCATATTGGAATTGATGAGAATAACCATTACATGTTAATATGTGTGTGCTTTCTGTGGTCATTACTCATTTTGGAGTGTGTGTTTTTTGATTAGTATGTCTCATTCTGTACACACTCTTGGATTAGCAAATATTGGAGTCTTTTGCCTTAGTAGTTATTTTTTCTATAGACTTCTGGCATGATATCTTTTGCTTTTCTAGAGGAATTGACCTATACTAGCATATCATGGGTGATGTTGAGTCTCTTAACCACCTTCCATCTTTTTGCATCTCCATGGCTTTCCCCTCTATTTTTTGTAGTCCAGCCATGAGGAAAAGGCTACCTCAGAGTCACCAACCAGGCCATCCTTATTATATCCATGCTTCTCTGGTTCGGTTTCCATACTCTTGAGCGTGTCAGCCGCCGATGAGTGTGCAAAAGAAAAGAGAAAGAAAGAGAAAAAAAAAAAAAAAAATGTGCACAAGAAAGAAAAGAAAGAAAATAATTGCAAAAGAAAGAAAAGAAAAAAAATGTGAAAAAAAAAGGAAAAAGATTCATTGATTGAGGGGGAGCCTCCGCCTTTACTCACCAAATACCCCTTGATTCCTAGTGGTTTGACTTTCCTTAGTTATGCTTAGATTCTCGTTGGAGGTCCAGCTTTCATATCACTACTAGGATTTGAATCTTGTGTTTGTCGAACTCCAAGAGTCACACACACACTTTTATCATGAGATCTATGCTTTTCACATAATGCATCACTTTTTTTCATGAGGAATCTTCTATAAACTGTGCACATTGTATTTTCAAGTAATTGTGCTTCTTGGATAATCTTGTGTGTTTTAAGGTACAAATCTGAAATTCCTTACTTGCTCAACCATATTATATTTTGTTTTACTTGTTTAGTGAGGGGGAGTGTGGTTTATCATTCAAGAGTTCGTTAACATGAACACTTTGTTTTGTTTGGTAAGGGAGATTGGCTTTAGTTGGTTTGCTTGATGCCTTGTATTGCTTATTTATTATTTTGTGTCAGGTGCATGTGTCTTAGTTTTCATCTATTCATACTACATGTTCTTAAAATCTCCAAGTTGCATCTATTTATGTTTTCCATCTCATACTTCAAGATAATCGTGTCATATGTTTATTGCTTTTTCATATATTCTTGTGAGACTAATAGTTGTTTTGGAGATGGTGGCACTAATAGTTGTTTTGCAGATCATGACCTGGAAAAATAAGTTTGGAAAGAGATTTGGTTATAAGTGCTGGTTCCTAGTTGGTGATGTTGTTCTTGTTTTGATTGGAAATTGTTTTAGTGTTTTTGTTAGGAAATTTGTTTTAGATTAGTTTTATCCAGGATTTGACAAAGGGGGAGATTGTTAGGACCTTTTGTTGTCAAATTCCATGGATCAAAACCAAGGTTGTAACAAGAGTTCTTTAAGAAGTTGGTTTCCTTCAAAAACAGGATTACTTTAGAGTTCTGCATGAAGTTGGTTTTCTACAAGAAGTTGGTTTTCTTTCCCAACTAGGATTGCTTTGATTTTCTATAAATAGTTGGGTTTCTCCCAAATCTAGGCTATTCATGGATTTAATTCATTGAATCCTCCAGATCTTTCTTTTTGGTTCTTAAAGATTTATATCTGGGGATATTTTATTTTTCTTTGATGTCTTATTGAGTATTCAACTCATGATCTGAAAAGGCTACATCAAAGGTTTTGTTTGTTACACAAAAGAGAGAGTTGTTCTTCAGTTGTGGATTCTGAAGAATTCGAGCCTGAAGCTTCAGTTGTGAATTCTGGAGTGGCTCATCAAAGTTGTTCTTCAGTTGTGGATTCTGAAGAATTCGGTCTGAAGCTTCGGTGGTGGAATCCGGAGTGGCTCATCAGAAAGACAATTCCGTGGTGAAGATGGGGTTGGAAGAGGCACATAGAGGTTGGTTCAATTAGGCGTTGTGGATTCGCTAGATAATTGAGAGTGATACCTGTGTAATTCCTTTATATCTTCTTAGTGGATTGTTCTGGTGGCTGTGGCCCGTGGTTTTTTGATCACAATTGGAAGGTGTCCAATTGTGGTTTTTCCACGTAAAATCTTTGTGTCTCTTTCTCTTGATTGTTTGATTGGGATTGTTATATTTTGCTTAAAATTGATACATAATCACAAATCAACATCTAGGAGGTTTCTAGATTTTTCAAGCAACTTTTTACCAAGAGAGGAAGTGGGTTATAATCTGAGAAGTGGATTATAATCCACTTCCCAAAATAGGCCATAATATATATACTAGTGGTGTTTGTTCACTGGATGAGTGTGTTCACCCGATGAGCAAACTGTTAAATCTAAAAAATTATAAATTTTGATTTTGATAAGTGGTAAGATACCAGACTCAAAGTCTTGATTTTGAGTCCCAAATTTTCTTGTAATGTTATGTATCAACACCATCTCAAGCCTCCCTTTATATAAATAGATAGACAGATTTCATGAGTGGTTGACCAAAATCATCATTAGGAATGACCTAATTAATTGTGTTAAAAATAAAAAAATAAAAAATAAAAAACCTTGTAATTCTCAAAGAATAGAAAAGAATTACAGGGAGATGGAAAAGATATGTATCATTAACGTGTGGGAATGTGGGAGTTGGAGGGAAGACCCATTAGTTTGGCAGATTTGGTCCCATATCATGAGATGGTAAGGCTTGCAATGGGCAATGCCTGGGTCTGTGAGTAGCTTATTTCATTGGTGGGCTGGTACTAAACTTCGAAAAAAGGAGAAGATGATCTGGACAGCCATCCCCTTGGGCTGTGCACTGGTCCATTTGGAAACAGAGAAATGACAGTATTTTAATGACTCACAGCTGGATTTTGAGGTTGTGTGAAACTATCAAAGGATTTCAATGTGGATCAAAGCTTCATGCCCCTCCTTGAGCTATTCAGTTAATGACATTATTTACAACCTGCAAAAAGTAAAATTATGCATCGAGAACAAAATCTAGGAGCAGAGATGGAGGGGTGTGTGATTGTTGCTGCTTCTGGTTTGGCTGTATTGGAATGGCAGATTGGTGACTTCACTGTTAGCTGCATAGGTGTTTGGTTGCTTGTAAGCCTTTTGGTTGCTTTTTATTTGCTTCTTGTTGTTGGTTTCTCACCAACCTTTTAGGTTGTGCTAGCAAATGATTGGACATTATTTTCAGTGCCAACTTAGTTAGGATCGCATTGCTTTGGGCACTCTTCTTGTTGATAATTTTCCATATCCATGTTAGGTCAATAACAATAACTACTAGAAGAGTGAATTTTCTCTACTACCATACATGTGCCATCTAAAATAATGTAATTGTCATTATCAATAGGAAAAATTGAAAAAATGGATCAAATCAAATGAATCGGATTGAACCGGTTATATTTGATCTATTTTTTAATAAGAATTAATCTTTATGATTTTTAAATTTGGATTTTTTTAAAATTTTTTGATTCGGTTTCAATTTAAACACCTTGTGTATCAAACTAAACCGAACTGACCACTTTTAACATATATTACATTTAATATATATATATAATATAATGATATTAATGAGTAACTTAATTAAGTAACCGTATCATTTTTATAACCTAAAGTTTGTAAATTCTTATTATATATAATCTTAATTCTGACTCATTATTCTTGAAGTTTTTATATTTTTTTAAAAAAATTTGTTTGTATTTTCATTAATCTAGAAATTGAAAAATATTTATTAAATGGATAGTTTTTAGGGAGATTGACCAATAAATCTCATATTTTGGACTTATAATCTATATGGTCCCATATTTTTTTCTTGTGATCAATTTAGTCATTTTGGATGTGTAATGACTCATTTGTCCGCCACATTAGAGTGCCACATTGGAAAAAAGTACACTAAAAAATTTTTTGTGTCACATCATACCCGCCACGTTAGAGTGTCACATTTAGAAAAAGTATACTAAAGAATTTTTTTATTTTTTTAGAGTGTCACAACATACTTGCTACGTTAGAGTGTCACAACATACCTGCTACGTTAGAGTGTCACATATCACGTTTGGGAAAAATACACTAAGGAGTTTTTATTTTTTATTTTTAGAGTATCACATTATACCTGTCACGTTATCACTTTTGAGAAAAGTACACTAAGAAATTTTTATTTTTTTGAAGTATCACATCATACCCGCCACGTTGCCACATTTGAAAAAAGTACACTGAGGAGTTTTTAATTTTTTTTTAGAGTGTTACATCATACCTGCTACGTTGTCAGGTTTGAGAAAAGTACACTAAGAAGTTTTTAATTTTTTTTAGAGTGTCATATTATACCCACCACATGTTGTTACGTTTGAGAAAAGTACACTAAGGAGCTTTTATTTTTTTTGAAGTATCACATCATACCCGCCACATTGTCACGTTTGGAAAAAATACACTAAGGAGTTTTTTTTTTTTAGAGTGTCATATCATACTTATCACGTTGTCACATCTGAGAAAAGTATAGTAAAGAGTTTTTATTTTGTTTGAAGTGTCACATCATACCCGCCACATTTTCATATTTGTAAAAAGTACACTAAGGATTTTTTTTTTTTTTTGGAGTAAAAGTTTTGGAGTGTCACATCATATCCGCCACGTTGTCACATTTAGGAAAAATATACTAAGGAGTTTTTAATTTTTTTGGACTGTCACATCGTTGTATTGCCACATTCATACTTACCACATTGGAGTATCATATCATACTTATTATATTAATAAAAAGGTATAGCCATCCACCAAAACACTACCAAAATAAAAAATAGGACCATACGGAAAGAAACTCTCCACTAATAGGACTTAACAGATCAATAAAAAAAACTTGAGACTAATTGGAGTACTTGTTTGTGAGATGAAATTTATTGGTAAATATCCCTAGATTTTATGTGTAAAGTGATGGACAAATAACTAATTCAATATTTTTATATAAATTAGTGAGTATATTAAAAAGTGGTTCAAATTTGAAAGGTCCTAAATCGATCAAACAAATCCAAACTTTCAATCGGTGCAGTTCGATGTGATTTAACGGAAGAAGCGATTTGTATTAGTACTCAAAATAATAAAACTAACATGATCAATTCGATGATTATTTTTACTTAAATAACGACTATGTTGAACCTGCAAATCTTGGTCTAATAACTTTGATGTTATAGGTTTAAGTCTCAGGACAACTACTTTGTACACTATTCTAAAAATTAGGTATGTACTCAATCCTTTTCCTCCTAAACATATATTAATGTGTACTATTTAAACCCTCTTTTTTTTTTTTTATCGACTGCTTCAAACCGATTACAATTCTCAATTTGCTGGCACGGGATTGTTTGGGATGATCTAAATAAGTGTACATTTTTATTTTTTTACGAAAAGATAAACAAAAAAATATAAAAATAATGTGACCTAAAAAAAAATAAAAAGATAAAAAATGTGCTTATATAACACGCCGCACACTTATTTTGATTCTAGGATTCACAAGCAATTAAGGGTGCGTTTGTTTGGACGGACTGGATAAGGGGGGATTGTAGTCCATTGGACTATTAGTCCTGGGATACATTGTCCCAGGACTATTTGGTTGGACTAAATTTGTATCCTATGTTTGTTTAGTCATAGGATTAGATGTCTGGATTTGACTATTTTTAGTTATCCAATGTTTGTTTGAGATATTATGGAGAAAGATAAATGCTCAAATGACTATTTTATCATTTTCAATTATTTACTAAGTAATAGTAATATTAAACATAGCTTTAATTTTTAATTATTTTTAGCTAGATTAAATAAAAGTTTATTTTATTTTATTTTTTGCACAATATTTTAATTATTTTAATTTATTATTTTCAATTAAATTAAAAAAATTAAATTAAATTTATTAAACATAGCTTATTATAACACTAAACATAAATTAAATTAAATTTATTAAACATAGCTTTAACAACACTAAAAAAAATTAATTTATAAGGCCATAATTTATAATTTATTATTTTTAATTAAATTTAATTTATAATTTATAATTTAAATTTTTATTTAATATATAATTTTAAATTAACAACACTAAAAAAATAATTTATAAATGTTTAAAAGATTATTTTATCATTTTTTAATTGTTTGCTAAGTAATAGCATGGAAGGTAAAATGGACATTTCACAAAATAATCCCATGGGATACCAATCCCATGGTTTCTATCCCACCCTCCCTCATGGGATAGGATAGTCCCATATTTGTGGGACTAATAGTCCGGGGGGACTATTAATCCGGAGCAAAAAAAATGAAACAAACCATAGACTATTAGTCCGGTGGGACTAATAGTCCAATCCCACCCCCTAATCCTTCAAAACAAACACACCCTAAAGGTTTGAATATTCGGTGGGTGGGTATTTTTATTTAGGTATACCTCTTCAGATTTACTTAACAATTTGCAGGCAGCAGCATCACGGAATATTAATTACTTATCTTGATTTTGGGTAATTATTCAATAATTTCAGAGTATAAACACGTGGTATTCTATAATATTATAATTGGTGGAGAATGTGAATAAGTGGATATTGTGTTGGTGATTGGGGAATATAAAGTGACATATTGAATGATGATTGGTTAAAGAGTACAGACACGTGATACTTTAGAAACTTTGAATAATTTCTCCTTAATTCTAGGGTTCACAAGCAATTAAAGGTTTGAATATTCGGTGGGTATTTTTGTTTGGCCATGGCTTCTGTCCAGTCCGGGATCGGACTGGACCGTACTTTTGGGCCCTTGGGGGCCCATCACGGGTCCCGTTTTGATAATCTGAACAATTCAATGTGTAGAACTCGTCGAGTACTATATGCTTGTAAAAAATCACGTTGATCGGATATCGATAGCTATGTGAACAAAACAGTTTTTTATCAACCGTTAATTTTTTTACCGTCTATTTTTTTTTATACAAAACTGATTTGATCACATAGCTATCGATATCCAATTAACATGATTTTTTACAGGCATATAGTACTCGACGAGTTCTACACATTGAGCGGTTCAGATTTTTAAAACGGGACCCGTGGTGGGTCCCCACGGGCCCAACAGCACGGTCCAGTCCGATCCCGGACTGGACAGAAGCCGGACCCTTTTTATTTTGGTATACTTTTTCAGATTTACTTCAAATATAAATTATTTTTATAATTTTAGAAATTACATTTCATCTTTTAAAATTTTTAATTTTATAATAAATGACCTCATTTATCAATAAATTATCAAGTCAAATAACAATTTTTAATGATATCAAAAATTATTTCAATTAATAATTCAAATAATTTTATTATTGTATAGGAGAGCAGTTAGAAATTTTATTTTTTTTAGTTAATTTTGTTTAATGAAAAATTATTACAAGGGGATATTTGTAATTTTCTAAATCATAAGAGGCAATTCATATTTTAAGTATACTTTAGAAGCTGTATTTGTAATTTATCCTATTATTTATTTATTGATTTTTTGCCCTGTGGGATTTGCCAAAATTGTCTGTTTCTTTCTCTATTCATTACAGACAATGAGAGAAAGAGAGGTGGTAGTTGATAAAATTAAAAATTAAAAATTAAGCATGAAAATTGAATGTTGAATTTTTTAAATTGAAAATTTGTTTGATAAAAATTTAAGTGCTGAATTAAAATAAATTGATCGATGTAATTAATATTAAATTTGAAAATTATAATTTTTAATTTTATATTGTGATAATGAGTTGGTAATAGTAGTGGTAGTGGTAGTGGTGATGGTGGTGGTAAATGGAACAATGGTGACTATTGAACCAATACCAGTGGTGGTGGAGATAAAGAGATAGTAGTTGTGGCGATAGTGGAGTAGTAATGCAGTGGAGATAAAAAGAGGGTCGCGGAAGAAGTGTAATGATGGTTGTGGTTATGATAATGGTTGTAGAGGGTAGAGATGAAGGGTTTTAGTTGTTGTTATGGTGGTCGTAATGATAACGGCAACTATGGTGATGATAGTGAAATCATGGTGGTGCTTATGGTAATGATGACAATGGTAATGAAGGTGGTGATCGTTGAAGGGTGACGAATGGCGGCGATGGTGATGATGGTAGTGCCAATGGTGACGATTGTGAGGTTATAACGGTATATATTAATATATATATATATACAAGTATGAGTAAATTGTGATAGTAGTCTCTGTATTTTGGTCCTTGTGTCATTTTAGTCTCTGTAATTTTAATTAGCTCAATTTTGACCACTAGTTTTTAATTTTGTTTCAACTTGGTCTAATTAATTATAATTCTTAACATTTTTTATGAAAAATATACATATAAGTGGCATGTGTCATCTTTTAGAGTAAAATTATAAATTTACTAATCTCAATTAGTTAACCTCAACCAATTTAGTAATTATTTTCTATCAAAAACATTAATGGAATTATCAATTTGACCAAATTGATACAAAATTTAAAATTAAGGGTCAAAATTATACCAATTGAAAGTGCAAGAATCAAAATAACACAAGGGGCAAAATATAGAGACCACCAATGCAATTTGTCCTATAAATATTTATAAATCAAGATTAAATATTTTTTTATCATTTAAAATTTTCTTAATTTTTAATTTATATTTTAAGTTATCAAACACTATCAAAAGAGCCCATCTAAAAAAAAAAAAATAAATAAATAAATAAATAAAACCACTACCAAAGAGATAATCTGGATAAAAAAACCTTAAAAAAACGTTCTCATTCTTCATTTATAGCTATTATTTAGATAACAAGTTAGTGACATGATGCCAAACGTCCATATCTTACACTAATTTTTAATGGATTATCATATATTAATGATTTTTTAAGTTGAATCTAAATAAATCCCTACCTAAATTTATGATGTTAAATGTTTCAAATATATATATGTACATATAATAAATAGTGTATATATATATATATTAAAAAAGAGAACTTGAGAGGGAAAGCCATGTGTCGCTATTTGCAAAAATGTTTTTTAGAAGCTTCATTATTAATACTATTTTGGTTTTTTTGAAAAATGTATTTGTTAAAAGAATTGAATTTGTTGACAAAAAAAAAATTGTGAAATTACCCCATTTAATTTTAGATAGTAGGAGAGGTCAAATATATTTTTTCTTATTAGTTAAAAAAATTGAATTTGTTGACGGAAAAATTAGTGATACACCTCGATCTAATTTTGAATAGTAGAAGAGATTTAATATATTTTTTATTCATAAATAAGATCTCTCAATAATATTTGTAGAAAAATTTCACATAATTTGTCTTCGTATTGCTGATGAATCAACTCATTTAATGAAACTTTCTTTTTTTTCTTTTAAATTTTCTCCACGCTCTGTTGGTAGAGAGAGAGAGAGAGAGAGAGAGAGGGTGAGGGGTGGGTTGGTGATATCATTATGTGTGTAGATTGATATGTTTTTTTGGGAGATATGTTATCAAGGGAAATGTTTGTGACTTTCCTTCGGGGATGGCTCTCACGTTTCTCAAGTGATCTTAATCCTTCATGTATGTGTGGAGTTCTATCATGAGTATTTCAAATTTGTGAAGACTTTGTGGAGATCTTGTGGAGATGGAGAGTCTCAATCACCACTCATGTCATCAATCCATTGAAATCTGACATATTTATGATACATCAATCGATTATTACCACTATTAAAAAAAAAAAAAAAACCATATACACACGCATCACATCAAATGTAGGTCCTCACTCTTTGCCACATCACTAGAACTCTCTTTAGAGTTTCAAAATTAGAATTCTCAAGCTTTATTCTAGACCCAAAAAAAAAAAGTTAGTTTGCTATTATCATTATTATTATTATTATTTAAAATTTTGGTATGATAATTTTTTTAAATTTTTTTGTAATCATACTAGAAAAATTTCTCATTCACTCTGAATTTTTTCTATGAACAATTGAAATTTCTCTATGTCAAAATTTCTCTATGAAAATATTAAGAGACCCTAACTACTATAAAAATATTATATATTTTTTATTTTATAAAATTTTAATATTAGAGACCTTAAACTAAAACCTAAACAATTAAAAAAAATTGCTTTTTTAAGTGCTTTCATTTATAGAAAAACAACTAAAAACCCATCCTACCTGATCTTCAATTGAAAAAACTAATATTAATAATCAATTTTTCGTTTCTATTAAAAAATTATATGATTGGAATATTGATGGTCTTGGCGAAAATCAAATCCTCTAAAAGTTAAATTACATTTCTATTGTCGGTAATAATTATCTTAGTAATTATCCTGATTATACTCAACCTGAAATAATTTCTCTTCTTACTTCCGGTTTTACCGGAATGCTTTGCTTTCATTTATAGAAAAGCAAATAAAAAATTTGGTTTTTTTTTTTTTTTTTTGCCAGCTAAAAAATATTTATCAAAAAAAGACTGGGTTTGGTGGAAAAAAGAAGTGTTTACAGAATGGATTACCTTGGTTCACTATTGTGGACATGACTGTGAAGTTTGGCTCACTACAATTTTTATTTTGATAATTTAAATTTTTTTTTAATTTTAAAGTTTTAATGTGTAAATAATTCATTAAAATCCAATAATCGTACTTATATGATTAAATAAATGAGTTATTTGTAAATATTACTTATGATCTAATTTTTTTTAAAGAAAAACATAACAAAATGTGGGGAGATATTTTCTGAGTACCAACACATGGTAAAGTGACGCCGACATGCCAGCCGATGTGCCACGTGTCGTGGTAATTACGCCGAGGTGATCCCGGGGTTGCCGAGGTTATCTCCGAAGATATCGGAATCCGAGATAAGCGGATAAAGGACAAGAGTCCTAGATTGAAGGAAGACTTCAGTTTGGATAAAGATAAAACTCTTAGAGGGTTTTATCCTGATCCCACTAGGAGTTCTAGATTAGCAATAATCCTGAGTCCATTGGAGTTGGGTTCCTATTGGGACTAGGATTATATTGGCTATAAAAGAAAGGCACCCCCATGGGTCTAAGGTATGTTCTTAATACTCAAGCTTGTGAGTTGAATACTTGATTATCTTTGAGAGATATATTGACTTGATCATCAGAGTGCCCCTGGGTGGAAGAACCACCGCTGGAGCCTTTTCTTTTTGTGCAGGACAGCAGGGTGCCATCTATTCTGCCTGTGTTCTACAGCTGATTTACTAAGAAGGGCAGTGTGATCAGAAAATCACTCACACACAAAATTATTTGATTATAATCATCAAATTAATCTAATTATTTTTTAAAAACAATTTACACATAGAAACTTAAAAGTAAAAGAATGAGTTATCAAAAAGTAACATGCGGTAAATTCACAAGTCTGAATTGCGAGTGATTATTTAATGATTTTGAAGTATTAGTTTTTATTATTTATTACTTGACCCTTTCGGGTATTACGTGCATTTGCCCCAGGAACAAAATATAATCTCTCCTTAATTGCAGTATTCAATCCACAACAACGATGGCAGACAATTCCAACCTTTAAAAAAATAAAAAATAAAAAATAAAAAAAATCAATGTCAATGTGGAGGACATTCAATTCCCCCATCCCCACCCATTATCATCGTGCACAAATTGTGTGGATGGTACGATGAATATCCACAACAGCAATGGGAGACAATTCCAACATTAAAAAAAATATCAAGGTCAAGTTCACGAGCACTAGACTATTGTGTGGAGACATTTAATTCCCCCCAATCCCCGTTGTCATCGTGGGTAAGGTCATTCAATTCCCCAATCCCCACCCATTATCATCTTTCATTGTATGGATGGTACGATAAAACATATTCAGTGTAATGGTCACGTTATTTTAAGTGGTCCATACCACAAATCAATGTTATGATTTTTCCATCCTTTTGCATAGATTTTCCGAGTAATTTCCTTTTCTAATTACCTTTGAAGCACCACGGGGGGTGGCGGTGGTGGTAATGTGGATTAGGCACTTGCCTTCCACGCTCATGATACGGGGTCGATTTCCTGGGAGTGCATATGCTGGTTTCGCCTTCGGGCACCGTGTTCATACCCCTTTCAAACCTTGCTGGCTTCACCTTCGGGCACCGTGTTCATACCCAGTGCTGGAGCAGGAAATTAAGTTAGAGGGGGCACTATTAATTATAATTTTTTATTTAAAAAAAATCATGATAAACATTAAGATAATAATAATTTTATGAGCCAAATTTAAGCATAAAAAATTACATATTCATTATTAATAGGAACAAATTAAAATTCTATAATAGTGTAAAATAGCTCGGTGCGGGATGGTGATGTAAGTTTGTAATTTTAACACAAACTTATGGTTCAAAATTCTTAATTTTAGAAAATAAAAACATATCGTTTATAGTACAAATTATTATAAAATCTATTTAATTTTTATTTGATAGAAAAATATTAAAGAGATGACATTGCTTATAAATGATGTGTTTCGAATGAAAATTATTAAACAATCTTAGAATACCATATAACATTGCCTACGTGATGCTCAACGTATGAGAAATCACAAATCACACTAAGCAGTCTGCCAATTGCTTGAAAATAATGAGTTCATTATATCCAATCTATAAGATTTTTCGCTATACTATTGGTTTAAACTATTACATAAATAATACCAGATAGTGTTCTTAGGTCATATTTGATTCACAAGACTAATAATGAAGTATTAATAATTCTATCAAATTAGTGTGGTATTCAATATCTCACCCCTACCCCACTACTAATAATCCTACAAATTTGTTGGATTAATTATCCATTGGATTAATAATCCTAAACCAATATGTCAAAACAAACATAGGATAATTGGGCCCACGGATTAATAATCTCAATTTCATACTTTAATCCTTCCAATCAAACATGCCCTTAAAATATCAAATAACTACTTGTTGTGAACAATATAATAAATCCTTAATCAAAAAACATGTTAAGAAAAAAGATATACATTTTGTATATGAGAACAAGATACCAAAAAAAAAAAAAAAAAAAAAAAAATTCTCAAAACTGAGGGGGCCACGTGACCCCCCTTGTCCTTCCTTCCCTCCGCCCTTGTTCATACCCCTTTCAAACCTTGGGCTTAAGTTGTTGATGGAAGGTGAGGTCCATTATTACTTCGGTGGTAGGTCTTTTCTTATGAGTTGGCGTAAATCGGGGCCAAAATCCTGAGCCTAGGGTGTGCAATGATTTCTCCAAGGAGCACCCCATATTTACAATTCAGAAAAGAAAAAAAAAAAAAAAAAAAAAAACCTTTAAAGCATTATAATATAACAAATGATTTCACTTTTATTAGTATTGCCAATAATCCATGTGATTACTATAAGATTGATTATCCAGCTAAATTAGTGAGATAATTATTTTTTTCTTGTTCAAGTTTGTTTTATAATGAATATGAAAATATATACTTCCAATAATATATTCATTTTGTATTATTAGTTGTAGGATTAAAAAATCTATCAATTTTGTTGGATATAATATCTATCAAAAATTAATTTGAATAACAAAAACTACAATTACACACTGGAATATGAGTTCCAACAATTAATAATCGCTCAATCAAATAGACTCTTGGAGCACTCATTAACTTGATCTATTTTTGGTGTATTTGAAAATTTTATCTTCATTGCTTTGAAGCCTAATAATATAAAGAGGACTTCTTATGCTCCTTTGATGTTGCAATTGTTTGTTTTGGTCATTTCGATCTAATTTTGTGTATTATTTTTCAAACTGAATATAGTTTATTTATTTATTTTAAAAAAAATCTTTTAGTTTTTATATTATACTTTCAAATCGTTTAGTCTTCATATGGTGGTGTACACTCATCCTATGCGCACAACAAAACGTTGCCCATACTATAGTACATTCTATTCAAACAATGTATGATATATAGAAAATGAATGATTAAAATTGAGTCACATCATTAAAAGTGACCCGTTAATTGGTCTCTTTTTATAGTTATGAGTCAAAATTATATTTGTTCATAGCTAAAATTAAATTGATCATAACTTATGATTCACCACAACATATCTCATGATCACATCTCATAAATAACACCATTTGGCTTATAACCAATATCATATACATGCCTGTGTGAGTGAATTTCCGATCACACTGCCCTCCTTAGTGAATCAGCTGTAGAACACAGGCAGAATAGATGGCACCCTGCAATCTGCACAGAAAGAAAAGGCTCCGGCGGTGGTTCTTCCACCCGGGGGCACTCCGACGATCAAGTCAGTATCTCTCAAAGATAATACAAGTGTTTAAATTACTGCTCAAGACTCAAAATTGCGTACCTTAGACCCGCCGGGGGTGCCCATCTTTTACAGTCTTTCTCCGTCCTAGTCCCACTAGAAGTCTCACTTCTATGGACTCTCGTTCTGTACTTACTCTGGACTCTACAAGAGATAAGGATAGACTCCCTAAGAATACTATCCTTATCCATCTTGAAGTCTTTCTTCATTCTAGGACTCTTGCCCCTTATCTGATCGTCTCGGATTCTGATATCTTCGGCGGTAACCCCGGACTCCTGTATTCTCGCAGATAACCTCGGCAACTCTGAGATAACCTCGGCGTAACTACCACGACACGTGGCACCTCGGCTGACACTTCGGTGCCACCTCGGCCACGTGTTGGTACTCAGAAAAATACATCCCCACAACTGCCCCCTAGGTTCTATCACCTCGGTATTCTGAGATGATGGAACCTACATTTGAACTTCTGTTTCGTACGTCGGCTTAGAAACTTTCCAGCCGATGTCATTCACTTCAGGCCGATATGTCTTCTTTTCAGGAACAAGAATTCACACGAATTCTCCCAATGTGCATGAGCTGTCATGCACCATTTTTCAACCGTTCCACTGACGCGTTTTTCCCTTATTGGTCCGTGCTGGCGACGCGCCTGTTGGCCGTCTTTTCTCTGCTTGCGCCGTCTGACGCATGCGTTAACCCAAGCGCAATAATTGCTTTTGTTTTGCCGCCGTTTCATTTTTTGGACAAAAAACGTTTGCCTCTTTCTTTCTCTTCACTTTTGCGTTTGAATATTCTACATTTTCTCTCTCTAAAGCTTTCTCTTCTTCGAATCCGCCATTGCCCCAAGCTCTGAGCTCTGTAACCATCTCCATCTACCATTTCTGCGAAGCTTTCGCCACTGTTGCCCCCGTCGTCTAATCTCGGCGAAGCTCATTCCGGCCTCACATTTTCTGGTAAGCAACTGGCTTTTCTTCCCCAGCTCTTGATTGTTTCTGGAATTTCTTGTTATTGCTGTTCTGTTTTAGCATTCGATTCGTGAATTCTCTTCCTGAATGATTCTTATTTCATGCTTCTGTATATGTCTCTTGCATTGTTTCTTGGTCTTCCACCCTTTGTGTTTCCTGAATCTGAAATTCCGTTTCTGTTTTCTGCTTTTTTGTATTTTCTCCAGATTCGTGCCTTTGTTCTTCGTCTTCATAGTTCTTAGGTTTGGGATTTGTTTATAGAACCTTTAATTCTTAGGGAAAACTGCAACAATCTTTTGCCAGTATTCACCTAGGTTTAAGCCGAGGTACCAGTAACCCTTCAAGATCACACTGTTTCTGTAGTCAAGTACCTTTGCTCCAAAAACCATGGGTATGTGGAGACATCGAGTAAATTCCCCAACCAAACTCGAATTCTTTAGGCAAGAGTTCTCTATCCCTGCCGACGTTCACCTTAGGCTGGCTAGGGATGACGATTCCATTATGCCTACTGATAATACAATGCCCTTTCCCGTTATAGCGTTTATTGAGTGTGGACTTCGGCTCCCACTTAATCCCCTTTTTCGTGAAGTTCTCCACTACTACACTTTGAACCCTATGCAACTCACCATCAACTCCTACAAAATACTTAATGGTATAATAGCCTTAGCTCAACAGGAGAATGTTAGAATTACTCTCGCCGACATCCAATACTGTTACACTATGTGCGCCCTTAACCTGAAAGAAAAGGGCTTTGTATATTACCTTAAGCCGAGGTCTACCGAATTTAAAATTGTAGCCGACCTCCCAGACTCCAACAAAGGGGCTAGTGATGATTATCTAATTGCTTCTGGAAATTGGGAGTTTGGCCCAGACGAAGAAGTCCATCTCTACCCTCTTCCCCGAACAGTTAAAGAGGGCAAGGGTAAGAGCCCAGCGTCAATTACTTAGCTGTTGTTTGTTTTTCTCCAAGTTTTCAAGAGATTTTATTTGTTTCTGATGTTGTGCTCCTTGTTGCAGACGTTCGTAAGCCTCCCAAAAATTTTCGCCAGTCTTACTTCCTCGGCAAAGACTTAAAGAAGCTTCTGGATCTTCCTATCCAAAAGCGAAAAGCTCCCGTCTTACTGAATTTCATCCCCTCCTACAAATCCACTTTGCCCGACGTTCCAAGAAAGAAGAAAAAGAGCCCCTCTTCAGCTACTACAATAACGCAAACCGCATCCTCTTCTCGGGCTGACCAAGGATCAACTTCTGACCCAGCCGACCAACCATCCACTTCAGTCCCATACTTAGTCCCAATTCCAGAAAGAAAACGCCGACGTAGACTTGTCAAAACAGCCGAAATGGTTCGCCCGAGACCTGTCGCCCAAGACCTGCTGGCCGACCTACCAGATGATGTTGATGCCATTCCAACCCAGTTGATGCCCCCACCAAAACCGAAACGAACAAAGAAGGCTCTGCCAAAGGCCAAGGCTACTAAAGCTGAAGCCGAGGATGCTGTTCCCATCTCTCAACTGGCCGAGAACATGAAGAATGCTTCCTCCTCGGCAAAAAGGTATGCTGAAACTCAACCAGCAGAGTCACAAAAATCAAAGAGGCCGAAGTCTTCCTCTGGGACAACTTCAAAATCCAGAGTGCCCAATGTCCCTTGGACACCTGCAATCACTCTGGAGAACAAGCCAGTCTTGGCTAGTGACAGCGCTGATGACATAAACATTGGCGTTGCACTAAGCACAGCCCTCCTTCTCCCAGGCGATCTTGAAAAGAACGCTGAGATGAGTGAGTTTGAAAATTACGCCTTCATGCTCCAACGTTGCGTTCAAGTAAGTGTCTTTTACTTGTTGACTTGTTCTTGTCTTTATCTCTCCATACTTGTAGAGTTCTGTAATAACTTTCTACTTTGTGTTTTTTCAGGCTATCCAGCATGCACACTCCTTCTCTATGCAATCTTTTGAGACTAGGGAGGAGCTAAATGACCTGAAGAAGGAGTTTACAAGCCTTCAAAAGATAAATAAAGTTCTTCAAGCAAAAATGAAGAAATTAGAAGATCAAGCCGAGGCTGCTACTAAAGCCCAAACACTTGCTGAAGAAAAGGCTGAATCTTTAGAGGCCATTAAAAATGTTGCCGAGGCTCAAAAGAAAGATGCTGAGGGGAAAGCAGCTCAGGCCGAGAAGGAGCTCGCGGAAGCCCTGGCCACGAAGTCGGCTGAAATCAAAGAAGTTGATGAAAAGGCTTACGCCCAGGGTGTAGCCGATGTCACTGAAGACTACAAGCTCCAAGTCAGGCAGACATGCAATAAGGGATTTTCCCTGGGTTGGATGGCCCTGGCGAAAAAGCTTGATCTTCCTGCTGACTCACCCTGGCGCAGGGCTGAAGCCATTCCTCTTCCTTTCCCACCTCCTCCACCTCCAAGTCAAACAGAGGAAGAAGCTGAATCTGAATCCCAGGCTGAAGATGAGGATGAAGACAAAAATGATGATGAAGCCTTGGTAAGGAGGCCCAAGGATACCAATGAGTCCAAGTCTCTATCTCAGGGTGATCAAGTCATGGACTTAACCCAAGATGAGGAGACTGAGGAGGTGTCCAAGGAGGCTGAGCCAGGGCAGCTATCATCTGATCTTCTTCTAGCTGAAAGAAATCTCAGTAAAACGCTTGCAGAGATTGATGCCGAGATTGCGGCAGAAAAAGAAGCCGAGGTGGTTTTTCCAGAATCCTCCGAGGTATTAGCCCAACAATTTGCAGAGAAGGATGCCGAGGTGGTTCTCCCAGAGTCCTCCGAGGCCCTTGTCCAACCATCTGCTGAGGCTGAAGAAGCATAGCTTTTTTTTTCTTTCTTTTGTACTCTTGTCTTCTGAACAATGCAAACTCTGTATATGGCCGATGTGCCTTTTTCCATTCTAATGCTTGATACATCTTTCTCCTACTGAGTGCTTGTACTTTTATATTCTTATGACTGCTTCTGCATGAGTCTATACTTAGAATATTTTGCAAGTTTCTCCTCCTTTGCATAATCTCCTCGGGGTTACATACCTCGGGTATGATTATCTGCAGGTTTAGCTCGGCTAGGACTTCACCTGTAAATTTTCCATATACTTCAACAAGTATAAAGCATATACAAACTTTTCTCAAGTTTTAACAAGGGACTGAATCAATAAACTTAATTTCACTTCATTTTGTAAATTGCTACAAATTTCAACAAGTGAAGATAAACAATTATCTCGGCTTAACTTTAACTTGTAAATTGCAACAAATTTCAACAAGTGAAGATAAGGAATTATCTCGGCTTAACTTTAACTTGTAAATTGCTACAAATTTCAACAAGTAAAGATAAGGAATTATCTTGGCTTAACTTTAACTTGTAAATTGCTACAAATTTCAACAAGTAAAGATAAGGAATTATCTCGGCTTAACTTCGGTTAGGCATTACTGTCTTTTATCTGCCCCCAATGTGAACCTAAGTTCCACTTGGGTTCTCATTATTCAAAAAACAACATTATGCATAGTTTAATATGTTCTGGAAAATTCTGGTAAGATTTCATTGATCATATCGGCAAAAAGTCAAACAACATCTAATGATAAAAAAACTTTAAATTACAAGTGTTCCATGGTCTAGGCAGTGCTTTGCCTTCACTATCTTCGAGCCGATATGCCCCATTTCCTAACACCGAGGTAATTCTGTAGGGCCCTTCCCAGTTTGGGCCAAGCTTGCCCTCTCTGGGATCCTTCTTATTGCCGACGACTTTCCTCAAGACTAGGTCGTTGACCTGAAAATCCCTTGGATTGACCTTCTTGTTGTAAGCTTTGGCAAGCTGTTGCTGGTATGCTGCAAGCTGGATTGCAGCTTTCTCTCTTCTTTCTTCTAGTAGATCCAGATCTCGGGCTAAGAGCACATCGTTAGTCCCGTTCTCAACTCCCTGGGTTCTGATCCCTGGGATGCCGATCTCCAATGGAATGACTGCTTCTGTGCCATAAGCCATGGCGAAGGGGGATTCTCCTGTTGATCTTCTCGGCGTTGTGCGATATGCCCAGAGCACACTGGGCAATTCGTCTACCCACTTTCCTTTTGCTGCCTGCAGCCTCTTCTTTATTCCATCCAGAATTACTTTGTTGGATGCTTCTGCTTGCCCATTACTTTGGGGAAAGCTTGGTGTTGAAAAGTAATTCTTTATCTTGAACTTTGCGCAAAATTTCTTGATGAGTTTGCTGTCAAACTGTGTTCCGTTGTCGGCAACGATTGCTCTTGGAATCCCAAATCTAGTGATGATGTTTTTCCAGATGAAGTTCTTCACATCCACATCTCGGATTTTGGCAAGAGGCTCTGCTTCTATCCATTTTGTGAAGTAGTCTGTTGCTACCAGTAGGTACTTCCGCTGCCCAGTCGCTTGGGGCAGTTATCCAACGAGATCCATGCCCCATTGGGCAAATGGCCAAGGGCTGGAAACCGGGTTAAGGTCGGCAGCTGGCTGATGTATCAAAGGTGCAAACCTCTGGCATTGTTCACACTTCTTCACATAGGCTTCTGCATCTTTTTGCATATAAGGCCACCAATACCCCTGGGTAATGGCCCTGTGAGCTAACGATCTGCCCCCTGCGTGGCTTCCACAAACTCCTTCATGAATTTCATATAAAAAGTCTTCGACCTGAAGATGGTGTACACACCTTAAAAGAGGTCCAGTGAAGGATCTTCTGTAGAGATGTCCTTCTGCTGTCAGACTGAATCTTGCCGACTTCAATCTAACTTTGTGTGCTTCCTTTCGGTCTTCTGGCAGCTTTCCTTCTTTTAGGAATGCAATAATTGCATCCATCCAGCTGGGTCCCATGTCCACACATAATGCCTCTTGCATTGTGTTCGTTGGCTCTATGCTCGGGCCTGATAGGTAATCGATCATTATTGTCCTCGTCTTTCCGATTTTCATTGAGCTTGCTAAATTGGCCAACGCGTCGGTGTGGTTGTTATCGTCTCGGTTAACCTGAAGAAGTCGGAAGTTTTGAAACATGTCTGCCAGCCTGATGACTTCTTTTGCGTATGCTGACATCCTTGCATCTCGGGCAGCAAACTCTCCTGTAGTTTGATTCACTATAAGTTGTGAGTCACAAAAAACGATTACCTCATCTGCCTCTGCTGCTACTGCCAGCTTTAGTCCAGCAATCAGTGCTTCATATTCCGCCTCATTGTTCGAGGCTTTGAACCCCAGTCGAATGGACTGCTCCAATATCTCTCCATCGGGGGAAATTAACACTACTCCTGCCCCTGCCCCTTGCCGGTTTGAGCTCCCATCAACAAAAAGTTGAAAGGAGTCGCCGATGTAAATGCTGCAGGGTCTGAGTTTTTCCTTCCTTGGTTCTTTAGCCTTTGGCTGGGCTTCTCCTTCCTTGTTTGGACATCGTTCATCTCGGCTCAACGGAGCCCGATGTTCAATGTATTCTGGCGAGAACTCGGCCACAAAGTCGGCCAAGACTTGGCCCTTAATTGCTGTTCTCGGCCTGAACTCCAGGTCATATTGGCCCAAAACTACGGCCCATCTTGCTATTCTTCCAGTTAAGTCTCCTTGTTGCAACAAGGACTTCAGTGGGTGCTCTGTCAGAACCACTATCTTGTGAGCCTGAAAGTAATGGTTTAGCTTCTTTGAGGCCATTACCAAGGCCAGCATTAATTTCTCCAGTGGTAGATACCTTGTTTCTGCATCGGCCAAGGTTTTACTCACATAGTAGACAGCCTTCTGCTCTCCCATCTCTTCTCGGATTATCACAGCACTTACTGCGTGCTCAGAAACTGCTAAGTAGAAAAACAGCTCTTCCCCAGGTTGAGGTGTTGATAGGACTGGAGCCGTGGTAAGATATTTCTTCAGGTCGGCCAGAGCGGCTTCACATTCCTCTGTCCATAGAAAATCCGCAGCCTTTTTCACCAGGTTGAAAAAAGGTTTACATTTGTCTGAACTTCGGCTTATGAACCTGTTTAAGGCTGCGGCCCTTCCAGTAAGCATTTGAACCTGTTTAGACGATGTCGGACTTTGTAATTCCAGGATGGCCTTGATCTGATCTGGGCTGGCTTCAATGCCCCTTCTAGTCACTAGATATCCCAAGAACTTACCGGATCCGACTCCAAACGCGCACTTCGATGCGTTGAGTCGGAGCCGATATGTTTTTAGTATGTCAAAGACCTCTTCTAGGTCAGCAAGATGATCCTTTGGTTCCTTGGTCTTCACGACCATGTCATCAATGTAGACTTCTACTGTTCGGCCAATCAAGTGTCTGAACATCTTGGTCACCAGCCTTTGATAGGTTGCTCCTGCGTTTTTCAACCCAAATGGCATGACTTTGTAACAATACAGACCTTTTGGAGTGATAAACGCTGTCTTCTCCTCGTCCGGGGGGTACATGGCTATCTGGTGATACCCCCTATAAGCATCCAAGAAGCTCATCCTTCCATGTCCAGATGTGGCGTCCACCAACTGGTCGATCTTTGGCAGAGGGAAGCTGTCTTTGGGACAAGCTTTGTTCAAGTTTGTAAAATCTACGCAGACCCTCCACTTGCCATTCTTCTTCTTTACTACCACGTGTTTGACAACCATGTCGGATAATTGGCTTCTCTGATGGCCTTGGCCTCCAGAAGTCTGTCCACCTCCTCCTCCACTGCTTCGACGTGCATCAACGTCGGTCTTCTGGCTCGTTGTACTACAGGTTTGGCCGACCTGTCAACGTTGAGTCTGTGACATGTGACCTCGGGGTCAATGCCAGGCATTTCATAAGGTGTCCAGGCGAACACCTCAATATTCTTCCTCAGAAAGGCTTCCAGCTCCCTTTCCTCTTCTTCGGCTAATCCTGTGCCGAGAAGAAAGAAACGTTCTTCATCGCCCTCCTGGATGAAGATCTTCTTCAGTGCTTCTTCACTTTTCTCGGTCGGCTCCTTGCCGACATCATCTAGGACCTTCATGTCCTCTTTTTCGACTTCTGCCTTCTCTGGTTCCCGAATGCTGCAGGTTAACTTCATTGCTGCCATGGAGCAATTTTTCGCCTGCAACTGATCTCCTCTAACTTCCTCAATCCCATGTTCTGTTGGGAACCGTAGCAGTTGATGCAATGTTGAGGGAACTGCCCCCATTGCATGTAACCACAGCCTCCCTAAGATGATGTTGTAAGGTGACGGCGTGTCAATCACAATGAATTCTGTCTTGATCTTCTTCGTGCCAGCTTGTACTTCCAAGCTTGTTGCACCTAATGGCCATGTCGGCGTTCCATTGAAGCCGACCATCGGGCCGTTTGACTGATCCATGTCATCAGGGTGAAGGCCTAGCTCCTTGTAACATCTGACATACATGATGTCGCAGGAGCTGCCTTGATCAATCAGGATGCGTTTCACCTGGCACTCCCCAACCTGGAGGGATACTACCAAGGCATCATTGTGCGGGTGCTGAACCATATCTAGGTCGGCTTCTGTGAAAGCTATCACCTGTCCCTGGCACTCTGCAGGCCGAGGTCTTTTTAGTCCGACCTGGTTGATGTGCTGCAGGTGTCTTACCCTCTGTGTCTCCCCCCGTATGTCATTTTCATTCACCTTCGAGTGGATCACATTAACCACCCGAGGTCCGCCTGCCTGTGGTTGCTGCGCTGGCGGTGGCGGGGCTGCTGGTGCTTGAGACAACCGTGCCTGTTCTTCCCTCGTTTTGGCCTCATCCACAAGGTCTCTCAGATGGCCTTGTCTCACCAGATCTTCTAAGTGTGCCTTAAGGGCTCTACAACCCTGAGTTGGGTGCCCCTCCTCATTGTGGTAGGCACAACGCCTACCAAGGTTTCTTCCCATGAATTCTCCTGGTGCCCTTGCCGGCGTCCTGAAGTAGGGCTGATTCCGAATTTGGTCAAGGACTTTGTGGAGCGGAATTCGGAACACTGTTGTCACTACCTGCTTGGCCCTCAACTCTGTCTCCTGTTTGTTGGGTCCATTGTTACCTCGGCCTCGCTTCGGCGAGCCGTTGACTTTTTCTGGCTTTGTCTCCCTATTCCCCGATGTATCTTCCTCGGCTCTGGCATACTTCTCGATTCTCGCCATGAGCTCTTCCATGCTCTTTGGCAAGGTTTTTGCCAAAGACTTCCGCAGTGGACAGTCATCCTTCAGGCCGTTCTTGAAAGAGACGACCGCCACCTCCTGATTGCATTCAGGTATACGATTGAATACCTCATAGTACCGCTTTGCATAGGCCCTAAGGCTTTCATCTTTGCCGATCTTCAGAGCCATCAATGCATCCACCCTCAATGGCTGCAGTTTGTTTGTTATGAACCTGGCCACAAACATCTCGGCCAGGCCTTCCCAATTCTTCACGCTCCCCTTCGGTAATTTGTGGAACCAATCCGATGCAATCTCCCCGAAGGATGAAGGGAACACTTTGCAGAACAACGGCTCGTTTCCACTATATAATGCCATTGAATTCAAAAATAATCCAACATGGAAGTTAGGGTCTGACTTACCATCATATATCTGGAACCTCGGCATACTGAATCTTTTCGGTGCGATGAATCTGTCCAATTCCACCGAGAATGGTGTCCTCGGCTTAACCGAGGAGGTCACTTCGACTCCGGCATTCTCTTGCTTCCTCTTGAGGTAATCTCTCAAGTCTTCCTTACTTCTCCCTGGAGCCCGGCTGTCTTTGGACTTCAGCCTTTTCGGCGCACTACTCTCGGCCTCATGGTGGCCTCTTTTCGATCCTTCCCCGCAGGATGCATTCGAAACACAATACCCGCCCCTGAACATGCCGATGTTCTTTGGGGTCTGCCTCCTTCTCGTGATATGTCCTTCGGGACTCTTCTCTTCTCAGTTCTTCTCGGCCAACTTCCCTGGAAGGTCGGTGAGAGTGTCTTCCACTCCTCGTGTGCTGAGGGGCTTCGGGGATTACTTTCTGCCCCTTCTTCTGGGTGTTTGCTGCCGGCATTGGTGTGTCCTGCAACGGGTACGGCGGCTGCATGACATTATTTTGCATCATGAAGTTGACGACCGATTGAAGGTCTGCCAACTTGTTTGCCATCTCCTTTACTTCTTCATCCCTCCTCAGACATCTGTCTTTCCAGATCTGGAGGTTGTCCTCGTTATAGTACTTGCCCCGGTCCGCTTTCTTTGATGGGTCGCCATCTTGGCCGACGCCTTTCTCTGCGTGATTCTGATCACGAGCTTCTTCGTTGTGGTCTCCTCCTTCAGCGTTAGGATCGACGGGTCTTCCACTCCCAGCAGGAGTGTCGTCCCCAATCTTTTCCTTCTGCGTATTACTGGCCATCTACTCTTCTTTCGTTCCCACAGACGGCGCCAAATTGTGTGAGTGAATTTCCGATCACACTGCCCTCCTTAGTGAATCAGCTGTAGAACACAGGCAGAATAGATGGCACCCTGCAATCTGCACAGAAAGAAAAGGCTCCGGCGGTGGTTCTTCCACCCGGGGGCACTCCGACGATCAAGTCAATATCTCTCAAAGATAATACAAGTGTTTAAATTACTGCTCAAGACTCAAAATTGCGTACCTTAGACCCGCCGGGGGTGCCCATCTTTTATAGTCTTTCTCCGTCCTAGTCCCACTAGAAGTCTCACTTCTATGGACTCTCGTTCTGTAGTTACTCTGGACTCTACAAGAGATAAGGATAGACTCCCTAAGAATACTATCCTTATCCATCTTGAAGTCTTTCTTCATTCTAGGACTCTGGCCCCTTATCTGATCGTCTCGGATTCCGATATCTTCGGCGGTAACCCCGGACTCCTGTATTCTCGCAGATAACCTCGGCAACTCTGAGATAACCTCGGCGTAACTACCACGACACGTGGCACCTCAGCTGACACTTCGGTGCCACCTCGGCCACGTGTTGGTACTTAGAAAAATACATAAAAGTGACCCGTTAATTGGTCTCTTTTTATAGTTATGAGTCAAAATTATATTTGTTCATAGCTAAAATTAAATTGATCATAACTTATGATTCACCACAACATATCTCATGATCACATCTCATAAATAACACCATTTGGCTTATAACCAATATCATATACATGCCTGACCCTGAGATTTCCAGGGCTCAAAGTCGATAATCAACTAATAAATATCACTAAATCATTCAGAGCCTTTCACATAAATATTTTTTTCGTTCAATGAAATTTTTTTTGAAGGTAAAGGATAAAAGATTTGTGTCAAAATCACAAAAAATACTTAGCATTACATTACAATAACTAATAAGTATCACTTGATCCTCGCTCTTCTTATATTTTTAGAAACAAATAAATCAATCATACGTACATAATCTAGTTTTTTTTTTTTTTTTTTTTTTTTGCAAAATCATTTTCAATGGATAACAATGCTAATCCATTCAATCTTTCTTGTGACATGATTGATCGAAAGTAATTTTTGATCATTTTCAACTTTGAAAAGCTTTTTTCCTTGATACACCTGTAACTAGAATAGTCAAAAGTATCCTATAAGCAACCCATGAATTTGGGAAACAATTTGCCATCAACTGCAGATGATTGAGCACTTCAATTGGTTTATTGACCTAAGAGTTAGGATTAGGAATTAGATGGGGAGAGGGAATGTGCCTTTTAATTTTTTAATAGGTCAAATTATTTTAAGTTAGTTTGGGTCTTCTTTAATTTTTTTTGAACTTAAAACATACCTAATGTATTACACTAAACTATAATAGGATGGACCCCTTTTTTGGTCTATTTTGAGGGGCCCTAAGCCATGGCCTAGTGGGCCTATGCCTAAGGCCGACTCTGATTATATATCTCATAATCACTAATCACATATTTCATAATCACCTCTCATAACTAACACCTTTTGCCTCATAACCACACCATTCGACTCATAACCAACATCACATATTTTATAATCACTAATCACATATCTTATAACTAACATCCTTTGACTCATAACCACATCTCATAAACAACATCATTTGGTTCATAACCCATATCACATATCTTATAACCATAAATCACGTATCTCATAACCAACGCCCATTGACTCATAGCCATACCACTTTGAGCATAACCAATATCACATATCTCATAATTAGTAATTATATATCTCATAACTAATACCTTTTGGCTCATAATCACACCACTTTAATCATAATCAACATCAAATATCTCATAACCACTAATCATATATCTTAGAACTACTAATTATATATCTCATAATCACATCTTATAACCAATACCCCCTCCTTGACTCATAACCAACACTCTTTGACTCATAACCACATCACTTTTGCTCATAACTACTAATCACATATCTTATAACCAATACTTTTTAGCTCATAATCATATTATTTTTATCATAACCAACATCATATATCTCATAACCACTACACACATATCTCATAACTAATTTTGATCACATATCTCTATTTCAGATTTATTTTTAGTCATAATATCTCTACTAAATATAATAGACATGGTAATATGCTGTTTAAAATATCTATATACACATATAGACACATATATATAAATAATTTAACAAAATTTTAATAAAAAATATGTTGAAATTTTTTATCTACAACATGATTTTATTTTGTTCTACTAATCGTTTTCCTCCTAATTTTTTTTCAACTTTTCTTCTTTTCTTTCTATGTTCTTTCTCTCGATTGTCCTAGTTGTGCTTGAGCTCTCTTTATTTCTCACTCAGATTATCAAACGACCAACGTTGATAGTTCTTCTTTGCTGGATTCTTACTCTCTCAAGTCGATTGCCTCTCTTGACCACTGTGTCTCTGCACTAGATCTTTGAGCTCGTCACTACTCTCTCTGGCTATTTCAACTATACTGATGGTGATATTTATCTATCTAGTAAATGTATCTATCTCGAAACTCTAGCTATTTCACATTAATATGTCATACATATACAAACCTTTGGCCTAGTTTTGATTTGAAAGGTTTGTTATTGTCAATTTGTACATACACACATATGTTTTTTAGAACTGTTGGAAAATTAATTTTGGTATATGTAGACACCCCATTTTTGACCGACCTTAAGACTCAGACATCACCGATTGAGCGCTCGGTGATGATGCATATTGTACTCGTTCTGAGGTTGCAGAGTCTCGGCTGAGAGCCTTGCCTCCGGACTTCGGGGCTCTTTTGTGCTTTGCCTTGGTTTGCGAACCGGGTCATGTTTTCTCTGTTTTCTCTTCCCGAAGGGAGGGAGAGGTCTTGTAGACCATCTCTCAGTGGCCGTAGGCTACGTTTCGTGGTCGTAGGCCATTTTTTCCATTTGGAGACCAGTTTCCGGTTTTCGGAGCCGTCGGCCGTGTGCCTCGATTCGGGAGCGCTTAACTACCTCTGTTTGCTCCGGTTTTTGGCACACACCTTGTTTCCTCTCCTTAGAGGGACACTGTGGCCTGGGAGACCACCTTTGTGGTCATACGCCACCTCCGGTGCTTAATAGTCAGTTTTCGGGGCCCCCGGCTGCGCGTTTTGGCCCCTCAACCCTCGTTTTGCATCCGTCTTGGTTCATTTTTGGTGTGGACCCTAGTTTCATTGTTAAGAAGGTGGTACGGGGGTGGGAGACCAGCAATTCTTCTTGGAGACCACCTTTCTCTTCGCCGCCCGATTTTCTTGGCAGGTAGGTGGTCTCCCTTACTTTTGAGCCACAATTTCGGGTCTCCCATACCACCATTGTGTTGTACTCATCTGGGAGGCCACCAATATGGGTAGACTGACCAGCTTTTCTTCTTGACCCTTTTGAACCTTGCTAGAAAGTTGGTTTTCCTCTCTCTTGAGTCACAATTTCTGGTCTCACATACCACCACTGAGCTGCACTCACCCGGGAGACCACCAATCTGGGCTGGCTGACCAGCTTTTCTCCTTGAACCTTTTGACCCCTGGTCGACCGACCAGGGGGAGTGGCCGGCCGACCACCTTAACTGGTCGGCCAGCCATCTGCTTTTTGCTCTCTCTGAATGCAATCCAGTTGTTCCAGCTGGGAGGCATTTGGACTTATGGAGGATCTTCAAAGTTGGTTTGAAGCTTCTTGAAGAAGCTTTAGAGCCTCTCCTCTATAAAGGAGGGGCTGATCTTCCATTGCAAGGATTGAAGACTTTGGTTAAGGCATATATACACCCTTCCCTATATCTCTACATTCCAAGCTCCAAAACCCCCTTGTTTTTGCACCATTTACACTACACCTCCTAGCACAACACCTCCACCATCCATTCAAGCACCTTGGAACTGATTTGTAGAGGTTGAAGGCTTATTACCTTGGTCCAAAACTTGCTGAGGGTCGGCTCTACAAGGGTAAGCCTCTATTTCCCCTTTTTCTTGCATTATTTTGCTTCATATCTTAGCCATATTTGCAAGCATTTTTGGGCTTTGACATAAACTGAAAAAAGTTTTCTTTTGAGCTCCTCTTTAAGTTTGATCAAGATCTCTTTTTTGTTTGGGGTCATCTTCCCCTTTGCATGCTTCATTTCCTCATGTTTAGGGCCATGCATTTGAGCATTTGCATTGGCCTTGGTTTGGCCTTTTGGCCACTGAAATCCAGTGGATTTTCAGTGGCCAACATGTGTCTTTGAGCCCTAAAATTAGTGATACACCTCGATCTAATTTTGAATAGTAGAAGAGATTTAATATATTTTTTATTCATAAATAAGATCTCTCAATAATATTTGTAGAAAAATTTCACATAATCTGTCTTCGTATTGCTGATGAATCAACTCATTTAATGAAACTTTCTTTTTTTTCTTTTAAATTTTCTCCACGCTCTATTGGTAGAGAGAGAGAGAGAGAGAGAGAGAGAGAGAGAGAGAGAGAGAGAGAGAAGAGGGGGTGAGGGGTGGGTTGGTGATATCATTATGTGTGTAGATTGATATGTTTTTTGGGAGATATGTTATCAAGGGAAATGTTTGTGACTTTCCTTCGGGGATGGCTCTCACGTTTCTCAAGTAATCTTAGCCCTTCATGTATGTGTGGAGTTCACTCATATATATGTGGGGTTCATATCATGAGTATTTTAGATTTGTGGAGACTTTGTGGAGCTCTTGTGGAGATGGGGGGTCTCAATCACCACTCATGTCATCAATCTATTGAAATCTGACATATTTATGATACATCAATCGATTATTACCACTATTAGAAAAAAATAATAATGATAGAGAATTTTAATTTTGGAGTTTTAAATTGAGTTTTAGTGATGTGGCAAGAGAAAAAAAAAAAAAAAAATATACACACACATCACATCAAATGTGGGCCCCCACTCTTTGCCATATCACTAGAACTCTCTTTAGAGTTTCAAAATTAGAATTCTCAAGCTTTATTCTAGACCAAAAAAAAAAAAAGTTAGTTTGCTATTATCATTATTATTATTATTATTATTTAAAATTTTTGTATGATAATTTTTTAAAATTTTTTTGTAATCATACTAGAAAAATTTCTCATTCACTCTGAATTTTTTCTATGAACAATTGAAATTTCTCTGTGTCAAAATTTCTTTATGAAAATATTAAGAGACCCTAACTACTATAAAAATATTATATATTTTTTATTTTATAAAATTTTAATATTAGAGACCTTAAACTAAAACCTAAACAATTAAAAAAAATTGCTTTTTTAAGTGCTTTCATTTATAGAAAAACAACTAAAAACCCATCCTACCTGATCTTCAATTGAAAAAACTAATATTAATAATCAATTTTTCGTTTCTATTAAAAAATTATATGATTGGAATATTGATGGTCTTGGCGAAAATCAAATCCTCTAAAAGTTAAATTACATGTCTATTGTCGGTAATAGTTATCTTAGTAATTATCCTGATTATACTCAACCTGAAATAATTTCTCTTCTTACTTCCGGTTTTACCGGAATGCTTTGCTTTCATTTATAGAAAAGCAAATAAAAAATTTGGTTTTTTTTTTTTTTTTTGCCTGCTAAAAAATATTTATCAAAAAAAGACTGGGTTTGGTGGAAAAAAGAAGTGTTTACAGAATGGATTACCTTGGTTCACTATTGTGGACATGACTGTGAAGTTTGGCTCACTACAATTTTTATTTTGATAATTTAAATTTTTTTTAATTTTAAAGTTTTAATGTGTAAATAATTCATTAAAATCCAATAATCGTACTTATATGATTAAATAAATGAGTTATTTGTAAATATTACTTATGATCTAATTTTTTTTTAAAGAAAAACATAACAAAATTATTTGATTATAATAATCAAATTAATCTAATTATTTTTTAAAAACAATTTACACATAGAAACTTAAAAGTAAAAAAATGAGTTATCAAAAAGTAACATGCGGTAAATTCACAAGTCTGAATTGCGAGTGATTATTTAATGATTTTGAAGTATTAGTTTTTATTATTTATTACTTGACCCTTTCGGGTATTACGTGCATTTGCCCCAGGAACAAAATATAATCTCTCCTTAATTGCAGTATTCAATCCACAACAACGATGGCAGACAATTCCAACCTTAAAAAAAAAAAAAAATAAAAAAAAAAAAAAAAAAAATCAACGTCAATGTCAATTTCACGAGTACCAGACTATTATGTGGAGGACATTCAATTCCCCCCATTCCCACCCATTATCATCGTGCACAAATTGCGTGGATGGTACGATGAATATCCACAACAGCAATGGGAGACAATTCCAACATTAAAAAAAATATCAAGGTCAAGTTCACGAGCACTAGACTATTGTGTGGAGACATTTAATTCCCCCCAATCCCCGTTGTCATCTTGGGTAAGGTCTGTTAGAATAGTAAAGAGAAAAAATAATATGTATTGCATTGAATTAATTATTTTACAGTACAAAGCTATAGGTATATATATAGGAATATGTAGGAGTGTTGTCCAAGGAAAGGGAAAGAATAAGGTAGGGAAAGAAAAAGGTAAGATTTGAACATACCTAATAGGAAGGAGCCTATAATCTAAATATGGAATACAATATAAAGAATAATATATACATATATAATATGTTAATTATATACATATATAATTTCATATATTAACATCCCCCCTCAAACTCAAGGTGGCAAGGTAGAAAGCAACTTGAGTTTGGAAACCAAGTCTTGGAGACGTCCCGGTGGATGGGTCTTGGTGAAGATGTCAGCAATCTGATCAACAGTGGAAATAGGAAGAAGATGAATAGTGCCTTGAGTAACATGTTGACGAACAAAATGACAATCAATCTCAATGTGTTTGGTACGATCATGGAAAACATCATTATGCGCAATTTGGATAGCACTACGATTGTCACAGTATAGAGGAGTGGCACGGGAAGAAGTAACGCCCATATCTGAAAGTAACCAGCGAAGCCAAATGAGCTCTTGAGTGGTATCTGCAAGAGCACGATATTCGGATTCGGTGCTGGGAGCGAGAGACCAAGGTTTGTTTCTTGCTACGCCAACATATAAGGGAATCACCTAAGAAGAAACAGAATCCTGTGGTAGAGCGACGATCAGTCGGATCACCAGCCCAATCAGCATCTGAATAGGCACGTAATAAGAGTCCAGAAACTAGAGGAGTAATCCCCACCCATTATCATCTTTCATTGTATGGATGGTACGATAAAAACATATTCAGTGTAATGGTCACGTTATTTTAAGTGGTCCATACCACAAATCAATGTTATGATTTTTCCACCCTTTGCATAGATTTTCCGAGTAATTTCCTTTTCTAATTACCTTTGAAGCACCACCGGGGGTGGCGGTGGTGGTAATGTGGATTAGGCACTTGCCTTCCACGCTCATGATACGGGGTCGATTTCCTGGGGGTGCACATGTTGGTTTCGCCTTCGGGCGTTGTGTTCATACCCCTTTCAAACCTTGCTGGCTTCACCTTCGGGCACCGTGTTCATACCCAGTGGTGGAGCAGGAAATTAAGTTAGAGGGGGCACTATTAATTATAATTTTTTATTTTAAAAAAATCATGATAAACATTAAGATAATAATAATTTTATGAGTCAAATTTAAGCATAAAAAATTACATATTCATTATTAATAGGAACAAATTAAAATTCTATAATAGTGTAAAATAGCTCGGTGCGGGATGGTGATATAAGTTTGTAATTTTAACACAAACTTATGGTTCAAAATTCTTAATTTTAGAAAATAAAAACACATCGTTTATAGTACAAATTATTATAAAATCTATTTAATTTTTATTTGATAGAAAATATATTAAAGAGATGACATTACTTATAAATAATGTGTTTCGAATGAAAATTATTAAACAAGTTTAGAATACCATATAACATTGCCTACGTGATGCTCAACGTATGAGAAATCACAAATCACACTAAGCAGTCTGCCAATTGCTTGAAAATAATGAGTTCATTATATCCAATCTATAAGATTTTTCGCTATACTATTGGTTTAAACTATTACATAAATAATACCAGATAGTGCTCTTAGGTCATGTTTGATTCACAAGACTAATAGTGAGATATTAATAATCCTATCAAATTAGTGTGGTATTCAATATCTCACCCCTACCCCATTACTAATAATCTTACAAATTTGTTGGATTAATTATCCATTGGATTAATAATCCTAAACCAATATGTCAAAACAAATATAGGATAATTGGGCCCACGGATTAATAATCTCAATTTCATACTTTAATTCTTCCAATCAAACATGCCCTTAAAATATCAAATAACTACTTGTTGTAAACAATATAATAAATCCTTAATCAAAAAACATGTTAAGAAAAAAGATATACATTCTGTATATGAGAACAAAACACAAAAAAAAAAAAAAAAAAAAAATTCTCAAAACTGAGGGGGACACGTGACCCCCCTTGTCCTTCCTTCCCTCTGCCCTTGTTCATACCCCTTTCAAACCTTGGGCTTAAGTTGTTGATGGAAGTTGAGGTCCATTATTACTTCGGTGATGGGTCTTTTCTTATGAGTTGGCGTAAATCGGGGCCAAAATCCTGAGCCTAGGGTGTGCAATGATTTCTCCAAGGAGCACCCCATATTTACAATTCAGAAAAGAAGAAAAAAAAAAAAAAAAAAAAAAACCTTTGAAGCATTATAATATAACAAATGATTTCACTTTTATTAGTATTGCCAATAATCCATGTGATTACTATAAGATTGATTATCTAGCTAAATTAGTGAGATAATTATTTTTTTCTTGTTCAAGTTTGTTTTATAATGAATATGAAAATATATACTTCCAATAATATATTCATTTTTGTATTATTAGTTGTAGGATTAAAAAATCTATCAATTTTGTTGGATATAATATCTATCAAAAATTAATTTGAATAACAAAAACTACAATTACACACTGGAATATGAGTTCCAACAATTAATAACCGCTCAATCAAATAGACTCTTAGAGCACTCATTAACTTGATCTATTTTTGGTGTATTTGAAAATTTTATCTTCATTGCTTTGAAGCCTAATAATATAAAGAGGACTTCTTATGCTCCTTTGATGTTGCAATTGTTTGTTTTGGTCATTTCGATCTAATTTTGTGTATTATTTTTCAAACTGAATATAGTTTATTTATTTATTTATTTATTTCAAAAAAAATCTTTTAGTCTTTATATTATACTTTCAAATCGTTTAGTCTTCATATGGTGGTGTACACTCATCCTATGCGCACATTAAAACGTTGCCCATACTATAGTACATTCTATTCAAACAATGTATGGTATATAGAAAATGAATGATTAAAATTGAGTCACATCATTAAAAGTGACCCGTTAATTGGTCACTTTTTATAATTATGAGTCAAAATTATATTTGTTCATAACTAAAATTAAATTGATCATAACTTATGATTCACCACAACATATCTCATGATCACATCTCATAAATAACACCATTTGGCTTATAACCAATATCATATACATGCCTGACCCTGAGATTTCCAGGGCCCAAAGTCGATAATCAACTAATAAATATCACTAAATCATTCAGAGCCTTTCACATATATATTTTTTTCGTTCAATGAAATTTTTTTTGAAGGTAAAGGATAAAAGATTTGTGTCAAAATCACAAAAAATACTTAGCATTACATTACAACAACTAATAAGTATCACTTGATCCTCGCTCTTCTTGCATTTTTAGAAGCAAATAAATTAATCATACGTACATAATCTAGTTTTTTTTTTTTTTTGCAAAATCATTTTCAATGGATAACAATGCTAATCCATTCAATCTTTCTTGTGACATGGTTGATCGAAAGTAATTTTTGATCATAGCTTTTTTCCTCGATACAACTGTAACTAGAATAGTCAAAAGTATCCTATAAGCAACCCATGAATTTGGGAAACAATTTGCCATCAACTGCAGATGATTGAGCACTTCAATTGGTTTATTGACTTAAGAGTTAGGATTAGGAATTAGATGGGGAGAGAGAATGTGCCTTTTAATTTTTTAATAGGTCAAATTATTTTAAGTTAGTTTGGGTCTTCTTTAATTTTTTTTGGACTTAAAACATACCTAATGTATTACACTAAACTATAATAGGATGGACCCCTTTTTTGGGTCTATTTTGAGGGGTCCTAAGCCATGGCCTAGTGGGCCTATGCCTAAGGCCGACTCTGATTATATATCTCATAATCACTAATCACATATTTCATAATCACCTCTCATAACTAACACCTTTTGCCTCATAACCACACCATTCGGCTCATAACCAACATCACATATTTTATAATCACTAATCACATGTCTTATAACTAACATCCTTTGACTCCTAACCACATCTCATAAACAACATCATTTGGTTCATAACCCATATCACATATCTTATAACCATAAATCACGTATCTCATAACCAACGCCCATTGACTCATAGCCATACCACTTTGAGCATAACCAATATCACATATCTCATAATTAGTAATTATATATCTCATAACTAATACCTTTTGGCTCATAATCACACCACTTTAATCATAATCAACATCAAATATCTCATAACCACTAATCATATATCTCAGAACTACAAATTATATATCTCATAATCACATCTTATAACCAATACCCCCCTCCTTGACTCATAACCAACACTCTTTGACTCATAACCACATCACTTTTGCTCATAACCACTAATCACATATCTTATAACCAATATTTTTTAGCTCATAATCATACTATTTTTATCATAACCAATATCATATATCTCATAACCACTACACACATATCTCATAACTAATTTTGATCACATATCTCTATTTCAGATTTATTTTTAGTCATAATATCTCTACTAAATATAATAGACATGGTAATATGCTGTTTAAAATATCTATATACACATATAGACACATATATATAAATAATTTAACAAAATTTTAATAAAAAATATGTTGAAATTTTTTATCTACAACATGATTTTATTTTGTTCTACTAATTGTTTTCCTCCTAATTTTTTTTCAACTTTTCTTCTTTTTTTTCTATGTTCTTTCTCTCGGTTGTCCTAGTTGTGCTTGAGCTCTCTTTATTTCTCACTCAGATTATCAAACGACCAACGTTGATAGTTCTTCTTTGCTGGATTCTTACTCTCTCAAGTCGATTGCCTCTCTTGACCACTGTGTCTCTACACTAGATCTTTGAGCTCGTCACTACTCTCTCTGGCTATTTCAACCATATTGATGGTGATATTTATCTATCTACTAAATGCATCTATCTCGAAACTCTAGCTGTTTCACATTAATATGTCATACATATACAAACCTTTGGCCTAGTTTTGGTTCGAAAGGTTTGTTATTGTCAATTTGTACATACACACATATGTTTTTTAGAACTGTTGGAAAATTAATTTTGGTATATATAACTACTAGTGTGTGTCCCATAAATATTTGAGCAAGGCTTGTGATTAGGAATGACCATTTTAATCCGATCCGCGGGGGTTCGCCCATACCCGCTCGAATGGGAAAAATTTTACCCGACCCGACACTTATGTGGGACGGGAATGGATTATATTTTGGTCATCGCAACAGAGGTGGAGTGGGGCGGGGGGCGAGGGCGGGTATCGCCTCCCCTGATCCAAACCTGATCCGATATAATTAATAAGATATAAATAATATATATATATATAATATAATTAGATATAAAAAGGAATATTAAAAGTTTGTGGTTCTATTTAAATAAAAATAAATAATAATTCTGAAAGTCTCACTGTTTATATATATTGAAACAAGAGAAATTATTTAATGTGTTAAGGATTTAAATAGTTCTCAATTTTTTTGGCTATTTGAAATGTGGTCGGGTATCCGCAAGTATCCGCGGGAGTGGAGATGAGATTGAAAATTTCCACTCGTAGCGGGGTTAGGGTGAAGGCGGCGGTGGGGTTTTAAAGTGGGGATGGGGGCAGGGGTAGGGGCGGGGGTGGGGGATAACAAACCTGCCTCGCGGCCATTCCTACTTGTGATAAAGAGTTATAGCCCAGCCTATCGAGGAAATTTCATTTCCCTCCTCCCCTCCTCCCAAAGCTATACCTTTTTGATCAATTTCATACCTGAACTTTTGATATTATCAATTTACCCTATCACCTATTTAAATCATGATCAATTTGCTCCATACCGTCACATTTAAATGGAAAAAATAAAAAAACATTTTGGCCCTATATTTCAAATTATATATCCAAATCTATCTATTCTCTTCTCATCTCTCACCAAAACTACCTTCTCTACTCTATCAACCAAACAACCATCATTACTACACCACCACCACTACTACCATTGCTATATTGGTGTACTGCCCTCGCCACCACCAACCATTCTAAAATGGAAATGGCACCACCTCTGACGTCCCTTTCAAAAGTTGTAAGCTCGTTCCATCTGTCTCTGTCTCTGTCTATGTCTCTGTCTCTCCCTCTCTCTCTCTCTCTCTCTCTCTCTCTCTCTCATTTCCTTTCACTCTACTGGTTTATCTTCTTTGACTCTCGTTCTCTATTCCATGGCTTCAAGTCATTGATTAGATTATTGAATGATTATTATTACATTTTGTTTTCTTTGTATCATGAGAAATCTTGATTAGTCATTCTAAGATTTTTTAGTGGTTGGTTACTCATTTTAGGATTGTTGTTACGAAACTTTGTTGATTGATTACGATATTTGTGCCTTCTAAAAATTTTAGACATTTTTGTTACATCAATTAGTAGCATTTTAAAGCATTTTGTGATTGATATTACGAAACTTTATGGGTTGGTAACGAAATTTGTGATTTCTAAAAGTTTTGATTATTTCTATTATGCCAATTGGTGGTGCAGTTATGCATTTTATGGTTGATATTATCAAATTTTGTGAGTTGGTTATGAAATATGTGATTTTAAAAAAATTTAGATGTTTTTGTTATGCCAATTAGTAGATAGTTATGCAATTTGTAACTGATGTTACAAAATTTTGTGACTTGGTTTCTAATAATTTTGAACAATTTTGTTAAGCCAATTAGTGATGTGGTTACGTATTTTGTATTTTATGTTACAAAACTTTGTGACTTGATTTAGGTTAGCCTATATAAGTGCATTTTTTTTGTATAAGTGTACTTATTTGGGTCACATCAATCAATATATCCTCTCTATTTTTCTACACATTTTTTTTTATATAAAAAGTCAAAAAGTGCACTTATTTAGAATATCTTAAACCATTATTTCTAAAATTTTAAATATTTTTGTTACGTCAATTAATGATATGGTTATACATTTTGTGATTGACGAAAAAAATTGTTAGGTTTCGTTTTTCTAAAAATAGTTTTCAGAAAATTCTACTTTCTTGTTTTCCGTATTTTTTTTTACTAAATCTTTTTAATATTTTAAGCAATTTTTAAAAAAAATTTAGACACACAGCATCTCCAATGGTTTGCCATTGGAGCTGCTAAAACTATAATATAGCAACTTTGATGAGAAAGGGTTCTCCAATGGTGAGATATAGCAGCAGTTAAAAATGGCAAATGCCAAACCAGTTGCCAAGTTTGACAACAACTTTGGCAAATGGCAAATTTGCCAGCTCACCCCAAACCAATTGATTTTCTTCCTTCCCTCCCTCCTTTTCTCATCCATTTGTAGAAAACCTTAAACAAAAACAGAATAATTTTTCATTTGCGAAATTCACAATTTTTTTTTACAACAAATTTTTTTTTTTTAAAAACAGAAATTCACTAAATCAACAACAGTCCACTAAATCAACAACATTCAACCAAAAATTTGAGGAACATTCAAGCAACAACAACATTTAAACAACATTCAACAAAATCAAAATTATTCTCAGAATAACATCTAAAAATCAATTCTCAGATATCTTCATTAGGATCTCAAAGATTTGATTTTTACTCTAATAGATTGATATTAAAAAAATAAAAAAAAAGTAAAAAAAAATCATACCTTGATCGGTGACTGAAACCAAGAGTCTTGATCAGTGATTGAAACCTTGAGTTGATCGGTGATCGGTGACTAAAACCGAGAGATCATCGGTGATCTGTGACTAAAAGAGGTATAGAGAGATCAGAAAGAGATATATATATATATATAGACGGTTTAATCGATCAAGAGATATAGACAAATCGTTGATTGAAACCAGAGGGTGGAGAGAGATCGGTGACTGAAACTAGATAGTGGAGATAGATCGGTGATTGAAACCAGATGGGGGAGAGAGATCGGTGAATGAAACCAAATCGGTGAGAGAAAGAAGGTGAGAATAAGAGACACAGACTTTGCAATGGAGAGATAGAGAGATAGATAGAGATCAGGGAGCTTCCAGAGAGAGAGAAAGAATGGCGTGAGGAAGAATGGCTTGGTTAGGGTTTGATTTGGAAGATTTGAGGAGAGAAGATGAGAAAAAAGGAGAGAGAGATGAAGATCGGGGAGGGGAATGAAGAGAGAGCAGAGAGATAGAGAGAGAGAGAGAGAGAGTTTGGTGTCATTGAGAGGAAATGACTCAGCAGGAGGGTATATAGATAGATAGATATTGGAATGCACATGGATTGTTCTAGATAGATAAATAGATGAGCCGTCGGATTATATAATCCAATGGTGCTATTTTGTTATCCAAATGCACATGGGTTTGAGCAACGGCTCTTTTTCTTCCTCTTTCAAACAACAGCTATAAATTAACGGTCATTTTTTACAAACGGTCATATTTTGTATTTCTATAAATAAAAATCCTTAATCTCAATTTCATTTCACACCAAACATTTCAAATTTCATTTTTCTTTTCTTTTCTGTTTATCTGAATTTTATTTCACACCAAACTTCACAAATTATTTTCTTCTTAGTTTTTTCACGCAATCACTATGGAAGGTTCATCAAAAATAAAAAAGAGAAAAATCATTCACCACTCAAGAAGATGTGGCAATTTGTAGAGCTTGGTATCACATTACTAAAGACCCAATTGTTGGGAATTCACAATCTCATGCTCATTTTTAGGGAAGAATTTTTGAAAATTATTGTTCATTGTAGATTGATCACTTCAAGAGCACAAGTGTCTGTCTCATCTCGATGGGATGTAATCATGAACTGTTGCAACAAATTTCGTGGGTGTCTAGCGTAAGTCAAAAATCTACATCCAAGTGGGGCGTCACAAGTTGATATAGTAAGATTTCATTTCCATTTATTATGTTAGTTTTTTTTATTTTGTCTTACATAAAAATTAACTAATTAATTAATTTAATATTTTATTGATATAGATGCTTCAAGCAAAACTGTTATACTATCAAGATGAAAACAAACATTTTCTTTTTGAACATTATTGGCCAATCTTGCAAAACAATATCAGGTGGCAAGATGTAACTCCTACGAACACGGTGAAGTGAAGAAAACATACACTGTTTTCCCGTAATTTAGCCCCCGATTCCCCTATGGATAACTGCATTTCTCTTGAAGATGACACCAATCCAAGTGTTGGTAACAATCCAACTGTTCCAACTGTTGGTGAGGGCAGTGTCTCTGCAAAAGGTAAAAGTCCTATGGTGTGGACGCGCCCCGAGGGCCTTGCTTACCATAGTTCGGACTCAATGTCACAGTTCTTAATCTGATCTTGCAAAGTGCAATGCAAGACTGATAAATCACCAAAGAGTCCAAATTCGGCAAATCATTTTGGAAAACTGATTTTTAAGAAAGAAGTGCCAAACATGGACTGCTTTGCCAGATATAGAGTCGCCATCTAAATATTTATTTTGGGGGAATTTAGGAAACCCTGACTCGTTGCCTAGGGCCACGTGCCCGTCATCACCAAAGTTGCCTCGGCTCGGGAACTTGGGTACGATTGGGGAAGGTCATCTATGAGCACCCCCGCTCGTCCGATCAAAGATCGGCCTGTACTAAACATGATATCTTGTTTTTGAAAACACATGCGTTCTTATTCCGGTTAATTAGCTAGAATTACTATGTGATGCGCACAACACACAAGTATAGACTAGATCGCCTAATTTGGAACAAAGCATTGCATATCCGTTTGTTTGGAAAATGGTTTGAGGTTTGCTACTCGCAAGTAGGCTAAAACACGGATTTCAATGAATTGGTCCAATTCAAGTAATCCAACCTTCACCCACAGGCATTCAGGCAGTTATATCACATAAGCAATTAGCCTCATGGCAAGCATGCTGTGATGTTAACACTCACATACATGCAAGATGCTAAAGCATAAACACTTACAATGTACTCCAAGCCAAAACAAGAAACTAGTTAGTAATCAATGCATGATCCTAGTTCATGTTAGCAATGGCTAATGCAACACATGCAAAATGCAATTAGAGTAGGCTCGGCTAATCTAAAATGGCATATGAGATGTGACAATTCGATACATGTATTCAAATTGGAATTGAAATTCAATGCAGTTAGTATGATGCGCCGAGCCCGGTGCATGCGATACAGATGAATGGATGCAAACATGCATAGCATAAGATATGCTAATTGAAATATGCCCTAAAACTAACCATCGTAAGCAGGTAAGTAAAAGGGAGAAAGAAATGGAGGTTGGAAGACATGCATCACACACACACACACTTATTACACAATTGTACCCTCTTGACGAAGAGACCGAAAGAATAATACAAATCAACTAATTAACAAGCTAACTAATTAATTACAAAACCACTTAACTAATTAAACAAATTAATTAAGCTATGAAAACAGTAAATCAGCCTCGGGAAGAGGGACAAATGCATGCTTGATCGGCTTCGCTCGGAAATCCATCGCCATGATACATGTTGCCTCTGTCTGCACTGTTCTGCACCTTTGGAAACTGTGCCAACTTCTGTGATACTTCTGAACTACCTTGGGGACATGTTGAGAGTCCATCGGCCAAGAGATAGGGCCATCGGCCAAGGAAAACTGGTCATCGACCAAAAATTAGGCTCTCGACCAACAATTTGTAGCTGGCCGGCACTGAAGATGGCCGACCAGCCATCCCTTCCTGCTGACTGCTTTTTTGCTGCAACAGAGGACAAACAAAGCATGGCAATACATTTGCAAGACAATGTGTGCACAACCACCCTCCCTATCATGTCATGAGCTCAAGGGAGTATGGTTCTCGACCCTCGGACCATCAATCATGCATTTCAATGCATGATGGCCAAATGAGCCGAATGTGCAATTAATATCAAATGAAATGCACATCAAAACACATAAGGGGCCCCAACCTCTATCATGCTTGATCAAGAGGCAAGGCATGAACATACAATGCAATGCAACCTAAGCATACAAGCAACTCAAGCATGATGCAAATCCAATGCAACATAAGCATGTTAATGACAATGCCATACAAGGCTAATGGTGACAAGTATGCCAAATGCAATGTAACCTAAACAAGTATGCAAGATGCAACATGAACATTCAAGCATGCAAGGCATGCAAATGTGGACAAGTATGTAACAACATACAAAATGAGACAAGCATGTGACAACATGATAAAGGGATAAGCATGCAACAAGCATGCAACATACTAGCATGCAACAACATGCAAGGTACTAAATATGCAACAAGCATTCGACAACATGCAAGGCAAGCATGCAACAACATGCAAAGGGTGGACTTAAACCAAAATGGACAGCTCTCAAATAGGCCCAAATTAGTGGTCAAAGTGCTAGGGAAATGAAGGCAAAGGTACATACAAACATGCATGCCAATTGGTCTATCACCTAGGCATAAAGGGGCAACTTTCAAGAACACTTAAAAAGGGGACAAATATGGACATGTTACAAGCATGGTAAGCTCTGAAATCATGCATGGAAAGGTGCCAAACCAATCAAACTACACAAGTAAAGCATGCAAGAAAGCCCAAAGCTTGAGGCTAGCTGAGGGACTCAAACCATGGCCACATAAAGCAAGCCCCAAAGGGCCCAGGGGACCTAAAACAGTCCCAAGGCAGGTCTGAACAAGACCAAAAATAAGCTCGAAACTAGCCAACACAAGCTAGAACACAACGCCAAAAACATGAGGCATGCAAGGCTACCAAAGAGGGTGTCACACTACACCTATCAAAACCAAACATGGCATGAATTGAGACAATAAAATCAGAGTTATGGCATGTTAGAATGAGCCCAAAAACCCACTTAGATGGCATCCCAAAGGCCTAAGCATGATAGCATACACAATGACACATTCATGAGGCATAAAATACAAACCCTTTAAAGCATTAAAGGAGTGATAAGTGAAAACATGTGAGCATGAAACATGGACTGAAATAACATAAAAAAAAGTGATGCCAAATCACTGAAATGGCCCAAGTAAAACATGTTAGTGACTTGGATTATCAAAGCTAACAAGCTAAAATGCATGGTGGCTATACAAAGCATGGCATACATGGTTGAAACAACTCAAATCAGAGCTCTAGCATGCTATAACAAGGCTAAAAGCTTCATGAAGTTGAGCCAAAATCATGCTAGAATGACATGTTACAACATGATGCATGTTAAGGTAAATAAGGGGATTACAAGACAAGTACATGGTGTATGCAAGAGACCATTAAACCAACTTAAGATAGAGGTAAAGCATGGCAAAATAACACCAAATACTTGCTGAAATGAAGCTAATACAAGCTTAACAAACATGCTACAAACATAAGCTGTTTATGCAAGCATTCAAAACAACAAGGAGAGGGGATGGCCCTCTCCTATTTAGGACTCCAAAACCACCTTCCCACCACTGAAAATCTTCTGGATTTCAGTGGTAGGAAGGTCATGCAAAGCCAAGAACAAGGGCCGAAAGGGATGGCCTAAAACAAGGCCTAGTAGGGCCTAAGAGGGGGTAAACAACCCCAAACCAAAAAGTGACCTTAAACAAAGGTCTAAAGAAAGTAAAAATAGAACTTTTATCAGTTAAGAGTCAAGCTTAAAACAATAAGAAAATAGGGCTAAAAGCTTAAGCAAGAATGGGGTATTAAAAGGAAGTTTGCTCACCCTTGAAGAACCTCTTCAAGAACAAAGCTTCAGCAACTTTTCTGAGTTTAAACCAACCCAAGAACTCTGAAATCAACCTCAAGGGACCTCAGCTCCAAGAGGATGGTGTTCTAGTGTGTGTTTGCGTACAATAGTAAGACAATACTACACTTTTGAACACAAAACAAGACTAAACAAAGAAGAATAGATACAAAAGTATATCTATTCTCTCCAGAGCAGTTTTTCTGAGCGCTTGATGAGGGAGAAGGGGCTCCCTCTTTATAGAATTCCAAATTCTAAAGCTTCTAAGAGAAGCTAAGCAAAGGAACAAATCCCTCCATACACGTGTATGGAGGGGGAGAATTGTGGATGCCAGCTGTGACAGCTGGCATAAAATATCTGCATAAAGCAGATGAACAGGGTTCGGCCAGCAAAAATGGCCGATCGACCAACATAAGTGCGGGCCGACCAAATATAGTGCCGATCGGCCAAAGCTTTTGGCCGATTTCAAGAAAACAAGGCCGATCGCCTCAAGCCTTGGCCGATGGGTTGAGGGGATGGCCAACAAGCCACCCTTTTCCTCCAGAAGCAAAAACACAAGTGTTTGGTCCACAATCAAGCACAAACACAGGCAAGTTGAGAGATCCTGAGGCAAAGCGCGCGGCCGAGGCCTTCGAGAACTCAAAACGAACACGAACATGGATGATCATTGAGTGTTCAAACGATGACGTCCAAGTCTTGAGGACTGTCAAAAATGGGGTGTCTACATATGGGTAGGAAAGCTACAAAAGAATTATTTTGGAAAATTCAAGTCGCTCAAGCTGAAGTTCAAAAAATGAGCACACGATTGGACACATTTAACCAATACCTTGCTGAGAAGGAAAAGAAAAAAAGATGAAAGAGAAGAAAAAATGATTCAAGCACTGTAGGAGATGAAAGAACTTGAGATGAAAAAAACATGACTTTGAGATCAGAAGATAAGAACATGAGATGAAAAAGGAAGAACATATGATAATGACTACGGACATTTCTCATTTGGACCCTTAGACGAAAGCGTATTACACAATGCGAAAAAATGAGATTTTCGCCAAGTGGTCTTCAAATGTTAGCAACTCAAATTACTATTTCCCCCTGTCTCCTGATGAATAATTACGGGATAATGTAATAAAATTTTCGCCAAGTGGTCCTCATTTTTATTTTGTAATGAAATTTCATATTTGTTTTTATTTTTGAGTATTTTCTACAAAAGAATGTAATATGATTTTTGCAATGTATAATGTAGCAAAATAGTTTAGTATAATTTAATTTTTTCAATAAAGTATAATGAGAAAATAAATATATTTTTTCAAATGAAGGAAATAACAATATAAAATTTATTTATTTATTTATTTTTCCAAATTTTCAATTTTTTTTGCATTTTTTATATTTGTCTAGTCGGGAATAATATAAATATATACTTTTTTTTTACAAACAATTAAAAAAAAGTCACAAAAGACAAAAAAAAAAAAAAAGCAAAAACAAAAAAAAAAATCACAAAAAAACCTATATCCAAACAACACCTACAAATTTGGAGGCAAAGTTGGTTGGGATTTGCCAAAATAACAAATGACCATTGGAGTACCATTGCTATAATTTGGCAAAATAGCACTATTCATTGCCAAATTATAGCAATAGCAATGGCAATATAGCAACAACTATTGGAGATGCTCTAACATAAATACACATAAAAAGTATAATTTTTTTTTTGAAAAAATCTTTTAAAAATTCAATAAATACCAAAAATACAAAAAAATTACGAGAATTTAGTATATTTTTCGAATTTTTATGTATTTGTTAATTTTTTAAAATATTTTTTTTACAAATTTTTTACTTTTTAGATACATTTAAATAAGGTGCAATTAAAAAAGTAAAAAAATTGCTTAAAATTTTAAAAATATTCACTAAAAACAAAAAAAAAAAACACGAAAAATAAAAAACTCATCCGTTTGTAAGCTTCTCAAATTATAGTTCTACCTATTGATTTGAGTGTGGTGTTTGTTTTGAACTTTCAAATCACAATTCTATACCCATTTCTCAAAGAATAAAGGTTGGGACCCCCTTTGGGGGTCACCCCCTTTACCCCCCCCTTTGCCACGTGGCAAGAGGTGATTGGAGGAGCAGGAAAAAAAAGAAAAAGAAAAAGAAAAGGTGACCAATGAGAGAGAGAGGGGGTCCAAAGGGGGTCATCAAAACTTAATTCAAAACATAATCATTACTTTTCAAAACTCATAACCAAACACATAATTCAAAACTCTTTTCAAAACTCAATTCAAATCAATATTTTAATTTTTTAAATATTTTAAATATTTTAATATTTTAAAAATATTTTAATTTTGTTAAGATTTAAAATATTTTAATATTTAAATATGTTACGATTTTTTTAATTTTTTAATTTTTTGAATATTTTTAAATATTTTAATTTTTAAATATTACGATTTTAATTTTTTAAATTTTAAAATATTTTATAAAAATAAATTCAAACTCTATTTTATAAAAATATTTTTAAATATTTTAATTTTTTTTGTTATGTATTTGGTTATGATTTGAGTGTAGAGTTGTGAAAGCAGTATGGAGTTTCGAGTTATGTGTTTGGTTATGAGTTTTAAAAATAATTTCTTAATTGAGTTTTGTTTTATGTGTTTGTTATGATTTGAATGTAGAGTTGTTTTTAAATTTTAAATATTAAAATTTTAAATTATTTGAATTTTTTGAATATTTAAATTATTTTAATTTTTACGATTTAAATTTTTTGAATATTTATTTTAATTTTTTACTTATTAAATTTTTTAGATTATTTAAATTATTTAAATATTTTTGATTTATATTTTTTGAATATTTATTTTGAAAAAAATTTATTTCATTTGTAATATTTTCAATTAAAAAATTGATTAGTGTTATTTTTTGTTAATAATAAATTTTTTTAATTGAATTTTAAAAAGAGTTTGGTTATGAGTGTTGATCAGAATTTTCAATAGTGTGAAAATAGTTTGTTTTGTTATGAGTTATAACAATTTGAATTAAAGTTTTGAAAACTCTTTTCAAAACTCATAACTAAACAAATTTTCTTACTTTACATGTCAAATCAAACTTTCAAAACTCAATTCCACACTCAATTCAAAACTCTATTAAAAAATTATAACAAAACAAATTTTGTACACTCAAATTATAATTTCAAAACACACAAACTCAAAATACAATTTGTATTCTCAAATCATAGTTAGAAAGTCTTACCAAATTAAGTTTTCAAAAAATTTAATTCAGAAAATTCAAACCAAACACACTAATTTTTTCATTGATTTTATTTAATAAAAATAGACTAATGATTTTTGTTGAAAATAAATAAATAAAATTTATAGTATAAATTGATAAAATTATAAATTATTATTAATAATTTATCTATATAACAGAACATAATTCTTTTTGATAATATATATCTCTTATAATTGGTTAGACCAGATATTCTCAAACAAAAAACAAACGGCTGAGATCATTTTACATATTATCCACTGTGTTTGGTTTTAATTTTTTGAAAATTAAATTTTTTATTTTTGGTATTTTTTTAATGAATATTTTAAAAATTTTAAATATTTTTTATATTTTTTTAGATGAACCTTATTTAGATGTATCTAAAAAGTAAAATATTTATAAAAAAAATATTTTAAAAAATCAATAAATACACAAGAATATGACTTTTATATTTTTTTTATATTGGTATTTAGTGAATTTTTAAAATTTTTTAAATAATATTATACTTTTTAATTAGGGAAATTGATCAGTAAATCCCATTTTATCATCTTGTAGATCATGTGGTCTTAATTGTTTTCTTTTAAACCGTTTAGTCCTTTGGGTTGTTTGTTTACTATTTTGCCATTAAAATGTTAATTTGAGTTTGTAGATCCACATGTATTTATGGGAAGGGGTGTGTGAGATTCACGTTCCAAAAAATAGTAATAGTACTCTTTTTCTGTGACGTGGGTTGTGACGTGAATTTGACACTTTTTTATTTTTATATTTTTTCGTGACGTGGATTGTGTCACGTTTCAGCTTTACATTAGTTTGAGCCTTTGTTTTTCAATTGCCATTTGTGACGTTTCGACGTGAACCTTACCATTGGTTGGGTTCACGGCATAACCCAAAAACATGGATCCGAATTACCAAAGCAAGCCCAGGATTGCGAATTCAATGTGGAAACATGTTGCAACGTCCTGTTCTTCGGCGAATTCCGCATAGGGTGCAGAGCATGCATGCATTGGTTGACATTGAAAACCAGGAAAGAGATTTGACAGAGAAACAATTTTGGTCAATCCCAATACACAATTCTTTCTCCAATTATGATTATGTAAACAACCTACAAATTCTTCTTTTATATCAGTTATATACATATACATATATATACCACATAAAATATATGAAAACATTATTCACAGAACCCATCAGGTGATCAAGCCATTCAATTAATGAGAAGTTTAGAAAAAGAATCGATAAAAGACATATATACACACAAATTGTTAAATTTAGGCAATCAATAATCGATCTGCCCGATTCCGTCATCAACGTCTTGTACTCTGTTTTCGGGTCGATTTGACGATGCCGACGTGGTACGCCGACATGCCGGATTGACGATCATCTTATATTAAATGTATTTAAAAATTAAAAACATTACTTAAAACATTAAAAAAATTCAATGAAAACAAAAAACAATATAAAAATTAAAAATTTTAATTTTATAAAAAGTGAATTCAGAAAATTCAAACAAGCTGATTGATTTCCCGCCCATCACACGCACAACAGTTTCCTCCATCTTTTCCTTTTCTCTCCTCTCATTCACGCATTCTCTCTCTCTGGTTGTTTGGGTGTCCTAAATAAGTGTACTTTTTATCTTTTTAGACTAAAAAATTGAGGAAAAAAGTATGGATATTTAGGTTAACTTTTTGACTTTTATGAAAAAATGTGTATTAAAAAATTGTATAAATTAGTGTGTAGGGAAAAATAAGAATTGAGAATTGTACAAACGTAATTTTGAACTTTTGGTGAATAGTGATAACTTTTTAACTTTTTTGAATAATTTTTTGATTTTTTAAACCTTTTTTTCAACTTGCCAAACTTTGCCTTAGTCTCAGAACGAAAAACACATCGGCACACCTCTGCGTCACCCACTCTTCCTCGACACCCATCGACGCTGCTCCTCTTTTCCCTGCAACCCTTGGAACTCATTGGCTTGGGAAAGACCTGGAGATTGGTAAGATTGTAGACCTAGAATTTGTTTTTATTTATTTATTTATTTATTAAACCCTTGCCTTCTGAAGCTAAAAGCTGATTTTTTCCCCCCCTTTTGTTTTCTGAAACCCTTCCCTTCTTAAACTAGGGCATTTGATTCAACTGTTTGTATGGCTGATTAAAGTTGGGGCATTGAATTTCAATTCAACCATTTTTGATTGGGGGTTTTGATTTTTGGTTTTTATATATATATATATAATTCTTATGGGTTTTATATGGGTTGTATTTTCAGATGGAATTTAATTGATTTTTGGCGTGCATAAAGGGGGTGTTCATAGGCGTTGGATAACTTTGAAGATATTGGTAAACGATTTCCTGTTTTCTTAGCTTAGTTCATATACACGGAACTACAAAAATTGAAATCAAAATATAGTGTTCTGGTTTCAAAATCAAACCATATTTCAATTTTGGGCATGCAGTATAACTTGTTAGGAAGATATTTCAATTCTTTACAACAAGGTGATTAGGGTACTCAACTCCCATATATTTTCACAAGGTTTGTAAAATGGGTCTGTGATATATTCAATATTTCCAATTGAATTAAGGAAATTAATGGTTTGCATTCTTTGAGCTATGAAGATTGAGGAATTCCTTGAGATTTTCTTTGAATTTATTGCTTTTAATCTGATTTTTGTTTTTTTACCTTTTGTAAGTTTGATTTGACAAATTATTATTCTAATTTTTAGTTAAAAGTTTTGTTCCAGAAACTGTTAGCTCATCTTTGAGAAAACATTAGTATTATTGTTATTAGGTTTCAGTATTTGTTATATTCATCTACTCTATAACTGATTTATAATCATTCCTCTTTTTTTTTTTGTTATCCAGTTTTGTTAACCTTTTCATTTTTTAAATTTTGAAGAAGTTAGAAAATGAGTATTGACAGCTTGGCCATATTGTGGACAATTTGAATTTGGACAATAGAAGTCCTTTAGATAAAGTAATTGATAGAAAACACAACTTTGGTGCCTTGGCTTGGCATGCTTGCTCGATGGTTGGTTTGAATGATGTCAAATTGTGTTGGATTTCCTTTAGGCACGTATAATTCGTTTATAATTATATTTTTTTTATTCATGTTGATTTAATTTTGCCTGCTAGGGGAAGGAAGGAAAGTACAGTTTGCTTCCGGGACCAGAGAAGGTCAAATTTTGGGTGGGCTGCCAGGTTTCGCCTATGCTATGATTGAACAAGACTGAACCTTTTTTGTTCAACCGAAGGGAAGGAGTTCCAGAGCCTGAGGGAATATTTGTAATAAGAGTATTCCTATATAAATTACCGCATAATTTGTATGATTGTATTAGTAGAATTTGGATACATAGAGCAGTGACATTGGCCAATGTGCTTGAGTTATCTGTAGAATATTTTGAAAGCATATTTGTAAAATTTTTACTTAGCACTATTTGAAATAGATGTATAAAAAAACAAAAAAAAGTGATTAAATTTGGTTGGAGATTGCCTTTAGGCATGAGTTATCCCTAGTTTTATTATCAGACTCTATTTATGAATATTTTTATTTGTAATTGTTACTAAAATAATTATAATTTTACCATAATTTTCCATCAAAATAATTTTCTCCAAAAATTTGTAACAAACACCCAAAGGTTTAGTAGAAAAATTTGGTCATGATTTTATTTTGTGGATGGTTCTTTGGCTCTTGTTTATTCTGCTCTTCCATTGCTAGTTTTGCTTGTGTTAGGGTTTCTTTTCTTTTGGTATGATATAAATGGGAAAAATGTTTGAGAGCCACAATTTTTGTGGCTCAAATAGCTCAAAATTGTTAAAACGACGTTGTTTTGGCAATTTTGATGTTGTTTTGTATTCAAAACGACGTCGTTTTGACAATTTCGAGTCATTTGAGCCACAAAAATTGTGGCCCTCTACCATTTACTGAATGAATGGCATATTTATTTCAGAGTTGATTTAACATATTTTGCATGATGCAGAAGAAAAGGGCTTGATTTAGCATATTTTAAGTGGTTTTCTATGCATTTACTTCATCTTAGCTTATCTCTGTAATTTTTTTCTTAGTTATAAAATAATAAATTCTTTCAATGTCAATGGGCTTAATGTCTCTTTGTTTTAGATTATGGATTTGTTGTTTTTATCATATAGTTGATTAGGACTATGATCTGTATAGTTGTTCATTGCTGCTACGATTTGCCTATCTCTTGGTTTTTTTGTTTGAGCCTCATTATATATATCTTGTTTCTTGATGCTAATTAATACTCTTCCAATTCAGTGAAAAAAAAAGAAAAGAAAAGGGATATCAAGGATTTAGTATTTTTTATATTAGCTTACTTTGTATCTTATTTTATTGATTTCCTGAATTGATTTTGAAGCTTTGAAGGGGTCAGTTGGAGTAACAGAAACTACTTGTTCACTTTATGCAACGTTCATTTTATGACGGCTATTATGCTTTTGAAGTATACTGGGGTGTTTGGCAAAGGCTTTTTCTAACTTTTTGGGTTAAAATTTACAAAATGACAAAATAAGTTAAAATAATTAATCAAACAAAATGTCACATCAAATCCATAATTATTTTATTTTTTTTCTCACAAACATCACATTCAACTATAAAAAAAATCCAACTATCTTCCTAAACACAAAAATTTTAGCCTACTAAATAGTCAAAAACCAAAATAGCCTGCTAAAATAGTAAGTTCTCAAACACCCACACTATGTTAAGTCATATTGATTTGATTAAGGAGTAAGCTTTTTCCCCTGTTTCCTTATTTAAAAAAAAAAAAAATAAAATCTTGCATTAGAAATACATATTTATTATGGTTTTTGTATTTTTTGGTCCATTCATAGTTGTGTGAATTTTTAGGAACTCCAGAGTTATCAATCTCATGGACATTGCTATGTTTGACGAAATCTCATAAAGGGGGTAGTGAACTCTCATTGGTTTTGATTATACAAGTAGTCAAATACATGATAGTTTATGTGCATGTTAGATCAACATTATACTGCTCTGCTTTTGTGAAATTCTATTATATGACAATGGTGGAAGGGATAAAAGTATTACTGGCGAGAATAAAATTAGTATGGCTCTGAAAATCAATATCAATGTATTTGAAACTTGAGAAATATTTTAAATGATCAATAAATGACATAATTTTGGTTGAGAGTAGACTCGGAGCAACTTTGGGATTATTGTTGCCCCTAAGTGCAGCAACAACTGCTATGCCACAAATCAATTTGCTTTCTTCTTCTTCTTTTTTTTTTTTTTGCTATTTTCTTATTTGGTTAGTTAGACACATTTTCAAGGACAAAAGATCTATGTAGTGTTTGGAGAACAATAAACAAGTTGATTTGTTTTCATCCAATCAGAATATAACTAAATGCAAATATTTTATTGTAACATTGTTTGTGCATTTTGTGAAATGAATTTGATTTGACTACATAGGTAAGTTTTTTCCTTGGCAATATGAATGCGGTCGACAAGAAAATCAAGCGTGTGCTTTGCCCAAATGAATTAACTAATGGACACAACATTCTTAACCATCTCAATGAATGATTGATGAATGCCTGCCTCTGTGGTGGGGTACAAGAGGTAGGGGTGTAAATCTAGCTTGACTCGGCCCATGTTGGGCCTCGTAGGCTCCAGTCAAAATTTAGGCTGGGCTGGGCAAGGCAATGGGCTAAAAAATTTGGCCCATGCCCTAACCCAGGCCTAGGGGTATTCAGGTCTTGGGCTTGGGCGGGCCTGCCCATTTTTTTTTTTTGTTTTTTAAAATTTTTTCTACCAAAATTTTATTATTTTCCATTAAAAAAGAAACTGGGCCTCGGGCCAGGCCTTTTAATGGGCCTAAAGCGGGCCGATGGGCTGGGCCAGGCGGGTTGGGCCTCAAAATGATAGCCCAGGCCCAGGCCCAGGCCCAGGGGCTTAGACTAGGCTCTGGCCTGGGCCCAAACCGGCCTAAATGGGTCAGGCCTACCCTGGGCTTTAGGCGGGCTTCGGGCTGCCCACGGGTCGCGGGCCATTTTTGCACTCCTAACAAAAGGGCTCCTATGATATACAAGACAAATTTCCTTTTAAATTCAGTTCCAACATCTTTTGTTTCAATCAAATAAGATTTTAGTGATGTCAACGGAACAAATATATTCTTCACTGCAAGTTCATCACATAGGTATGTAATTTCATCTGCAGACCCTGTTAACTTGACAACTAGACCATTGGAAGGTAATCCCATCAACTCATGAACATCTTTTACTATGATAAGCATTCGAAGACTGTGGACATTCAATGAACGAGTTGAAGGATCAAAGTTCTGAATTAACCAATGGCACAAGTCATAATTTATGTGCGTGCACAAAAGGCTTAGGATGCCATGAAACCCCATATCAACCACTGCCTGTTGTTGTGCTTTGTCCAGCCTTCTAATAATCTTACAGATCGATGTAAGCTCAATCCGGGTTTGAATTTTTACTTTTGGAGGCTTTTGTTGGACCATAATTTTCAATTGGACATATTGTTCAAATTGCAACCTTCCCATTTGTATGTACTTATTTTTTTTCGTCTTTGGGAAGTTGATTCCATTTGTGTCCAATATCCTACATTGCATGCATAAAATCATATGAACAATTACATACAAGCTTACAAGTACAAGAGGAATGTTACACACAACAAGAATACGTTGCACTCATCTTCACGTCTATTTTCATTTGTTTTTTTTTTTCAACTCCTTTGATTGGTCTTTGCTATAAACATATGAAAATGAATATAAGAATTCGTATAATGTAAAATATACAACTACATACAAATAGATATTAACAGAATACCAAAATAAAATGAATGGAGAGATCAGGTCGGTGTATGTATTTCATTAGGTCTCGGTCCTGCTTCTTGGAAATTTCCTTGGTTCTAATTTGTTCCATTCCTTTTTACAAAGAGCAAGAGGTTTAAAAATAATTTCACCATGCAATCACTCGAGACACAAATTTACATGTGCAATAGAATAACTACATCTATTATAAACAAAATGAAGTACTAATACTAACATTTTACTTGCATATGTTATGCCTCTTGAGGACTTCTATCTACCAAATTCAAATTGGCTGCAAGGAGGTTAAAAGCAATGTTAGAACTTTGTTTATGGATATCCAGTGTCAATACACATTTTTAAATTACCAAAAAATATGAAAAAAAATGAAGGTTTAAACAATAAAATTAGGATAAAAAATACAACTTCAAGAGTTGAAATCACATGTTGTACTTCAATTCGTGTTCATGAACAGAAGTCACATGTCGTACCTCAATTCAATCTCGAAATTTGTCTCAATGTTTCCATACTCGTTCATATTATTTATAAATTTTAATTGAAGGCTTACTCCAAAATCATCTGTTCTCACCTAATTATATGCTAATTTCCAAAACAAAGTAAACCCACACATTTAAGACCAAGATAAAAACTTTCTTCTATGTTTTTTTTTAGAGTAAACTTTCTTCTATGTCAATCAGCCATTCAATCAAATCTAATTTCTTAAAACAAAGAAAATATATAAATCTTTGCAAACAAAATTAAGTTTCTTTCTAACTAATCCACCAGGGTTCAATCAGAATTCCTTGTGAAGAAAGACAAGAAAAATAAATTTCTAATATCTTTGATTAAGGGAAAAAAAACAAATATAACAATTTCGGTTTAGATCCAACTCGTTTATTGTTTTGGATTCGGGATTCCTTGTATTATTTGGTTATTCATATCCTGATTTATCTTATTCTTGATTGAGTTTGGTTATTTGGATGTATTTATTTCGTTTGGAACAAGTCGAGGAGTTTGTTTTTCAATAGAACTGTTGCGCAGATTTTGGTCTGTTCGCTCGAACGATCCTTTGGTGGCTTGAGCAGCCTTTGAGAACTTCCAGTACATTTGTAGGTGTAGACACCCCATTTTTGACTGTCCTCAAGACTTGGACGTCACCGTTTGAACACTCGGTGATTATCCATGTTTGTGTTCGTTTGGAGTTCCCGGAGTTCTCGGCTACGCGCCCTGCCTCAGGATCTCCGAACTCGACCGTTTTGTGTCTGGTTTTGCACCAAACACTTGTGTTTTGCCTTGGAAGGGCAGGGAATGGCTTATTAGCTATCCCCACACCCCACCGGCCCTCTCCTATCATCACCAGCCGCGCATGTGTACCACCGGCAGTGTTTTCTTAAAAACAATGGCCGATCGGCACTATGTTTAGCCGACCGGCACTTTATTGTGCCGGTGACCCCTTTTGGTGGCCGGCGTGCACCCTTTGCACCCCTGAGGCATGGTGCATGCCAGCTCTGCCAGCTGGAATACACCATCACTCATCCCCGTGCATGGGAGTGACCTCTTTGCACTTTTGAACCCCCAAACCTTCTAGAAGGTTGACCCCTTTGGCCAAGCTTCTTGGAGAAGCTTGGCCAGCTGTCTTAGCTTCCCCAAGAAGCCAAGACCCCTTTGCACCCCTTGCCCCTTTTAGTTAGCTTCTTGGAGAAGCCTTGAGCCTTGTTTTTTGCCTATATAAGCACCATCTCTCTCCCTTGGTGGGGGGTTAGCCATTTTCATAAAAAAAAACCAGAGCTTGTGTATCTATGTATCTGCCATATATCTCTTCTCTCTAGTTTTTCCCTCTCTCTCCTCTTGTGTGTGTGTTTTTAGGCCTAAAAGTGTGGTTTTACCTTACTTTTGCACTAATACACACACCATTACACCTTAGCTCGAGATTGGGAGGCTTGGAGGGTTGTTTGCTGAGGTTTTGGACTGTTTTTGGTCAGAAGAAGAGGGCTGGATCATCTGTTCTTGAGGTGTTCTTCAAGGGTGAGCACGTTGCTTTAGTTTCCCCATTTTTGCAACAAGTTTTTACCCGTTTTTCTTACTGTTTTTAGCTTTGTGTATAACATAAAAAAGTCTTATATTTTCTTGCTTTTGAACTTTCATTAAGGTCACTTTGTGGTTTGAGTGCAAACTCACCCTCTTAGGCCTTATTTTGGCCTCTTTGGTGCCTTTTCTTGAGGCCTTATTTGCCTTGTTGTTTTGGGTCCTCTCATCACTGAAAACCAGTGGGTTTTTAGTAGTGAGGAAGGTGGTTTGAAGTCTTGTATAGGGGAGGGACACCCCCCTCCCCTTTGTCCCTCTTTTGCCTTTGTTTTTGGCTTAAAAGGCAACATGCATGCTTGCTTGTTTTTGGTGCCATTTCAGAGCTTTTTTTTTGGGGTGTTTTGGATCATATTTTGTCTCTGTCTAATGGTGTTTCGTTGGTCCTATGCATGCCCCCTTATACTTGCTTTGTATTCCTTTATTTGGCATAGAAATGCATCTTGTGTTTAGGCCATGTTTCTTGCATGTATTAGCATAACTCCATGAAGATATTAGCATCATTTTGCCATGTTTAAGGGCTGTGAGCCACTGATTTTTCCATGTTTGGCATGCTTGGTATAGTGGCTTTGCATTTTGGCTTGTAAGCCTTGGTTGTGTAGATCACTAGCATGCTTAACTTAATTTTTTTTTTCCTCTCATGATTTGGCATCATTGTAGGCTATATTTCAGTCCCTAAATCATGCTCATATGCTTGCATTGGTCATCACTTTCATGCTTTGGAAGGTTGTTCTTTTGTGCCTTGAAATAGGCCTTGTGCATGTTTGTGTATTTGAGGTATTTTGGGGCTATCATATCAGAGGGTTTGGGTGTATTTTTGCATGCTAGAATTCTGTTTTTATTTGCCTAATATATGCCATGAGTGATCATTTTAGTAGGTAGTGGAATGCTCCACTTTGTGCCTTAGCTTTAGGCCTTTATGGTTGCATGTTGGCTTGGACATTTGCCCACCTTTTGGGGCACTTTTGGCCACTGTTTTGGGGTGGATTGAGGTCTGCCCCATCATGGTTTAAGTCCAACATTGCACATTTGTCTAATGCTTGTTGCATGTTTGATTAATATGGTCTTGCCACATGCTAATCCTATTGCCTAAATTGTCCATGTTTGCATTGCATTTGCACCTTGCATGTTGCATTACATTTGGCATGTTTGCATTTTAGTATTAGGTTGCATTGTGGAGCCATGCTTGCATAACATGCATTGCATTACTTGGTTTGGGGTGTCAAACCAAGTGTGAGGGTTGAGAGGAGTTCATACCACAAGTGATGCAACTTGTCCCAACTCTCGGTCATCGAGGCCCTTGACCAATACGTGATAGAGCCTTGGTCTTCATTTGTGTGTTGCGTGCATTTCCATTGAAATGCAAACTTGGCCTTTTAGGCCATCATGCACCAAGATGCATCATTGATGGCCCGAGGGTCGAGGGCTATGCTCTCTTGAGTCTAACACATGATAGGGAGCATAGCCATGCTTACATTTGCTCAAAACTCCATGTCATGCACTGCCCATCTGCTGTTGCTGTCAAAACTGTCTTCTGCAGGAATTTTCTGCCGACCGGCAGTATAGAGTGCCGACTGGTCATCATCGCATGGCCGATAACCTCATGAACAGCCGGTAGATATTTTAGATGGCCGGTGGGCACTTCCTCCAGCCGATGGTGTGCAGCAGCATACAAGGAAGGTATTCTGGGACTTTGGCAGTTTTTGGAGAGACAGGGCAGTAAAAACAGAGGCAACAGTGGCATGACGCGGGTCTTCCGGGCAAGTTGGATCGAGCATGCATCATTCGCGCATCCCGAGGCAGGGCTGAGACCCATTTCTTTTTATATTGGATTTAATTTGATAATTAGAAATTTTGTAATAATTTATTTATTTATTGTTTGGACTGTAATATTTATTTGGTCCCTCCGAGCGAGGGCGAATTTGTAATAAGGGTGGGTGTGTGTGTGTATGCATTCCAACCCCCACTTCTTTCTTCCCTTTTATTTACCTGCTTACGATGGTAGATTAGGGCATATTTAAATTAGCATACAGTATGATAGCATGCGTGCATCCATACATTTGTCTTACATGCACCGGGCTCGGTACATCACGCTAACTGCATTGTATTTCAATTTCCAAATTGAATACTTGTTACTTGTAGCATTTCACATGCCATGCTTAGGATAGCCGAGCCTGTCTAGATTACACCCTTGCTTGTGTTGCATTAGCCACTTAACATAAACTAGGACCATGCATATGATTACTAACTAGTTTCTGTTTTGGCTTGGAGTACTAGGTGAGTTTTTTTCGCTTTAGCATATCGCATGCGTGTGAATGTTGCCATAACAGCATGATTACCATGTGGCTAAGTGCTTATATGAGATAAACTATTTGAATGCCTGTGGGTGAAGGTTGGATTGTTTGAGTTGGAAAAACTCGTTGAAATCCGTGTTTTAGCCTACTTGCGAGTAGCAAATTCCAAAGTGCTTTTCAAAACAAACGGATATGCAATGCTTGTTTCCAAATTAGGCAATCTAGTCTATACTTGTTTGCTGTGCGCATAAAATAGTAATTCTAGGCTAATAACTGGAATAAGAACACATAACGTTTTCAAAATCGGATATCATGGTTAGTAGAGGCCGGTCTTCGGACTGTGCGAAAGGGGGTGCTCATAGCTGACCTTCCCCGATCGTACCCAAGCTCCCGAGCCAAGACAACTTTGGTGATGACGGACACGTGGCCTTCGGCACCGAGTCAGGGTTTCCTAAATTTCCCATTTAAAAAAAATATTTAGGTGGCGACTCTGCATCTGGCAAAGCAGTCCATGTTTGGCACTTCTTTTCAAAATCTGTTTTTCTCAAAACGATTTGCCAGAGTTGGACTCTTTGGTTCAGATTAGGAACCGCAACAAGCAAAAAAGGGGAGTCCGAACTATAGCCGAGGTCCCTCGCGGGCTTGTTACAGTTTCTGGCGACTCTGCTGGGGATTTTAGAGAGCTTGACTCGAACTCGTGATATCCTGTTTTGACTACACTTATGTGTTTCTTTGCATTGCATGTGCATTGGTGCGCCTAGGACACCGTGTTGGCCATCTGCTATTCCTGAGCAGTTTGCTGGAGGCTTGTCTTGTCAAGGCATGACCATAAGGCTGACCGGTTGCGGGCTCTGCCAGTATGGGAACACAAACCCCGGTTTTACCGGGGCACCCTTTTTGACCATTCGACCTGGTGCATATCGAAATCCATAGTGACCATTCCAAACTAGGACAGGTTGCTTACCCGATATAGGTTGTTTGAAACCGCTGCGTGCGTAGTGAAACCCTAGCTCCTGACAAAATAGGACAGGGAAACCCTACCCCAAATAGGGGTGTATTGGCTCTCTTTTACATGCTATGTGCTTTTAGAGTGTATCTCTACAGGAATGCGCATATCAGTTTGCAAGTTTTGGTATCCGGCCTGAGGGCACCAGTAACAGTATTTTGGGGAATCAGTTAACTGTGGGTACCAGATTCAGACATGGGGGCAATGATTCAGAAACAGTGATCAGTATTTGAGGAACAGTGCATCCAATTCACTAGCAGTGTGTTATGATATCCAACCGTGTGTTGTATGTTTATTTTATGCCGTTATGCTGTCCAATTGTCTGTTTATTTATACGCTTTATTTATCTTTTTACTAGGGTAGTTGAGCACAATTGTTTCTGACCCGGTAGATATTCCCCAAGCACCCTAGATTAGAGGTCGTCGACTCTATCGATCTGAGGATCTGGTAGACGGACAACCAGTGTACTACTCACTACCCCCGGTTACTAGACGGAGGTCAGTCAGGCAGAGGACATCAGTACAGCAGTCAGTTCAGAGGGCCTTATCTACCCCACCTGTGTTCAGTAGGGATCAGGATTCCGTGTCACCAATAGAGAGAGAATATATACCGGTAACTCAACCAAAGCAGAATAGTATGGCTAGTTTGGAGGAGATGGTGCGCCACCTCCAAGAGAGCATGAAAACAATGCAGCAGGATGCCGTCCGTCAGGCGGAATTCGCTAGGCAACAGGCCACAGTTGTGAAGGAACAGGCAGAGACAATTGCCAGACTAGAGCAGCAAACCGGAGCATCTGCTTTGCATCAAGCTCCTCCCCCACCAGGAGTTCCAAACCTCGGGGAGACAGCCAATGTTCAGAATGATACAGAACTGCTCACAGGATCACCCCCACCTCCAATCCTACCTCAAATCCAACCTCAGCTATCAAAAACACCCACCAACCTACCGGACTCTCCCTTTGAGTTCGAGACTGATCCCACCGCACTAAAGTTGAGCAAGCTTGAAAAGTTGTTCAAGAGATCCCAAGGGGTCAAGACTATCCCCGACATTGAAGATGGATATACCGACGCAGCTGTGACGCTACCCGACAGATTCAAAATGCCTCATATTGATCGATTTGACGGTTCCGGGGACCCCATGGTGCACTTAAGACTGTTTTCAGATGTCCTAAGGCCAATGGGCCTTAGTAGGCTTCAGAAGTTGTCTTTATTTGGCCGGACCCTGTCGGGTGTGGCGGCCATATGGTATGCCAAGCTAGAAGATGACGTTAAGAGGAATTGGGACGAAATGGCTGAGGCCTTCATCGCGCAGTACTCATACAATACACAGATTGAGATTACGACCCGTGATCTCGAGACGACTAGGCAAGAGCCTAAGGAGAGTTTTTCAGAGTTTGTAACCAGATGGAGGGCCAAGGCTTCGATGATGACCTTGAGGCCTACGGACAAAGACCAGATTCGGATGATTGTGCGCAATCTTCAGCCGAAATTGATGCAAAAGATGATAGTACTCCCATTTCCTACTTTTTCTGACCTACATGAAATGGGGGTACAGATTGAAGATGCCTTGAAGCAATGCTTGATTGATAACGATCGGGAGCAACCCCGAAGGACCTTCAACCGCAACACTAATGCAGGCCCGAGTGGCACTACTACTACGAGAGCCTCCGAAGTAAGCATGGTCACCGCCAACCCCCCACCAAGAGCCATGGCAGCTACGCCATTCTCCGGTGCGTCTGGAAGCAACCCGCAAACAGCTAAATACCCACCCAGAAAGACCAGAACTTTCGCTCCACTTTATATGTCCCTATCCAAAGCTCTGGGGGTTTTGATAAAAAAAGGGCATCTGAAGCCCCTGGAGTCGCGGCCCCTACCAGAAAAACTTCCTCCTACCCATAACCCAGCCAAGTATTGTGCATTTCACCAACAGCACGGTCATGATACCGATCTGTGCTTCCGGTTGCGTCATGAGATTCAAGATCTCATCGATAACGGGGTGATTTTGCCTCCCGAGAAGCCCAATGTTACTACAAATCCCCTCCCCACACATAACCAAGTTCCACCACCCAAAAGACTCAATTTCATCCATACTGGGGCCGTGTCCTACGACCCTAATATCTATATCACACCTACCCACCTGCCTAAACCGGAGGTGTTTCTTCCCGATTTCACCGACTTGTGCATGATGGACATCTCCATGACCCAACCTGAGCCAGCGATGGTGACCACCGAGAACAGGAGAGAGGAGATCCCAAAGGAAAAACAGGTGGTTGAGCCAGAGTCCGCGGAATCGGGGAATTATGTTGAGAAGACATATAATCCGGATGACTACATTTCATCAATAGGCCAAGATGGGCCCGGAGTAGAATTGCCAACAGAGGGAGAGTTGTGTGTGATTCACGGGGATAGTTTGGGACATGGAACAGATGGTGTAACAGCTGTGGGGGAGGACCTTGCCGATCTCCAGTTTTACAGTGACCAAGACCCAGAGGATGCGGCAGTCGCATGGTTTGATTATGAGAATTCAGCAGAAGTTACTGGGTGGTTGGACGATCAACCTGATGTGATAAGAGAGTTTCAGTCAGAACAGGGCTCAGCAGGGTTGAGAATATCAGTGACGGTCGGAAGGGTCGAAGAGCAGAGTACATCGCCGGAGGGCGCCGGCGTCAAGAATTTCGCCCGAGATTGGAATATTTTGAGTACGGGGATTATTGAACAGTCAGTCATGTCGGAACAAGCAAGTTTTGAAGATTCCGAGAGAATCAGGAAGGCGAAGGCCCATGTGGGAGTTGAAATTGCTGTGTGCACAGGAACCGAGAATGTTGCGGGCATGTGGATGGAAGGTGCTGCGAGCGCAAAAACAGTCATACCAGAGCCGGATAGGTGTCTGTCAGCCGCTGATGGAATGTGGTGGGAAGATGAGGACTTATGTCTTGCCCACACGGATGAAGATTGGGGGAATAACCAACCTGATGACACCTGGTACCTTGGAGAGGTCGACCACATGACGCGGAGTGGGCGGTATTTCAAATCCCCACACTTAGATCAACCAGAGGCCTCGGGGAAGGATAGAGAAGCTGAGAAGCAAAAGGAGAAGCAGCTTGAGGAGGAAGCTGTACTCAAACAGCTAAAAAAGATACAAGCAGACATCTCCATCTGGGGACTGCTCATGGCGTCACGAGTACATAGGCAGGCTGTCCTGACAGCTATGGATAAGGCCAAACTCTCTATAGAGACTACACCAGAGCAGCTGGTTGGGCTGGTTTTTCCGGAAGGAGGTTCCCCGGCATTAACCTTTTCAGACAAAGAACTGCCGCCTGAGGGCGTAAATCACAATAAACCCCTCTACATCTCCGTGGAATGTAGAGATAAGTGGATACCGGTGGTACTTGTCGATACCGGGTCTGCCATCAACGTTTGCCCAGCAAGGATGGCGTACACGATTGGTTTGAAAACTGCAAATTTCGTACCAACAGCCCAGGTCATCCGGGTGTATGATAATACAAGTAGAGAAGTAATGGGAACAGTAAAAGTTCAGACAAAGGTTGGGCCGGGACAACACGAGATAGATTTCCATGTCCTAGAAGTTCCCGCAACTTTCAATTTGCTTTTAGGGCGACCGTGGCTGCATCAGGTGAAGGCAGTATCATCTACTTTGCATCAAATGGTGAAATACCCCTATGGGAAGGGAGTAGCCATTGTCTTTGGGAATTCATCAATCCACCCACCGCCGGAGGTATCCACGCCTGTCCTAGAAATCGAGCATGGCATAGAGGATGTGTTCATATCAGGTTTTACCTTGGCCGAGGCTCAGGTCGTACAGAATATCATGGCTGCTAACGAAGGGATATATGTCAGTGCCCAAGCAGTGTATCTCATGAACAAGCTCCAATACATCCCCGGGATGGGATTAGGAAAGAGCGGTCGTAAGGGCATCGCAGCATTGGCCGAAGTGCCGCACAACCCTCATACTTTCGGCCTGGGTTATCTGCCCACCAAGGAAGATTGGGTAAGGAAAGGAAAAGAGATGGCTAGAAGAGCCAAAGCAAAACAGATGGGGAAACCCTTTGAATTGATGCATCGGCCCATTCGGGGTACCCTAAACGGACGCTTCGTCCGGGAGGGGGAGGATTTTCCATTCTGTGGTTTTCCGGAGCCGTGGTTGAACGCAGAGAAGAAGCGCGTACCAGGGTTCGAAATTTTCTTTGACCTGCAGTTACTTGGGGATGACGTTGCTGTAGACACCCCATTTTTGACCGACCTTAAGACTCAGACGTCACCATTTGAGCGCTTGGTGATGGTGCATATTGTGCTCGTTCAGAAGTCTCAGAGTCTCGGCCGTGAGCCCTGCCTCCTGACTTCCGAACCCTCTTCTGTGCCTTGCCTCGGTTTGCGAACCAGACTCGGTTTTCTCTGTTTCTCTTCCCAAAGGGAGGGAGAGGTCTCGTAGATCATCTCTCGGTGGCCGTGGGCTACATTTCGTGGTTGTAGGCCATTTTGCCCGTTTCGGAGCCCGGTTCCCGGTTTTCGGAGCCGTCAGGCCGTGTGCCTCGGTTCGGGACCGCTTAACCGCCTCTGTTTGCTCTGGTTTTTGGCATGCATCTTGTTTAATCCCTTTTGAGGGACACTGAGATCCGAGAGACCCACTTCGTGGTCGAACACCACTCCCGGTGCCTAACGGGCAGTTTTCGGGGCCTCGGACTGCGCGTTTCGGCCCCGGAACCTTCATTTTGCATCGGTTTTTGTTCATTTTTGGCAGGTACCTCTGTTTCATCACCGGGAAGGCCGTAAAAGGGTGGGAGGCCAGCAATTGTTTCAGCAACCAGTTATATTCCTCCGGCGCCCTCCGACGCCCGTTTTTCTCACTTCCAAGTCAATGTTGACCACCCTGGGGTCACTTTCTTCAACTCTAACCCCCATATTTGTGTTGTAGACACCTGGGAGGACACAAATATTATATGGCTGGCCATTAATTCCATTTGACCCTTTTGAACCCCTCCTAAAAATGGCTTGTTCTCTCTATTGTTTTACAGTTGCCAATTTTGAACCACAGGGTTGTGTTGAGGACACTTGGGAGGCCACCAATTTGTGGTGGCCGGCCACTAATTCAAGTTGACCCTTTGGACCCCTGGCCAGCCGGCCATGGGGGGTGGCCGGCCGGCCACCTGCAGCTCCAATACCTGGCCGGCCAGCTTCCTCAGGATGTGTACATTGCAGCTGTGCATTGTTTTTCCCTCCAAAACCTGTATCCGGAGGGAACTTTTTTGGAGGGAAACTTGATGCAATTTCCCTCCCTTTTTCCCCTCCTTTTCTCCCCTCTCTTGGCCTATATAACCAGCCTCCCAGGTCTGGTTTGAGGGTTAGAAAAATTTCCCCCAAGCCTCTTGCATTGAAGCTCTCCATTTCTCTCTCTCAAGCTCCAAAATTCCTAAGTCCTACACCTCATTTCTTCATCACCACCAAGCACCACCACCACTACTCCATTTCCAGCAGCTTGGGAAGCTTTCCAGTAGCTAGGAGGCACCATTTCTCAATCCAAAAGGCAGCCAAGGAGTAGTCTTCAAGGGTAAGTTCATTTCCCCTCTTTTTTGGCCTTATTTTGCAACATTGTTCTAGCCTCTTTTCTTGCTGTTTTGAGCTCCAACCAAAACTGAAAAGGTCATTTTTTTGAGCTCATTTTCTTGTTTCATTAAGGGCTCAACACTGTTTGAGCCCCCCATGTTGCACTTGCTTCAATACCCTCTTGAATGCCATTTTCTTGCATGATATTTTTAGCTCGTGTGTGATCTGTTTTGGCGCCTGATGTAAACTGTAAATAAGCCTATTTTGAGCCCCTCTTCAATATTGAAGAAGGTCTCAACACTGTTTGGGACCTCCATATATCACTTGTCATTGTACCCCTCTTAGGCCCCCTATCTTGCATGATTTATTAGGCTATTGTGTCTCTGTTTTTGGACTTTGGTCTGAACTGAAAATGGCCCTAAAATGACCCCCTATTCATGTTTCATTAAGGGTCTATGGCCGTTTGAGACATCCTTGGTATACTTCATGCTATAGCCCTCTTGTGGCCTTAATTTTGCATGGCATTTTGAGCATATTTCTACACTGTTTTGGGCTTGATCATCTACTGTAAAAAGTCATATTTTGGGCCCCTCTTCAACATTGTTGAAGGTCCCTAACCTGTTTGGGGCCAGCATATATCAGTTACTTCTTTGCCCCTTTGTTGGCCCATTTCTTGCATGAATTGTTTGCCATACTTGTATCTGTTTTTGGGGTTTTACATAAACTGTAAAACATCATATTTTTGGCCCCTCTTCAACATTGTAGAAGGGGCATTCTGTGTTTGAGATCAGAAGCTATGACTTGCTTCATTACCTCTCTTGGCCCCCCCATTTTTGCATGCTTATTTTGCCCTATTTGTACCCACTTTTTGGCCATGCTTTGAACTGTAAAAATGCTTATTTTGGGGCTGCCTTGCTTCTGTCTTTTCATTCCATGTACCAATTATGCATGCTTTGTATAGCTATAGGCCATTTCATGTGCTTAATTCCATGTTTCGGGACTCATTCCTTGCATCGGGTTTCATTTCGCCATGTTTCGGGGCTGTTTTCCCCCTCATTTTGCTACTGATTTTTGCATGTTTGCATATCATATTCCATGTCTTTGCCATGTCTCATTAGAGTGGCATTCCGTGCCGTAGGTTTGGTCCTTGGTTTGCGTGCACGCGTGCACGCATTTCGAGTTGTCTTGTTTTCATCTTATGGCCTCTTATGTGAGTGTGGCTGAGGCTCTCTCATGTTGGTGTAAGCCCATATTGCATTGCGTATGCCATTTCATCCATAGCATTGTGTATGCTCGGTTGTGTATCACCTCGTGTAGCGTGTATTCCATTCCATAACATTGTGTATGTTAGGATTGTATCTTAGTTGCATTTCACGCATATCATGCATATTGCATCGTGTTCGGGATAGGAGTTAGCTCGGGTACGGGAAACGAGGTACGTTCCGTACTCCGAGTGACGAAACGTGTCTCAATTCCCAAGTCACCGACACTCCGGATTATCCATGATGGAGTTAGGTCTTGTTGTGTTTCCATGTGCATTCATTCTATATTGAATTGTGCAATTCGGCTCCTCGGCCATCATGCATCGAGATGCGTGATTGGTGGCACGAGGATCGAGGCATGCATATATTTATGAAAATACATTGCTATGCCCCTTTCCTGCTCTCTGTTGCAGCAAAATCAGGAATCAGCAGTCTTTCGAGGCTTGGCACGCATTTCAAGAACAGGTGCAAACAGAGGCTAATTGGGGCATCCCAGTGGATTTCCGCGCAAGGCAGCCCAAACATGCATCATCCATCATCGGAAGAAGAATCAAGGCAGTCCCTGGCTTGCATGCCAGTTTATTATTTTTCTTAGTTAATTTGTAAATTAATTAGGAATTTGTACATTATTTGGACTGTATTATTTGGACTGTACTATTCTTTTATTCGGGACTGTATATTCTTTCGGACCCTCTGCGCGAGGGCATAATTGTAATAAGTGTGTGTGAGTGTGATGTATGTCTTCCAACCCCACGTCTTTCTTCCCTTTTATTTACCTGCTTATGATGGTTAGATTAGGGCATATTTCAATTAGCATACAGTATGATAGCATGTTTGCATTCATTTATCTGTTTTGCATGCACCGGGCTCGGCGCATCATACTAACTGCATTTGTATTTCAATTCCAAGTTGAATACATGTTAGCTGTAACATTCCATATGCCATGTTTAGAATAGCCGAGCCTGCTATAGTTGCATCTTGCATGTGTTGCATTAGGCATTTCTGTGTATCTAGGATCATGCATGGATTTTTAATCAGTTTCTGTTTTGGCTTGGAGTACTCGGTGAGTTTTATGCTTTAGCATCCTTGCATGCGTGTGAGTGACTGCCATGATAGCATGCTTGCCATGAGGCTAACTACTTATGTGATATAACTGCCTGAATGCCTGTGGGTGAAGGTTGGGTTATCTGGAGTGGAACAATTCATCAAATGTTTGTTTTAAGCCCACTAGATTGTCGCAAAACCATTGTTTTCTAAGCCCACCCGAGGGTGGCAAATCCCCGCCTTAGCCTACCTGCGGGTAGCACCATCAAACCATTTTCAAACAAACAAGCATGAAATGTTTTGTTCCAATTCAGGCGACTCAGTCTATACTTGTATGCTGTGCGCATCACATAGTAATTTAGGCTAATAACCGGAATAAGAACACACAATGTTTTCAAAACTAGATATCACGGTTAGTAGAGGCCGGTCTTTGACCGGGTGAGCGGGGGTGCTCACGAAGTGACCTTCCCCAATCGTACCTAAGTTCCCGAGCCGAGGCAACTTTGGTGATGACGGACACGTGGCCTTTGGCACCGAGTCAGGGTTTCCTAAATTTCCCCATTAAAAAAATATTTAGGTGGCGACTCTGTATCTGGAAAAACAGTCCATGTTTGGCACTTCTTTTCTAAAAATCTGTTTTCTCAAAACGATTTGCCAGATTTGGACTCTTTGGTTCAAGATTAAGAACCGTGACATTCGAGTCCTTTGAACTGTAGTGAGCCCAAATGAGCAGAACGGGACTTAACCCTCCCGGGGCGTTCGGGGACGTCTACAGTTTCTGGCGACTCTGCTGGGGACTTTGGAGAACTTGACTCGAACTCATGATATCTGGTTTTGACTACACTTGTGTGTTTCTTTGCATTGCATTTGCATTGGTGCGCCTAGGACACCGTGTTTGCCATCTGCTATTCCTGAACGGTTTGCCGGAGGCTGGTCTTGTCAAGGCATGTCCATAAGGCTGACCGGTTGTGGGCTCTGCCAGTATGGGAACACAAACCCCGGTTTTACCGGGGCACCCTTTTTGACCATTCGACCTAGTGCATATTCGGATCCATAGTGACCATTCCAAACTAGGACAGGTTGCTTACCCGTTTATAGGTTGTTTGAAACCGCTGTGTGCGTAGTGAAACCGTAGTTCCTGACAAAATAGGACAGGGAAACCTTACCCCAACATAGGGGTGTTTTGGCTCTCACTTATCTGTTATGTGCTTTAGAGTGCGTCTCTACAGGAATGCATGTATCAGTTTATGAGTTTGGGCATCAGGCCTGCGGGCATCAGTCAGTTATTTGAGAATCAGTTATCTGCGGGTATCAGGATTCAGTTTTCGGGGACAGTGATTCAGGGATATTGATCAGTGTTTGAGGACAGTGTGTATTCAGCTTATCAGCCGTGTGTTGTTATACCCAGCCGTGTGTTGTGTATTTAATTTAAGTTGTTACGCTATCCGTTTATCTGGTTATTTATTTCCTTTTCGCTTTATTTATCTTTTTGCTAGGGGCAGGTTTTTAGCACAATTGCTTCCGAACCAGTAGATATTCCCCAAGCACTTTGGACGAGAGGTTGCCGACTTAATCGATCTGAGGATCTGGTTGACGGACATCCAGTGTTCCACTCCCTACCCCCAGTTGTTAGGAGAAAGCCAAGGAGGCGCAGTGTGTCAGAGCAGGGATTACCGGGGCAGCGGGCTACTTTAGCCGTAAACAGTCAGGTTGGGGTTTCTGTTTCTGCCATAGAGATACACTTACCGATCAGTCAGCTGGACCAACAGAATATGGCCGGAATAGAGGAAATGATGCGTCAAATGCAAGAGAGCATGAGACAGATGCAGGAGGATGCCGTTGGCCAAGCGGAATTTTTGAAGCAACAAGCCACAGTCATGGCCCAGCAGGCTGAGCTCATTACTAGGCTCCAGCAACAGGCCGGAACATCAACCTCACACCCAGCTCCTCCTCCGTCGGGAGTCCCATTACCCGAGCAAACACCTACTGTTCAAAATGCCCTCCCAAACACCCAAAACACCCTACCCAATGCCCAGAACATTCAAGAGGACACGGGCCTTCCAACGGGGCTGGCTCCGCCCCCCGCTTCCGCCTCAACTGTCCAAGACCCATACACCCAACCACCCAGACTCTCCCTTCGAGTTCGAGATAGACCATACAGCTCTGAAATTGAGCAAGCTTGAGAAGCTTTTTAAGAAATCCCAGGGGGTGAAGGCTATTCCGGATATCGAGGATGGATATACCGATGTGGCCGTGACATTGCCAAACAGATTCAAAATGCCCCAGATTGATCGCTTTGATGGATCCGGGGACCCCATGGTCAATCTTCGGCTATTCTCAGACATTCTGCGGCCAATGGGCCTGACCAGACCACAAAAACTTTCACTATTCGGACGAACCTTGTCAGGTGTGGCCGCCATCTGGTATGCAAAGCTGGAAGATGAGGTCAAAAGAAGTTGGGATGAAATGGCTGAGGCCTTTGTTGCACAATACTCATACAATACCCAGATCGAGATCACAACTCGTGATCTTGAGACGACGAGGCAGGAGCCCAAGGAGACTTTCTCTGATTTTGTGACTCGATGGAGG